>CM034148.1:182936808-183536808 GCA_019776745.2 Taxus chinensis
CAAATGACCCAAAATCATCCATAACTGTATCAACATTACCCAATAAAAGTATATTATAGGGTGGCATAATAATTTTTTTAGAATGTTAAGGAAATAGTAGAACTATTTATGTGTCATAGAGAGCAGAACAAGTTCACTTATATAAGCACATTTCCCGAATGGGCTTAAATCTAACCATAATTACAAAGATACATATATTCCAATTATCAATCATTTTATAAATATATCAAAGAAACAATTATGAAACTTTGGATGCCATCGATGTTATGACATATCCAAATAAAACACTTATCTACTAAAATATGCAATCATCCAAGAGTTAGTCTGATCCTACACAATCCCTAAGTCCATAACCAAAAAAATCTACTCTGATGAAGAAAAAATATCTTACAGATTGCAAGAAAATCACAACTACTATTAATTAAACTTCCAACTAGACTGCAAGACCCAACGTGAACTCTCTCTCTAGAAAGGTGGAGCAATGAAAGAGCCACTCCAAGATCCTGGACACACACAAGGTTCCATCCTTCTAATACCAAAGACATAACTTGAAGCACCTAGGAAGATAATCAAAGCACCTTGGGTGTACCCCCATACGACAAGAGAACACAATACAACCAGTGTAGAACTAGCTCATCAATAGACAAAAAGACATAATGTAATAGTTAGCTAAGTAGCCGACAAGATAAATGATCTCTGAGTCTAATAAAAATTAAAATTCAAGAAATATCAGCAACCAAATAAAATGGAAAAGTAGCCGCATTGCGATCCTTGAAAATATCACAAAAATATAAATAACAAAAGGAGCCTCAGAGCTTCTCAATCAAATTTTAAAATAAATTGCTGGTCGTTGATAAAATAACATAAGTTTACGAATATAAAATACAAATAAGTCCACATCACTTTCACTTTGCAGCCATTTTTTGGAATTCCAGTAGGGGTACTATATATAAAGCTCATATCTAAGAATGCATATGCAAAACTAGATCAAATATGACACCAAGACCTATCCACTTACTCATACGCGGATTAAGTTGCTAAATAGACAACAAAAACTAATTCATCTAAGCATTGAATGAAAAAGGAGAGCTTTAGATAACTAAATAAATTATAATTTACTCGTTCTGACCCCTGAACAGAACCACTAATGCTAATCCACAAGAATCACACCATATAATTTATCAAACAACATTTTTGCAAAGGGGAAACAAGTTCCTACTGCACCAAAAGTGCACAAAAATATAAATCTAGTTCAACATTTTCAGTTAACCAGGTTCGACAAAAAGTCACTAGGAGAGTAAAATAATGCAAAGAAATTTATTATTTTAATTAACGAGGTTCAAATTTTTCTAACTTGTTTTTGGATTTCAATGTCGGCCCAGGGTCCAAGTGTTGAACCCATGACTTTGATACCAAGTGTAACACCCACATTTTTCGGATTAAAAAAACACGATAAACTTGATAACAAACATGGAAAATTATGGAATAAATTTTTTTTGAAAGGTAAAGATAATAACATTCATCGAAATTAAATTAAATTATTGATAATAATGCTCTATACAATTTTCAAGGCATTCGGAAATAAAAAAGATGACTAATTATCATCGATCCAATTTTTAAAATTAAATCAAGAAATAAATAAACGTACTAAGCTTCAATAATTATTTCAATATTATATAAAACAAGACTAAATACCCTTTAGTCTTAAATCATGCTCCTTAATATTTAGATTATTTCTTTAAAAAGGAAAGGGGTGAACAAATTATTCTAACCCCTTAGACCCCCTTCAAAACATTACACCTGTCATTTAATTATTTCACTCCCACTTAAATACCCCATCACTTAAGTGATGTAGGGTTTTATCCTACACCATTGGATATATTCTATTTGAGCGCTTAGATCTAAGTTGCACTAAAGAAACCCTAGAAATCCTTATGATTTCTATTATTACTCATTTTTCTCTAACTTCTTCCATTTTCTTTTGTTTGGTTGTAGGTTTGAAGGTAGAAGAGAAAGTTGAGCCATGCAGGCCATTGGATAGGATTGACAGTTCTATCTTGGTTACCAATTTTGAGCTTGAATCAAGTGTTTACCCATTTCTTTTTTTCATTTTTTTCCTCCTTTCTACATCTATTCCAGGTGGTATTTTACTTACAGATTGAATGTATAAACCATGATTATCTTCCCATTCGAGTGTATATTCACACGATGGATATCTAGTTTGGCATCCCTCTCATAGGTTCGCTTGTTTCTTATTTTTTATTTTACATGTTATTGAATTTAATCTGAGAAAAGATGCCCTCCCTAGGTAGTGGGCATTTTCTCATCTTATTATATTATTGTTATTTTTATTGTTTTATAGAAGAGTAATGAAGAACACCAGTACTTAACCTGTTTATATGCATATACACATCTATATAAATATATGTCCATACATACATATATATACATATATCTACAAACATATATTCTGAATAGTTTTAAGAATCCAAAATTTTCTTTGAAATATTATATATATATATATATATATATATATCCGTGTATTCACATATGGCTAAGTACCCAAGCCGAGGAAATTTTTTTTTAACACAGGCCGACTGTGTTGATAGTGGCCACATTACATACTAGGGCTGACTAAAAGTGTAATAGCCACATTAACTACTATTTGGAGGGGCCGCAAAATTAATAAAGGTAAAGTTTTAATTTTGTGGGCGGGCGGCGGGTGGGGGGCGGGGGGTTCGGTTGTATTATGGAGGTTTACAGTTGGGGTAATTTATTAAACCTATCCCCACATAGAGTTGTCCCCCCACTTGGTTGACTACTAGCATTTCCTTTCCATTTTAAAAATTTATTTATTTATTTAAAAAAACTTCCTCATCCTTGATAAATTTCAAAGGCCTTAAAAAAATCTTAATTTTAATATTTATTTTCTCTTTTACAAATTAAATCTATATGGTTCCCCACATTGGTCACTTTTCATATATGTCCCACTTATATATTTATTAAATATTATTATGTATAATTATAGCTATATATATACTTACTGCTATATGTATATATATTAATATTTAATGATAATGTATATTTTTTATTATTGTTTTTTATTAATATATTTTCATATATGTCTCATAAATATATATATATGCATATATACATATATATATATATATATATATATATATAGATATATATGTATATATATATATATATGTATATATATATATATATATATGTATATGCATATGTATAGGTATATATGCATATATGGATATATATATATATATATATATATATATATATATATATATATCCATATATGCATATATACATATACATATACATATGCATATACATATATATATATGCATATATGTATTTATATTTATATATATATATATATATATATATGTATATGCATTATATATATATATATATATATATATGCATATACATATATATATATATATATATATATACATACATGTATGTATATATATATATATGCATCTATATATATATATATATATATATATATATATATATTATTATCATCGTATATTATTAATATATATAAATCTAATATATATTAATAATGTATCGTATGCAAATTAAAATTTTATTCGTATAAAAAAAAATTTAAATCCTTTTCTTTTGTTTCATTTTTATCTAAAACACAAAATTTCATATTAGTGTAAGACGATAATATTGGAAATTTGAAGTTTATATGACTAAGAAATTAGTTACACATGAGTATTAAAGTTACATTATTTTTGTTATTTTCCCACTTGTGAATAAACCATATCATTCAAATTTATTTGTATAATGATATAAGGATATATTTAGCTGTAATAAAATTTATCTACTTGGACCAAATTTCTATTGTAATTACAAGGAACTAGAATGTAGAATTGATTTATTTAATTCCTTCTTTCACATTCAGTTGGGTAAAAGAAGGTATGGTACACATTTTAAAGAATTTTTTTACTTATTTTCCCATTCAACAAAGTTGTCAATAATGCAAGAGAGTCCACAGTTAATTTAACCCAATTACACTAATCCTTTCAATGGATTTACATACAACTCGCAAGAAAAAGTATAGATTTGAGGATCTTATTATTTTCATACAAACCAATACAAGGTTCACATTTCATTTGGAGCATTGCAAGTCCCAATAACTCATTTTAAAAATCTAACCATTAACATACAAGATTTCATTCAAAGTCCCATGGGTAAAATTTATAAGTTATAAAATCACAATAAAAACAAGTTTTAACTTCACATATTCTTCTCCATTCTCTTACTAGGCACTATGAACCAACTTCATTTATCTCCACCATCTTCATCAATAATCAAGAACACAACCAAATGAAGGAGTAGGCAACGCTCTCCATGCAACCAAATATTCCAATGATGGAGAGAAGCCTTCTTCCTCATTGGCCCCCGAGCCCCAACAATGGGAAAATCAAAATGTCCTCCACATCCACATTCAATCAAGACCCTCAACATAACAACACATTTCAAAAATTACAAAACTAACAAGTTTCCAACACAAAGGCTTCTTGTTAAAGCCAAGGAGGAGAAAGGAAAATGGGATTTCTTCATATGCCTCCCAAAGGTTTGGGTGTCCACCTATGAGCCTCCAAATAATCCATCACAATATACACAACACTATTATGCCTCCCTCTAAGAATATACACCACTCTTATGCCTCCCTCAAGACAACAACCCATTTTTATGCCTCACTCACTCTTATGGCTCCCTCAAGAAAATAACAAGATAAACACAAATCATCTTTATTGAAAAGGTGGACATCAAAACCCATCTCCCTCCTAAAATACCCAATAACATTTCTCTTATGCCTCCCACAAGTTTTACCCCCATTTCTATTTCTCACACAACCTAAGGATCAATTTTTTTCCCAAAATCATAAGCGATACAACAACCATCATCCACACATATGAGTGTTAAAAAATATATAAGTAAAGATATACCTTAAAAATTAAGAGGATCAAACACAATAGGTTCCAAGCCTTCCAAAATCTCAAGAAAACACAATCTATTCCAAGCTCAAATCACCACTCTTCAAGCATGATCTCAAAAATTCTAAACATCCACCAAAAAAATGAACAAGTAACCCCCAAATCCTGACACAAATTGAAATAAATAGAAAAGAGGGAGAGAGGGATGATGCGGCTCTATTTATGATACCACATCATCTCTCCTCCAACCCACATCACAAAGATCAAACAAAAACCACAAGCATAATAAATTGGTGGTTGGAGAAAAGACCACCCTCTTACACACTCAACCTAACCGACACCCCTTAAGGATAAAATTAAAATACCCATATAAGAAAAGTGCACATAGTTGCTTTTTTTTCCTCTATAAAAACACAAAATTGGACCTGAAATAATCCTCTAACATCATAGGCCTAGTGGGTGGGTCACTTTAAGAGGTGTGGGATAAGCTTAACTTTTCCCGCAAGTCACCAAAATGGCCTAGAACGTCAAAATCCGAATTTCACATGAGAGATTGACTACATGCAACTTCAAAAAAAAAAATTTCTCATCCAATACACATTAATCCTACCAACTCAAATTTATTCCCCACCCCCCTAGTTACATTTTAATAAGCACAAGTTAAACACTTTTAAATTTAACTTAAGAGGGGTGCCAAACCAAATAATAAAAGTGACTCCACATACTAAAAAAAATACAATAACTTCATAATTAATTAAAATCAACAAGAAAAACTTTCAAAAATTCTCAAGGTCACATTTGAGATCACCCCCCCAATGGGGACCTCCTGAAAAACTACAACATACAACATACAAACACATGAGTTTCCATGGTGACTTGTTGCCAATACCCCACATTCCTTTGTTGTTGATATCCTATCCCCTATAGTTTGTTGTGCTATAATTTCCTGTTAAATCAAGCAATAGCTTTCTAGCCTCGTGGCCATATTAATGATGTCAAAATCATAAAACACATACATGTATACATCACAACTTAAATAATTGAAAATCATAATTAAACCAATGTTAGAATCAAGTAATTCACCAATCGTTCAATTTTATAACATTTTTATTCTACCAATCCACTAATTTGCACTAAGATCATACATCAACAATCATCCATAAAATATCTATAAATCACATTTAATATGTCAATACAGTTGTAACAGTTAGAACATCGAATACTTCTATATTAATCAAGCATATAAAATTCATCGCAATAGTCACATTATGTCGCAAGTCTAACACATCTGTAAGGTCTATCAAATAAATGAATCAAGTGTATCAATGCTCATCTAGCATTGTAAAATATCTAATATTATATCAAGGTATAGGGATCCTATACACGGTGAGAAGAGACATAAAAATATAAAAATAGTAACGATATCACAATCATCCTGTAACAAGGCAATCATTCTAGATCAACATCATATCCTTAAATTCCCACCAAGGTCCACAATGCAACCCTCCAGTCAAAATAATAATCAAAACAAAATGGTAATCATGATGACCCGTACATCTTATTAGTATGCTAACTAGAATACAACAACAACGTTTAAGATTATATTCATTTCAGAATTGAAAACATGTTTCAACAGTGTTTAAGAGGAGTGGACATTACATCTTTCTCCCCTTAGATTTGACTTTCTCATGGAAGTCATGGGGAAGAGGTAGGGAAAACAATGTATAAGAATGGAAGTCATGGGGAAGAGGTAGGGAAAACAATGTATAATTTCAAACAAAAGGGGGTTTGCAAACCCCAAGTTTGGTCCAGTGCTAATCAATAAAAAGAAGGGAGATTGCTAGGCATGAATCCTAAAATTCATTTAAACAAGATTGTAACTTTTAAATTTTTACAGAGTAATTCTACATGGTCAACTAATCTACAACACATACTATCTAGATATGAAATTGGTACTAAAAAATAGAGAACATCTACCAAGGTAAAAGAATAATAAAGAGAAATCCATGCACTGATAATGACCACATAGCCACGAAAGGATACAACACACTATAGTAATGAATTATAATACTTCAACTTAGGTTGAGTTACAAATTCAATGTTTGTTACTCAAAAAAGGCTAAACAATAGTTATCATGACCATCGATTTTATACGAGAGGACATTTCTACTCAAAGACCTCACAAATTTTAAGATCACAAAAGATGAGGTTAAACAATAAGGAAAACACATACATTAGTAAAACATTTTCAATCAAGTAAACTATTCATTGAAAGCACTTTTATACGCGAAAGGATTAAATTAAATTTTCCTGGTAATACTAAGCAAAATCATGATCATAAGGTTGTATATAACTTGATTTTGGACTAAAAGTTGAACACAGAACACTAATCTGATCAGAAACTTCAATCACTTAGATAATATTTCCAGTTAGGAGCCAATCTGTAGACAAAACAACATATCAATACAAGAGACACCAATCACTCTATATATATATTTCAATGGAATTTAATTATTTTAAATCCTTCCCAAGCTCAAATGATTATAAAGAGTGCAAATTCTTAATTTGTAACACAAAAGCGCACTCAAGAGAGCTAGGAGAGAAAATTAGGTAACAAGAGGGGTTCAAGGAATAATCTACTAGTGTAACACACCAATACTCGAGTAACTACCTACGAAAACAACTCGCACTTACCCTCCGCAAGGAAAAAAGGGAACAAACTTAAACAACATTTTCCGAAGAGAAGAAACAAAGAATTTCAAAATTTTCTTTCATATCCTTAACATATGTTGCCTTAAAATTACCAATAACCTAGGTCACCAAGGACTTAATCAACACACACGGATGATGTTATTCTTAAAAAAAAGATGAGACCCAATCTTAGAAGGTCAGAAAAGAGGTTAGGTAATCCTACACTAGCTCAAGGAAACATTTCAGTTATTTCATTTTAAAAAAAAATTATGTATTCTATAAATCTAATGCATGCACTAGTCATTTATATGATCAATGTTGTTTAATT
Source organism: Taxus chinensis (assembly GCA_019776745.2). Classification (NCBI taxonomy): domain Eukaryota; kingdom Viridiplantae; phylum Streptophyta; class Pinopsida; order Cupressales; family Taxaceae; genus Taxus; species Taxus chinensis. The sequence continues at coordinate 182,944,807 of CM034148.1, forward strand.
ATATGTTTGCACTCAATCTCAACAACTTATTCATTAAAAATTCCAAACTATGAGACACAAGTCATAATTACGCTCGTTAAGCTCAAACCTTATAAAATTTCTTTATTAATGCATCCATTTGGTTATGATATCACTTATTTACATTATTAAGAAATGCCACGAATGTTGGCATGATATCTCACCATTCTATATAGGCGGAAAGGTAGTTATTTATTTTTCTTCTAGAGAAGGTAAAATAATAATTGTTTTGTTATTTCCGAATAGCTTTATATCTTCTATTAATCCACTAAGATTAGAATAAAGAACCATTTTCCTTTTGTTAATGTTTCAGTTTACTTGTTTGGTTTCAAAGTCCAAGCCCCTCAATTTAATAATATTTCCAAATATATATTAATGAGAAGGAAGAGTCATACATATCACCTTATTGTTGTTTTTTAATATAGGAACAAAAACTAAATCTATCATATCACACTTTGAATTCTATAGGCATAAGAGGCCATTCAACATATCACATCATAGATTTCTTCAATACCAAATATAAATCAACCAACATGCAACACACCAAGATTTCAAGAGTTTACCAAAGACATTTAAAGTGTCACTAAAACATTCCAAGTGGTTCCCAACAAGTATCAAGAGAAGTTACAATGAATAAACCCATTAGATATGCAAATTTAATTTTAAGAGTTTAAGAGGTTTACGTCGGTTTGGAAAGAAAACCATGTTTGTTGTTTAGGCTCAAAATTTATTCCTAATAAGAAAAGGATATTTTCCAAACAAAACTCATATGTCCACAAGATACACCAATGAAACAACATGGTGAAAAGGAAAATTTTACTCGAAGGACACCAAACTTCCCATCTAGAAGACATCAAATACAAGAGGACAATCAGCCAATTTACCCAAAACATGGCCTCTACGGCCAAGAGTTATAGCTTTAAAGGCAAAAGCGTATTTCATAGGAACAACCAAGATTATAATTTTTTTTTTTAATTTATAAAACCTTAGAATCTGTAAGAGAAAGGTCCAAATGACCCAGAAGCATCCATAAGTGTATCAACATTACCCAATACTAGTATATTATAGGGTGGTATACATAAAAATTTAAAATGTTAAGGAAATGGTAGAACTATTTATGTGTCATAAAGAGCTGAAAATTTTAACTTATTTAAGCACATTGTCCAAATGGGCTTAAATCTAACCATAATTACCAAGATACATATATTCCAATCATCAATCATTTCTGAAATACAAAAAAGAAACAACCATAAAACTTTGGATGCCATTGATGGTACATCATATCCAAAAAAAAAACCTATCCACTAAAATATACAAGCATCTAAGAGTGAGTCTGATCCTACACAATTCCTAAGTCCATAACCAAACACATCTACTCTGAGAAGGAACAATTCTCTTAGAGATTGCAGGAGAATCACAACTACTGTTAATTAAACTTCTAACTAGACTGTGTTGTCACCTCAATTTCCCCCCTCCTCTTTTTGAAATCCAATTTCATGAAAATTGAATTCTTTTCATTGAGGAATTCATGTTTCGAGCCCCCCCAAGTGCTTGTTTTGATCCCCCATGATGTTTTATGCATTTCCTCAGTCTTTGGCCATTATAATGTTCTATCTATTTCTCATGGATGGGAGGGGGTTTATGATCTTGCTTTATGCATTTGAAGGATGCGGAAACTTGAATTCTTCACATATTAACGTTGTGCAGAAAGAAAATCCTCATTGGGTGTAAAAGTGGAATTTTTTTGTTCTCTGCAATTTTCTACATTATTTTCCCCGTCAAATTATTTCTCAGGAGGTGAAGCTATGCATTTGCTTCTGATTAGATGTGGCCGGATAGGTTTCTTTTTGAACTTATCACTTTTGTTGATTTTTGAAAAAATGTTAGTTCTGCCCCGCATCCCCGCGGGTCCCTAATTGGCTGGAGCAGTTTTAGTAGAAGTTCAAGGTGATGGATTCATTTTATTCTCTAAGGCATTACAGTGAAAGGGTGAAAAGGTCTAAAATGACCCACGACCACGCTCATGCAAAGGGATAAATTTTGAGTTGAAGCCCGCAATGAATCAGAAAGGGACACGTGCCCTACGTTGAAAATTCAATGGAGGAGGCATGGAATTTTGGGGAGAAGATTGGAATTTTTCCTCTTTTCAAAATAGATAAAGTATAAAAGTGAAACATATCCCCGTAACAAATCAGGTGATGCCATGTGTTTAAGAATGAAATTGAGACAGCAGGCCAGCGGAGGAATTTAGGAATTTCAGCTTTGTTTCCAAAAAGGGAGAAAAGTTCTAAAATGACCTATGGCCCCACATATGTGAAGGGATAAATTCTGAGTTGAAGTTTGCAACGAATCCGAAAGGGACACTTGGCCGACGTTGAAAATTCAATGACGGAGGCATGAACTTTCGAGGGAAATGTTGGAATTTTTCCCCTTTTTAAAATAGATAAAGTATAAAAGCAAAGTATGACCCCATTTCTAATAAGGGCGTGCCACATGTTCATGTTAAAAAAAAATCATAGCAGACCAGTGGAGAAAAATGAGAAGTTGAACCACAACCCCATTTCCAATCAAGGTGGGCCACGTGTCTGACCTTTGGCGGGGATGTGGAGGGGCGAAGTAAAATGAGAAATTGCACTTTTTCTCCCAAATTTCTTAAAATGAAGATTCTTTCCCACGTCCTTCATTTCTTGGAGCTTGTCATGTGTAGGGTCTAATTTCAAAGCTGACAAAGGGAAAGAGTGGCCAAAATTCATTCATTTGGTTTTTGACGCCATTAACAAACCAGAGCTTTAAAGAAAACAAATATGAACCATTCTTCATTCTTCTCTCTCTATTTCCTTGTCGTTTATTCATGAGATGGATTTTTGGTTTGTTGTGGAGCCAAATCTATAAGTTTAAAGATATGTAAAGTTTGATTATCAGAAAATGGAGTTTATCAGGTATACACAATAAAAAAAGGAGGAAAAATTACCAGTAAGCACTTGAGTGCTATGAAAGTGGTTAAAAGGTGGAAATGGCAGGACCACATAAAAAATAAAATCATGAGATTCCCCCTGTTAAAGTAATCATGCTCGAACACCTGAAATATTCACCTTTTGAACCTATGATTTTCATGAGTGCGTTTGTTTCATGTCACTTTCCAAATGCGGATCTGCAACAAACATTATTCCTTTTGGATATTCTTTTCTTGGAGACAAAGTATTGATGTACACAAATTGTTTTAAGAACATGGTTTTGGCCATGGAAAAGGGGATTCTAGTTTTCTAGGAATGTTGTAAATTTGGAAGTAATTCAATACAGAAGCTTTATTTCTCATTTCCTCTGTTATATCTCTCTCTCTGCTTGCTCGATTCAATGGATCATTTGTCTTTGCATTCAAAAGAAACTTTGCGTTCTTGTCTATGTAATATTTAGAACTTTGTGTCTATAGATTCACATTACTGATGAATTGATTGATATTTTTCCTATATTATCTTGGTTCAATGTGATTAAGGATGTATATTACTACCTATATCTCCTGAAAACATTGTTGTTTTATTCCTTCTTCATCTCTCTACTCTTCATATCCTTCGTGTTGATAATATTTTAAGTATGAAAACATTCCAGAATATTAGGGTCCGAACTTTAAGAGTTGTTATTTGTAGATTTGTTTTTCCTGCTTTCAATAATGTAACCTCTCCCATTAAAGAGGAGGGACACATTTGTCCCCTGACTGTGGTTTCTATCCATATTCCATTCTGAAACCTAGCATATTGCAATACCCAACGCGAAATCTCTCTCTAGAAAGGTGGAGTAATGAAAGAGCCACTCCAATATCCTAGACACACACAAGGTTCCATCCTTCCAAGACCAAAGAAATAACTTGAAGCACCTAGGAATAAAATCAAGGCACCTAAGGTGTACCCCATACGAAAAGAGATTAAAATACAACTAGTGTAGAACCAGCCCATCAACAGACAAGAAGAAATCACACAACATTTAGCTAAGTAGCCGACAAGATAAATGAGCTCCAAGTCCAATAAAATGTAAAATCGAAGAAATATAAGCAACCAAATAAAATTGCTAGGTATCCACATTACAATCCTTGAAAATATCACAAAAATATAAATAACAAAAGGAGCCTCCAAGCTTCTCAATCAAATTCTAAAATAAATTGTTGGTACATGATAAAATAACATAATTTTAGGAATATAAAATATAGATAATTCCACATCACTTTCACTTCACATCCCTTGTTTGGACTTCCATTAGGGGTACTATATACCAAGATCAGATCTAAGAATGCACGCGAACTGGATGAAATGTGACACCAAGACCTAATATCCACTTACTCATACATGGACTAAGTTGCGAAAGAGGAAACCAAAAATAACTCATCTAATCACTCAAGGAAAAATTACATATTTAGATGAATAATAAAATTATAATTTACTTTGTCTAACCCCTGAACACAACCACTAATTCTAATACACAAGAATCACACCATACAATTTAATATTCCAACAAGGAAGAGTCTCAGTGGATTTATCACATCATACTAATAAGAAAGAGTTAGGACCCATCAAACAACATTTTTTCAAAGGGGAAACAAGTTCCTGCTACACCAAGTGTTCACAAAACATGGCCTCTACAGCGAAGAGTTATAGCTTTAAAGGAAAAAGGGTATTTCATAGGAACAACCAAGATTATAATTTTATTTTTTATTTATCTACAAAACCCCAAAATCTATAAGAGCAAGGTCCAAATGACCCAAAAGCATCCATAAGTGTATCAACATTACCCAATACTAGTATATTATAGGGTGGTATACACAAAAATTTAAAATGTTAAGGAAATAGCAGAACTATTTATGTGTCATAGAGAGCAGAACAAGTTCACTATTTAAACACACTGCCCGAATGGGCTTAAATCTAACCATAATTACCAAGATACATATATTCCAAATATCAATGATTTATGAAATACAACAAAGAAACAATGATAAAAATTTGGATGCCGTCGATGGTACGTCATATCCAAACAAAACACTTATCCACTAAAATATATAATCATCCAAAAGTGAATTTGATCCTAAACAATCCCTAAGTCCATAACCAAACACATCTACTCTGACAAGGAAGACATCTCTTACAGATTCCAAGAGAATCACAACTACTGTTAATTAAACTTCCAACTAGACTGCAAGACCCAACATGAACTCTCTCTCAAGAAAGGTGGAGTAATGAAAGAGCCACTCCAAGATCCTAGACACACACAAGGTTCCATCCTTACAATACCAAAGACATAACTTGAAGCACCTCAAAAGATAATCAAGGCACCTAGTGTGTACCCCCATATGAAAAGAGATCACAATATAACCAATGTAAAACCATCTCATCAACAGACAAGAAGAAATCTTGTAACATTTAGCTAAGTAACCGATAAGGTAAACAAGCTCCGAGTCTAATTAAAATTAAAATACAAGAAATATCGAAAACCAATTAAAATGGCTAAGTATCCGCATTGTAATCATGTAAAATCTAACAAAAATATAAATAACAAAAGGAGCCTCAGAACTTCTCAATCAAATTCTAAAATAAATTGTTGGTCCTTGATAAAATAACATAAGTTTATGAATATAAAATGCAGATAAGTCCACATCACTTTCACTTCGCAGTCCTTGTTTGGACTATCAATAGGGGTAATATATATCAAGCTCATATCTAAGAATGCATACACAAAACTAGATCAAATGCGACACCAAGACGTAATATCCACTTACTCATACATGGATTAAGTTGCTAAAGTTGTAACCACAACTAACTTTTCTAACCACTGATGGAAAGCGGGGAGCTTTAGATAACTAAAAAAATTATAATTTACTCTGTTTTACCCCTAAACACAACCACTAATGCTAATCCACAAGAATCACACCATACAATTTATCATTCCAACAAGGAAGAGTCTCAGTCGATTTATTGCATCATCTGACTAAAGAAAGAGTTAGGACCCATAAAACAAGATTTTTGCAAAGGGGAAACAAGTTCCTGCTACACCAAAAGTTCACAAAAATATCAATCCAATTCAACATTTTCCCTTAACTGGGTTCGAAAAAACGCCACTAGGCGAGAAAAATAATCCAAACAACTTCATTATTTTAATTAAGGAAGTTCAAATTTTTCTAACTTGTTTTTGGGTTTCAATGTCAGCTCAGGGTCCAAGCGTTGAACCCATTGCTCTGATACCAAGTATAACGCCCGTATTTTTCTAAATAAGAAAACATGATACACTAATAACAAACATGAAAAAGTATGGAATAATTTTTTTTTTAAAGGTAAAGACAATAACATTCATCACAATTTTATTAAATTCTTGATAATAACGCTCTATACAATTTTCAAGGAAGTCAGAAATAAAAAAGATGACTGACTATCATCGAACCTTTCCAAAATTAAATTACGAATTAAATTCACTTACTAAGCTTCAATAATTATTTCAATATTTCTGGCTCCATTTATTATATTAAACAAGACTAAATACACTTTAGTCTTAAATCATGCTCCTTAATATTTAGATTATTTCTTTAAAAAGGCAAGGGGTGCACAACTTAGTCTAACCCCTTGGACCCCCTTCAAAACATTACACCCATAATTTAATTATTTCACTCCCACTTAAATACCCTATCACTTAAGTGATATGGGGTTCATCCTACACCATTGGATCTATTCTATTTGAGCTCTTAGATCTAGGTTGCACTAAAGAAACCTTATAAATCCTTATGATTTCTATTATTACTCATTTTTCTAAAACTTTTTCCATTTTCTTTTGTTTGGTTGCAAGTTTGAAGGGAGAAAAGAAATTTGAGCCATGGAGGCTATTGGATAGGATTGAAATTTCTATCTTGGTTACCGATCTTGAGCTTGAATTAAGTGTTTACCTATTTTTTTTTTGGGGTTTTTTCCCTTTTTTCTATATCTATTCCGTGTGGTATTTCACTTACAAATTGAATGTATAAACCATGATTATCTACCAATTTTAGTGGAGATTCACATGATGGAGATCTAGTTTGGCATTCCTCTCATAGGTTTGCTTTTTTCTTATATGCCATTTTACCTGTTATTGAATTTCATCTAAGAAAATATACCCTCCGTGGGTAGTGGGAATTTTCTCATCTTATTGTATTATTTTTATTTTTATTTTTTTAGAGAAGAGTAACGAATAACACCAATACTTAACCTGTTTACACACACGCGCGTGCGCACACACACACCTACACGCGCGCACGCGCGCACACACACACACACATTCTTTTAAAAACCAAAATTTTTATAGAAGAGTAATGAATAACACCAATACTTAACACCAAAATTTTCTTTTAAAAACTATATCTATATATACCCAAGCTGTGGACTATATTTTTTGTTACATAGGCCGACAGTGTTGATACTAGCTGGATTACATACTAGGGCCAACTAAAAATGTATTAGCCACATTGACTACTGTTTGGAGGGGCTGCAAAATTAATAAATATAAATTTTTAATTTGGTGGGGGGGGGTTCAGTTTTAGTATGGAGATTTAGAGTTTGGGTAATTTATTAAACCTATCCCCACATGGAGTGGTCCCCCCACTTGGCCAACCACTACCACTTCCTTTCCACATTTAAAATTTATTTAATTACTCAAAGGCCTTAAAAACAAATCTTAATTTTAATATTTGTTTTCTCTTTTACAAATTAAATCTATACGGTTCCCCACATTGGTCACTTTTCATATATGTCCCACTTATATATTTATTAAATATTATTATGTATAATTATAGCTATATATATATATATATATACTTACTAGTATATGTATATATATTAATATTTAATGATAATGTATATATATTATTATTGTAAATCTAGAATATAATCTCATATATTATTAATATATATAAATCTAATATATATTAATAATGTATCTTCTGTAAATTAATATTTTATTCGTATAAAAAGAAATTTAAATTCTTTTCTTTTGTTTCTTTTTCATATAAAACACGAAATTGCATATTAGTGTAAGACGATAACATTGGTCATTTAAAGTTTATATGACTAAGAAATTAGTTACACTTGAGTATTAAAGTTACATTATTTTTCTTATTTGTCCACTTGTGAATAAACCAGATCATTCAAATTTATTTTTATAATGATATAAGGGTATGTTTAATTGTACTTAAATTCATCTACTTGGAACAAATTTCTATTGTAATTACAAGGAACTAGAATGTAGATTTTATTTATTTAATTCCTTCTTTCACATTCAGTTGGGTAAAAGAAGGTATGTTACACATTTAAAAGAATGTTTTTATTCATTTTCCCATATAAAAAAGTTGTCAATAATGCAAGAGAGTCCACATTTAATTTCACCCAATAACACTAATCCTTTCAACGGAATTACATACAACTCCCAAGACAAAGTATAGATTTGAGGATCTTATTCTTATCATACAAACCAATACAAGTTTCACATTTCATTTGGAACAATGTGAGTCCCAATAACTCATTTGAAAAAATCTAACCATTAACATACAAGATTTCATTCAAAGTCCCATGGGTAAAAGTTATAAGTTGTAAAATCACAATAAAAACAAGTTGTAACTTCACATATCCTTATCCATTCTCTTCAAATCCACTATGAACCAGCTTCATTGATCTCCACCATCTTCATCAAGAATCAAGAACACAACCAAATAGGGGGGTAGGAAACATTTTCCACCCAACCAAATATTCCAATGAGGTAGAGAAGCCTTCTTCCCCATTGGCCCCCTAGCCCCAACAAGGAATCAATTAGGGTTATTTAGACAACCATGGGAAACTCAAAATGGCTTCTACATACACATTCAATCAATACCCTCAACATAACAACACATTTCAAAAACTACAACAAAACCAACAAGTTTCCAACACAAAGGCTTCATGTTAAAGCGAAGGAGGAGAAAGGAATATGGGGGATCTTATTATGCCTCCCAAGAGTTTGTATCTCCACCTATGAGTCTCCAAAAAATCCATCACAATACACACAATACTCTTATGCCTCCCTCTAAGAAGATACACCACTCTTATTCCTCCTTCAAGAAATCAACCCACTTTTATGCCTCCCTCAAGAAAATAACAAGATAAACACAAACCATATTTATGAACAAAGTCGACATCCCAACCCAAATATCTCCTAAAATACCCAATAAAATTTCTCTTATGCCTCACACAAGTTTTACCCCCATTTCCATTTCTCCCACAGTCATAAGCAATACAACAACCATCATCCACACATATGAGTGCAACATTATAGAAAAGTAAATAAAAGAGTGAAGATCTACCTTAAAAATTAAGAGGATCAAACAGAACAAGTTCGAAGCCTTCCAAAATCCCAAGAAAAGATAATCCATTCCAAGCTCAAATCACCATTCTTCAAGCATGATCTCAAAAATTCCAAACATCCACAAAAAAAATGAACAAGTAACCCCCAAATCCTGACACAAAATGAAATAAATAGAAAAGAGGGAGAGAGTGGTGATGTGGCTGAATTTATGACGCCACATCCCCTCTCCTCCAACCCACATCACAAAGGTCAAACACAAACCGCAAGCATAATAAACTGGTGGTTGGGGAAAAGACCACCCTCTTACACACTCAACCCAACCGACACACTTTAAGGACAAAATTAAAATACCCATATAAGAAAAGTGCACATAATTTCTTTTTTTTTCCCCCATAAAACCACAAAATTGGACCTAACATAAGCCCCTCATATCATAGGCCTAGTGGGTGGGTCACTTTAAGAGGTGTGGGACAAGCTTAACTTGTCCCGCAAGTCACCAAAATAGCCTAGAAGGTCAAAATTCGAATTTCACATGAGAGATTGAGTACACACTACTTCAAAACAAATTTAATTTATTCTCATCCAATATGCATTAAGCCTACCAACTCAAATTTATTCCCCATCCCCCCTAGTCACATTTTAATAAGCACAAGTTAAACACTTTTAAATTTAACTTAAGAGGGGTGCTAAACCAAATAATAAAAGTGACTCCACATACTAAAAAAAATACAATAACTTCATAATTAATTAAAATCAACAAGACCAAGTTTCAAACATTCCCAAGTTCACATTTGAGGTCACCTCCCCCAATGGGGACCTCGTAACAAACTACAACATACAACATACGAATACATGAGTTGCCATGGTGACCTATTTCCAATACCCAACATTCCTTTTTTGTTGGTCTCCTATCCCCTGTAGTTTGTTGTGCTATAATTTCTGGCAAAATCAAACAATACATTTCTAGCCTCATGTCCATATTAATGACGTCGAAATCGTAAAACACATACATGTATACATAACAACTTACATAATTGAATATATTAATTAAACCAATGTTAGAGTAAATTAATTTACCAATCATTCAATTTTCTAACATTTTGATTCTACCAATCCATTAATTTGCATTAAGATCATACATCAACAATCATCCATAAATATCTATAAATCACGTATGATATGTCAATACAGTAGTAATAGTTAGAACATTGAATAATGCTATATTAATCAAGCATGTAAACTTCATCGCAATAGTCACATTTTGTCGCAAGTCTAACACTTCTGTATTTTCTATTAAATAAGTAAAACAAGTGTATCAATGCTCATCTAGCATTGTCTAATATCTAATATTATATCAAGGTATAGGGATCCGATACTAGGTGAGAAGAGACATAACAATATAAAAATAGTAACGATATCACAATCATCTTGTAACAAGGCAACAATTCTAGATCATCATCATATCCTTAAATTCCCATCAAGTTCCACAATACAACCCTCTATTTAAAATAATAATCAAAACATAATGGTAATCATGATGTCCTGTACATCTTATTAGTATGCTAACTAGAATACAACAACAACGTTTAATATTATATTCATTTTGGAATTGAAAACATGGTTCAACAGTGATGAAGAAGAGTGGGTATTACACTTTCATTCTCCTTCATTAAGCTTGCCCTCTCACTTTTCTTTTACCCTAAATTTGATAGAATTCCATTATACACATTTCTTTAATCACTCTTAATTAATTGATTAATGGGCTCGATTGATTAATAATTAATATTTTACATCACCTCACCTAATTAATGAACACCCCTTTCACCTCAGCTAATATTCAATATGCCAAAATTATTCAATTCATGAGCCCCTCCCATGAATTAAATAATTATAAACCCCAAATGCATTCAAAATTTGATATCCCATTCATATATTCAATAGAGTAAAATAATCCACATGGGATTCCCTATTACACCTAACCTTTTCAATCATGCTCCCCACTCAATATCACATCCTTTGTATTTTACCTAATAATTCAATTCATGAGCCCCGTTCAATCAAATCCAATCCATATCAAAATCTATTATCATTCAAATCATGTCTTTTAATCAACATTAGTTTATTAAACAAAGGTTAACTAACATCCCTCAGTTAATCCACTCCCCAGATTATATATACATGCCTTCTTCCCTTCTTTCGATGAAGTTTTGGAGATCATAATGAACCTTTGGTTTTATAGCTTCTTATTTTCATTGCCACTTTGATTGCATGCTCATGCCTTTGTAGTGTGTTCAGGATATCCACCTCTTAGCATGTTCTCTTAACACGTCCATCTCCTAGAAAGTATTTTGTGGTTCTCTTGAAAAATCCATTTCTTGGTAGATTTGGCCTCAAAATTGTTGTTAGTTCACATAAGCTTGGTTTTCTTTAATTAAGTCATTGATTTATTTATCGGTATTTTAATTTTTTGACATATATCAATTTTTGTATGTAATCCATGTTATCTATCACTCGTCATTTATCTTTATCTTCTTGAACATGATGGTTGACACCCTCCAAGGAAGTTGACAACTTAATGGAACCAACATTGTCCAAGAAAGCCCTGCATACATTAATCTAATAAATTTGTTTGAGTTTTTACAGGCATTATGACACATCTCTCTTCTTGGCACCCACATATCAAAATCCACATCAAAGGAACCTTAAGCCACCCATCATTTGAGGTTACTGGTGGCTTTCAGTATCGATGCAGTCACCCGCATGAGAGTGAGGTTTCCTTTACAACATTTCTGGCACATCCAGTGGGACCACACCCAAAATCCGGTCATTTTGTTTTGTTCCTTTACTTGTCTTGTATAGGTGTCGTAAGTATAATAGTCATTATGATTAGCGCTCGTCAATTTAGATACCTGTAGAAAATATTTCGTTTCTCCGACTCACTTGTCTACAGGGTTTAGTGTTGTCTTTGTTAGTTATCTATGTTAATTTTGGTAGTTTGTATCCACCTTGAGGTATAAGGATTTTCTCCTTGATTTTGTTGCTTATTTTCTAGTTTCATATTACTACATTTATTCATTTTGTAAGTATATCTTATAAAAACTTGTAAAAAAAAAAACAACAAAAATCATTTTTATGAAATATAAATAAAGCAAACAAAAACCAAAAAATTATTTTGAGCTCTACGGGCATGAGAAAATAATATGGAAATTGATCTTATTGTTTGGCTTATGTTCTCAATCTTAACCTTACACTCAATATATATTTTTCTTTTCAACAAATCACTCTTTTCGACCTTTTCTTATAGTAAATATTGTGTATATATAGATCTTAGAATTTTATTGGTGTTCTATTTCTATCTTATATATCTAAGATCTTACGTTTACATCTATATCTATTTATTTAAATGAATAAAAACTAAAAACAAAAATTATTATTATCCTAAAATATCCCCCTGTTTATCCACACCCATCCTCATCACCTCTCTTATAGAAGTCAAATTGGTTAACTTGCCACACAATCCCATATCCATCCTCCACCCTACGTTGAGCTCCTAACTCCTAATTCCCAACCGAATCCTCCTCGGTCAAGTTATCCTACATGAGCTACCACCCACACAACTCCTCTATCTATCTTGTCTCCCACGTCCTAATACCCACCCAATTCCCAACTCCCTTCGTTACCTGAGCTATCCTATTACCCCATCCACTTAACTTCCCCCCACAGAACTCACCTCATACCCACTCGGCCACATCCCTACCTAACTACCTACACCCATCTTTCTCCTCTCCTTGGTCACTCCCCACTCCATATCCAATCCCGAATCCCCTCACTGAGCTCTTCACTTGTCCCATCCTGTAACTACCAACTCCACCCCACTTCCCATTAAGTCCTCCACATTCCTATCTCGGTCCACCCTGAGTTACCACCTCTATCCTCTTGTCTTGTGGTCTCCACTTTCTGCTCTGACCAAGATACTATCTCTTCACTCCCCTCAACCCTCTTAGCCTATCCACCTACTCTCTACCCAACTCCTAAATATCTCATGTCCGCACTCACTGAGCCCTCGGTTTGGCTCGTTGTCCACACAAACTTACTTGTCGAACTCTCTCTCAAGTTGTTTTCTCACAACCCTGTCCCATCCCACATCTCCGCCACTTCCAAATGAATCCTCTATGATCCATACCTAACAACTCCTCTACGAGTTCATGTTTTCCTCTAAACTTGACTCATCCTGTTGGCTCCTTCTTCTTTGGTCCAATGATATAAACACATCCTACATCTTTCTTGTGAAAAACGACCTCAAAATATTATGTGAAATCCTCATAAGATAGCTTCTAACATTGGATCCATCCCCATTAATTGGAAGAGGATTATCCTACATATTTAAAAGAATGAATTCAGAATGCTCTTCACAGGAAATTGAATAGGTCTACACACATTGTTACCTTTCGTGATAATATTGGCAAACCATAGGATCGTCCATACCCTGTGACAACCATTTCAATACGCTAGCCTTGGTTGCAGAATACAGATTTGTGGGCAGTGATCTCAACCACCATTTTCCATGTAAAAGAAAGTGAACATATATGCCAACTCACACTATTCCTAAGCTTGATGCATCCAATTGTTTACAACTCAGTTTCGAATTCATGCAAGCTATGTTGATAGTGACTGTACAGTCTCTTAATCACAACTGGCTTCCAGTTCTTAGAACACATTTATAAACATCATTTTTAGCACTATAACAAATTATTTATTTCTCATTTAGATTTTCTATGATTCTTTAATTAAGAAAAACCAACTTAATCTTAATTTTAGAAAACCAAAGATTATCCCTTCACAACGAGAATTATGTGACTAATTAACACGTGTATGTTGGCTCAACATAATCAGATTCGTTGAAATGGCATAAGATACATCGATAAAGAGTAATAAGTTCGGTGTTGGTTGGGTGAAATCTTTTAATGAATCATCTTTAAGTATTGAAGTATAATTTAGTGCATGTAGAGTCTCTTTATAGTTAATTCCTTTACAATTCTTTACCACACTTTTATAAAAAGTGCTCCTAGCACCATAGTAAATTATATATTTCTTGTTTAAATTTCCTGTGATTCTCATTATGTCGTTGCACATGTGAAAATCCATATCCATGAGCAGTATGACCCACTGACACCTTTTCCCCCTTCACATGACCAAACTTTAATCCATTCACCCTCTAGGTAGGTTTGACTAATCTATCATTTCATTATTTGGGCATTTATATTTATGTCATTTCATTCATTTTTGATTTTATAGTAATATCATTTCATCCTTGCTTTAATTCTTGTAGGTTTCAATATGTACGAATGATATTTCATGTCTCCCATTTCATTAGTTGAGCTTTTATAGTCATATCACTTCATTCTTTTAGCTTTTATATAAGCTATTATGTCATTAATTTAGTATATCATTTTGACTGAGTTCACTCATTTTCTTCCCTTATATTATTTTATAGTCTATCATTTAATTTTCATCGCTTGCTTAGTTGACTAAAAGAGGAACGTTGAACTACGATTTTGTTAATTATTTTGTTATTTTTTTATTTTTTATCCTTATTTTACGACGATGTTTTCTGTAAAGAACATATTTACAACATTTATATAATTTTTCTTAACCACTTTAACTAATAATATTTATTTTATTTTTGCAAGGTAACATCTACGATACTATGACCACTAAATTACACTATCAAAGAAAACTTGTTGAAACATAAACACGCCAACAATATCCTTTCATTTACCTCATCTGAGATTGTAAATAGTGTAATGTTAGGGTTCCCAGACACTCCTGGCCACTGATCGATGCTTTTAAAATACATCGTTATCACGTGTAATCAAATAACGATGAGAGAGTGTTCTCTAGGTCTTCCTTGTTTTTACTCTAGTTTATCCTTTTGCATTGCAATTTCCCCTTTCCTACATGTGTTCTCATTGAAAGGTCACATTTCATTTTGGTTTAAAACAAACCCCATACATCCTTCCTGATCAGATAGTGTAAATAGGGGAATTAACCTTCTACATTTAACTTATCACACACTGCCTAAAACTTCACAAATGAAATCAACATTAGAAGACACTCCTTTCACATGGTTCACTTATTGGGATTTGAACACCCAACAGGAAACCATATCATATGTTTCCCAAGCCAAAAAGTACCTAGAAAGAAGCCCTAGAACTTCCATTCTCTAGGTACCTTCATTATCCAATTTTCTTTTCTTTTCACATCTCATACATTAATCATGATGATAAAAAAATTATTTCTTGATTTGTTTGTTAAAAAAATTCATAAACAAATGTTAATCTATTTGACATCTATTTTCACTCTCTCTCAAATCGAAACAACACAAAAATATGCTACATCAAATGACAATATCTCTCAACAAGATTTGAAACTTAAAACCACACCTTCAGTTATCCAATCCCCTTGTCTCCATGGACTTGCTTCATGAGGACCATGTCATCAACAATCATCCATATCTTAAAAATTATCCTCATATCTCTCATCAATCCAATCTTCCTAAACAAATCACACCACAATCTCCTACTCCTTTGAAAACTCTTGGACCTCCTCCTAACCCCATATATGATTTCTTACACCAAAAACTTCCCAAAATTTCTCAATAAAATAAGTTTACTTGTTTGATGGATCATATCCCACCCACGTTCATTTTTATCAACTCTATTCCATCTACTATTAGTATACCCATCCAACCATATCAACCTTATTAGTACCCAATATCTCTTAACAATCATATCCCCACTCCTTATTTACCACAACAACCTATCCAACTTCAACGATCACATCACATTCCTATTTCTCAACATCAACCTATACAACAATATATCCCATCTCAAGCAATGACATATGTTAATCTTTATCAAACGTTTTCTCAAACACCTACACATCCGAAAGTTAATCAATTGTCTTATCAAATGATTCCAAAAACATCCCACCCACAAGTTTATCAACCACCTTATCAAATGATTCGCCAAACACCCACACATTAACAAATGTATCATCCACCTTATCAAGCTACATTTAATGCCACACAACCAATCGAATCCCAACCTAACATCACGTCAAATAATCTAATTCATGCTTTGATGAATCGGTTGGCCAATTTATAAGCCACTACCTTGGCACCCAAGAATACCTTATCCTACAAAAAAATTTGTAATGAATCAATTCATCCGTCAGTTCTTATCAAACCTTACCCTAATCATTTGAAACTTCCCGATTTTATTAAACTCAACAGTACCGAAGATCTCTAACAACATCTCCACACATTTAAATACACATGTTGTCTTATTGTGCATGATTAAGACATATTGCTCTGCACTTTCCCCATGTCCTTGTCTGGTCCTTACTTTGGAGTAGTACAACAATATCTCACAATATTCCATATTCTCTTTCACCCGAGTTGCACAGTTGTTCTTAAAACACTTTTTGATCAATATTGCATGTAAATAAACTATCGCTGACCTATACACCATCTAACAGGTTGAAGATGAACCCATTTCCGACTTCTTCACATGATGGTGTGGTGTTATAAGCCAACTATTCTTCTCTCGTTTGCAAACTGAACTCATCAAGCTCTTCTCGCATTCATGTACAAAACATATATCATCTACCTTACAAATCCAATCGTTTGTAACCTTTCATGAAGCCTTCACCATGGCTCGCAAACTTGAAACTCGTGCTATTGAGAAAGATAATCTTAAACTAAGATCAACTGAGCATAAAATAAAATCTACTAAATCATCCACACATAACTAAAATTTTAAGGGTATGGTCAACACCTTGGTTCCTAAGCCCTCATTTGCACCTACACCAATCATGTGTCCTCAACAATGATGCCCTCAATAAAAAACCAGCTACACCCCCCTAGGGGAATCCTATAGTTTTGTATTTGACAAGTTGCTGGCAGTAAATTCCATCCAATTTCCTCCCATACGACCTGAGGAAAACTCACAACTCAAAACTATGTGGTATCACGAAGACAACTATTTAAAATATCATCCAGTCAAAGATCACATCCAACAACTTATAAATCAAGGGGATATAAAAATAGACACCTCCACCACTTCATGTAGCCAACCCCTTGATAAAATTACACAAAATTTTCCTAATCAAAAACCAATGAATCAAGCCACCCCCTTTACATCTCAATTATCAAATCCTTACACCGTTAACACCATCAATAAAAATATCATCTTGTCGACAAATCCCCATGTTCCTACCTTGGAAATTATTCCCACTCCTTATTCGGAACCTTTCGTATACACAACTATCAAACTTATATCAACTTTTTCTACTTTTCCTATACCTATACTTGTTCCTACCCTTACCCCATCTGCATAATATTTGACTATACCATCTACTTTATCCACTTCAATCATTCCCAAATCTACCAAATCTGATTCATCCTTAGCACCTATTTTTACCCCATTGGTATCCACACCTATCCCTACATCTCTCACAGTTATTCCTTCACTCACATTTGCATCATATACACATATTACTACTCCTACTTCACTCATCTCTACAACCATCTAAAATAAATTCATTTCTACCACATGTACCTTTGCAACCCCACCTACAACATCAAAACCATTCGACACATTTATGAAATAACCATTCCCACCTACTTCTACACCAAATAGCACTCTTGCATTTGTTGCATTACCTATGATTTCTACTCCATCAGTTACCACATCCCCTTCAGTAGGTTTGACTACCTTATCTACATCCATTCCACAATTACCCATTAAACCATCCTTAAATTCAATCCCAGTTCCTCCTTTCCCATGTTTTTTTGTACCAAATACCTTAATCACATTGACATCAAATTTGACTATATATACCAATTTATCCACATCTACTGTACCCCAACCTGTAATTTTTGACCCCTAAACCACATCTATATCAAACATACACAACACCACATCACTTACATCTCCAAATATCCCAATTACACCCACTTATATATAAATCCCAACTACCCCTATGTCTGTTGTATCAGAAAATCCAATTACCCCTACCTTGACATGTTCATCATCTATACCTATATCCTTTCCTATAGCCACATCACTAGTTTTATCCCAATGTTCTTGAACTGGTCCTTCTACCACACTATCCAAATACTCTCAATTAGCAACTTCACTTGAGATCATTATAAGGGGGATAAATTCTCCCTCTAAAAAATCAACTATTTCCAAATCAACCAAACCAAAACCTACACAACCAAAATCTCACATAGACCTTATTAATCGCATCAGACAAACACCAATTTTGGCATCAATATCCACACCACCACCATCTTCAGATCCTCTAGTTGAAATTATTGTTATCCCTCCGAAGAGTAAACCATCATGATCAAAATCCAAGGCTCGTGGTAAACATCCCTGGTAGTCTTATGTGCACCCTTGATAAAAGTCATGTCCTCCCCCTTTTTAGCAATCCAATTTTGAACCATCTATTTGAGGGCCAATCCCATTATCTACGACATCTCACAGTGATAAATCCAAATCCAGACAATCCAATTCTCCAACCAAATTTGATTTGTCATCCAAGACATATAATATACCCATCCAATGTACATCCACACCTAAATCCCAATCCAAACAATTTAACCCTCCTCTCGAATTTGATTTTTCTTTTAAGACATCTAATTCATCCATCCGATATACGCACATCTCTTACCCTCACTCCAAGACAAAATATACCATCAAAACCCACAAGATTGATCTTCCCCATGAGACATCAATTGGGTCCTATGCAAATATCCTTCAACATTTAATTCAAGTATTTGTCATCACGCTTATTCCCATTAAATATTTCAATTGGGCCATAGTCTAAATCTATTGAGGTTTAATCCCGATTGCATTTGTTCTTATCATTGTACCTCGGGCCATGATATTGAACATTGTAAGGAATTTCAAACTATCATCCATAACCTTATTGAGAAATATGATTTCCTTGTTCAGGGGGAACATCCTTCTCCATCTAAATCTAATTCAATTCGTATCATGTCTATCTAGTTTCTCATGATTCCTCCATCCACATAATCCCTTAATATCTCTCCTGCACATGAAATTCTTCCTATGAAAGGTCCTTCATTGTTAATCGATATTGTTTATGTTTCCAATTACGCTCATGATCTCTAATTCGTTATCCAATACAAATCCAAAACACTCTTAACTAAACTTCTTTGACATCCTCTAACCCATTTGCATCTAATATGATCTCCCTCGCTAGAGGGACATCCTTACCTCATCCTTAACATCCATCCATTCAAATCCCTTGATGCTGGGGGAATTCACTTTTGACATCGTCTTATTTAGTCTCATCCCAACAATCTCATCCAATCTTAAATCCAAATTGCTCTTGTCCAAATCTTCATGTCTTTTTAAATCGCACTTTTGTGGCTATATCCATCTCTTCCTTTGGGGACCATGTTTTTCATTTTATTTCCACCATTATGGCCATACGTGTCCCTTCTTTTTGGGGTTCCATATTTATTGTAGCATCCACATTTGTGGCCATATTCACACCTCTTTTGGGGAAAAATATTTCTTTCATCAAATTCCTTCTTTAAGGGCATATATTTCCTTCTATTGAGGGACCGTTTATTTTCATCGAAGTCCTCCTATGAGGACATTTTTCCCCTTTTGTTGAGGGACCATTTTTTTCTTATTGCCTTATCAAATTCCACCTTTCTGGCTATATTTTTTGCCTCCTTTGGGGCACCATCTATTTTATCAAGTCCACATTTGTGGAAATTTTTATTCTTCCATTGAGGTACCCACTTTGTTTTCGTCAAGGTCCACCATTGTGGCCATATTAGTGTCTCTCTTGGGGCACCATGTATTTTCAGAAAAATCCACCATTGTGGTCATATTCTCGCTTCCTTAAGGACATAGTTTTTTTTCCCACTTATCTATCACATCTAATCCTTTACAAGCTATCATCTCATCCTGTCACAACTTCAATGTCTTCCCTCCCTTGGTGGTAAACTATAGAAAGAACCTCTTAATGCATCACACTCATGACTACTCCATTGTTAGCATATCTACTAATGAGCACTTAGTTATATCCTTAGATCATTCCTCCATTATGAACCTCTTCCATCTATCATTCTAATTATATGGAACTATGTGGTCTACCTATTGGGGTTAGCACAAGGTTGTGTAGCTAATATATCAGATCTAAGCATACATGCAATAAAAGTGGATATTATACCAAAATAAATATACAAAACAAAAGATATAAATCAACACCATATTTAATGTGGTTCACCCAGTGTGGGCTACATCCACAAAAAATAAGACAATCTATTATCCAAAACTTTCAGAAGATATACAGTAAATATTTACAATCCTTCACACCTTTCAGATGTACATTACTTTCATTCCCTCAAACTTCTCCTTCTTCTCCAAGAATTATCTCTCTCAAAATTATTCACACAATAATCATCAATTCTTACAATCCTCTACTTCCAAACCCTATATTTTTATCCTATATAGACATATACAAACTTAGGGAACTTAGCCATCCAATTACAATTAATAGATCTAATTCCCACGAGTTAAATAAAACACTCACGTATAGGTAACCAACGTTGGTTAGCCCTAACCGATTCCGGTTCCTCGTTTAATCAACGATGCCAGTCCCTCCATAACTGATGTCGATTACTGTGCTTTCCTCCAAATTTAATATAGTATGATAATCTAAATTAATTGATCTCCATAACTCAAAAATCTCCCACTTGGACATAAATTACTAGAATATACATGTACAATGTCATTCTTAGATCCTTTCCTTAGCTTTGTTTCTTCCTCTTCAAGTCTCAAACTTGAAGAGCAACATAAGTGCAATGTAGCTCCAACTTCTCTTTTTCTAATGGATTCATTAGCATATCCACAGGGTTATCACTCATATGAATCTTCTCCAATTTCATCTTCCCATCCTCCAATACCTATCATATGAAGTGATACCTCAACTGATTGTGTTTCGTTCTAGAATGAAATGTTAAGTTTTTTTCCAAATGAATTATACTCTAACTGTCACTGAACAATTTGTAATCATCTTGTTCCTTTCCCAAATCTTCCATGAACCTTCTCATCCATATCATCTCTTTTCTAGCCTCTGTAGTTGCAACATACTCTACCTCTTTAGTAGATAAAGTCACCACCTTCTGCAATCTCAAAATCTAGCTAGCTTGTGTCCCACCTTTTTAAACTAAGATAAAATGAGCCTAAAATCGAATCTACTAAATCATCCACACATAACAAAATGTTTAAGGGTATGACCAACACCATCGTTGGTAAGCCCTCATCCGCACCTACGTCGAGTATGTTTCCTCAACAACAATCCCCTCACTTCCTCCCAACGACCTGAGGACAACTCTCAACCCAAACCTATGTGGTATGTATTTGACCTCCTCTTGTGATGGTGGACACTAATATTTTATCGATTTGAAGTGTCAAAGCCATCAATTTTACATTAAGAGAATGTGTATTCCTACATCTTGATCACTTTCTAATAACTTGTACATATGAATCCTCCTGATATTCGAATACAATTTCTTGTTTCTCCCTATCTCTGTGTCATCTGCATGTCAAGGATTATTTTCGACAGAATTACAAAAACTTTTTCCTAGAAAATGTATGAGCTATCCATCGAATCAAGCTCACCAATGTCCTTACATACTAGATCTATGTGATATTCTTATCATCCATTATACACTAACAAAATATTGTATCTCCCATTCTCAAGCTTCTTGAAATACACACTATGGTCATGTTCACACCTTAGAAATTATTCCCACGCCTTATTCATAAACCTGTCATATCCTTATACTATCATTACCTATATGAGCTTTCTTGAGCCCATATAGGCTCTTTTTCATACCTGCACACTAATTTCTCCTTACCCTTGACTTCATACCCAAGCGACTAATGCATATAAATTTACTTGATCCAAATCACCATCTAATTTATCCGTCTTCACATCTAGTATCTCTAAATGCCAATATTCTACTACGAATCAAACTCAATATAGTACTTATAGACCTCATCTTAGCACCAGTTGAAAATATTCCACCAAAGTCAATACCCTACATCTCTGTACATACCTTTACTACAAGCCTTTCCTTGTACCTTTACTTTCTACCCTCTGCTTCCTTAATCTTGTAACACACACTTGTACTACAATGTTCTACTTCACCTTTTGGCACTCTATAACTAAATCCCAAGTCTAATTTTCATTTCCAACCATTCCATGTACCTCATCCATGTGATGCTCCCACCTAAAACATAAGCCTTATTCATGCATTACATTTATGAAAAACTTTTGGTTCACCTACTTCTATCACCCAATAGTACCCTAAAATGCATAAGTGTTTAAATTTTCCTAGAGGTTTACTTACTCCATCGGTTACCACATCCCCTTCAACATGAGTCTGGAATACTGTTACCTACAATTTAAATCTCTTGGACATTTGTACCTAATCATGTTAGTGACTGATGCCAGTTCTGCTAAGTCAATGTTAGTTTGGCTCTTCCTTAAGTGATACCACTTTTGATTACCGATGTCAATTAGGGGTCAACTAACACTGGTTACTGTGTAACCTTGTCGATGTATGAATTTCGACAATCTGAGAGTTCATTTTCATACACAAACTTCTCAACCGGTTCATCCTAAGGTACCAAAAATTTATCCCTGTACACTCTCTTTTCATTCCATTCAATATCATGACTCCTAATAATTTTAGAATTCTTTAAATCCCAAAAATAGAATCTAAAATCACCAGATCCATAACCAATCCCGAAAGTACATTTCTTGGATTTTACATCCAAATTTTACATATTTTCCTTATCAACATGCATCAAAATCAGCTTCTGAAACCTAAAAACTATTAAGAAAAGAAACATCTACCTCTTTTCCGGTCAAAGCTTCCTTTGACTATTCCTCCATCTAGTGAACTTAAAGGCCCCACAGTTAATCAAATAGAACCGATTGTATCAACTTGCTTCTGCCCAAAACTGCAAGGGCAATCCATACATGTATCCTCATACTTCTAAAATTCCATGATTGTCATGTTCATTATTTGTGAAACACCATTATCACAATGGTGTTCTTGGAACCGTTCTTTCTCTATGTATCCATTCACTGAATAATAATACCATTTAAATCCTTCACTATAATATTCACCACCATTTTCATATCTAAGGAACTTCTAACTTTGAATTTTATTCATTCTCATACAGGGGCTTTTCCATCTTTTAAAAGTCTCAAAAACATCATATTTATGTTTAATACAATAAACCCATACCTTTCTTGTAGCATCATCAATAAAAGTCACAGAATACTGAGTGATCCTCCATGAGAAGCTACCTGGGGTGTTCCCTACACATTTGAGTGTACAAGCTCAAATTTTTGCTCCTTCTTAGTTTCCCGAAATTTGAGAAAGATCACTCTCTTTTGATTTCCAAATACACCATGATCACATAAATCAAGCTCTAAATATTTCAAATATGATAACTTACCCTTAGCCTTTAAAATCTGCATTCCTTTTTTACTCATATGGCCCAACCAGTTATGCCACATGCATGCATCTGAATCTGAAGTAGATAATGCAGAAAAGGAATCAGTAACTCATATAGATAAATATAACGTTATTTTCTTACCTCTTACCACAACAATAATTCACCCTTGGTGACTTTCCAAAAGTCTCCTGTAAATCTAACCATGGAACCAAATTCACCTAGTTGAATCTTACAGAAATAAGATTCCTCTTGAGGCTTATCACATGCCTCACATATTTTCAATACCCATGTATTTCACATTGATTGATAATTTTAGATGAAATTCCCCTTTACTAGTAATATTGCAAGTATTTTCATCATCACCCAAATAAATATGTCCAAAATTTCCCTAGTACATAATTTCTAAAATAACCCTTATTAGGGGTTGCATTGAAAGAAGCTCATGAATCTAAAACCCATGATTCTGATTCTATTATCTAAAGAAATAATAAGATCATCTTCCATTACCTCTATTGTAGCAAGATTTATCTCTTTATTTGACCTTTTGTTCTGGGTGTTGGTTCTCTTTATCCTTTAACCAACAATCTTTCTTTTCATGGCCTCTATTTCCACATTTCCAACAGGTAATTCACACTTAACTTCCTCAGATTTAGATCTGTCCATCCCTTGACTTTGATTTCCCATTATTCTTACTCATAGATCTTTCCTTCTACCTACCCCTAATTTCTACATTCAAAGCATTCCCAGATGATGATTCCTTTTACTCTTGCCTGAATCAATTTCATTCATTCAATATTATACTAACCACATCATCAAACTTCAAAATATGATAAACCGATGCTGTATTACTAACAACCATTACCATGTTATCCCAAATATAAGGAAAATAACATAAGAATAAGAGTGATTTCACTTCATCATCAAATGGTATATCAATTGATTTTAACTTGATTTACAATAGATTGGGAACTTCACTTTCAAATCGACTAGATGCAGATCTACCTTCATCCATCTTAGAACCAAATAGTTTCTTCATCAAATAAAATTTATTTGAAGCACTAGGTTTTTCATATAAATTAGCAAGAGGTTTCATTAACTCTACCGTAGATGTTGTTTCTGTAATATTAGTAGCCACTGAGGCTTCCAAGCTCAATCTTATAGATCTCGAATACTTTCTGTGAAGAATCTTCCATTCTTCATCAATCATCTTCGTAGGTCTAGAATTTTCATCCAACAGTAAGTACAAATCTCTTTGATACAGATAATCCTCAATTTTTATCTTCCATAATTGATAATTTCAGCTGTCAAACTTCTCTACCTTGTATTTTTTTCTTCTAGCATTGTTGTAGTTCCCACTCAATCAAAAAACCCTCTCTGAGTAAATCTGTCAACACATAAAACCGTTAAACAAAATATTTGATACTAGTTGTTGGGGTTAGTACAAGGTTGTATAGATAATATATTACATCTAAGCATACATGCAATAAAAGTGGATATTCTACCAGAATAAATATACAAAACAAGAGATATAAATAAACACCATATTTAACATGGTTCACCCAATGTGGTCTACATCCACCAAGAAACAATTCAATCTATTATCCAAAACTTTCAAAATATATACAATGAAGATTTACAATTTTCCAAACCTCTCAGATGTATATTACTTTCTTTCTCTCAAGATTCTCCTTCTTCTCCAAGAATTCTCTCTCTCACAATAATGATCAATTCT
Source organism: Taxus chinensis (assembly GCA_019776745.2). Classification (NCBI taxonomy): domain Eukaryota; kingdom Viridiplantae; phylum Streptophyta; class Pinopsida; order Cupressales; family Taxaceae; genus Taxus; species Taxus chinensis. The sequence continues at coordinate 182,970,484 of CM034148.1, forward strand.
TACAATCCTCTACTTCTAAACCCTAGCTTGCATGCTTATATAGGTATATACAAACCAAAAGGGAACTTACCCATGCAGTTACAATCAATAAATTTGTTTTAATGCTAAAATTAGATATAATTCCCGTGAGTTAAATAAAACACTCATGCATAGGTAACCAACGTCGGTTAGCCCTAACCAATTCCGGTCATAGGTGACCAATTTTGGTCCCTCCATAACTGATGCTGATTACTGTGCTTTCCTAAAATTTTAATATATCATGATAATATGAAGTAATTGAGCTCCACAACTCAACACTATGGTCACTTCCTAGTCATGACCTTAAATATGGGTGCCATGGCTCTTTCTATAGAATTTTCCTTATGGACAAGTTCTCCCTTTTTTGTGATAACTCCAAGATCATTACATCCATCACCCTCTCATTCACCTATTAGAGCCATTCAAAGGGTTCAATTGATGTCTCTTGTACATATTCATCCCCTCCTAAGTGGTATACCTAGTTATACCCAAATATTCCGCATTAAATAAAAAGAAAATAAACAAAAAATATGGAGCCTTTATCTCATGCTATCTTATCCAAAAAATAGACTTATCTCTTGAAGGATAGTTGTTCACAAACAACATATACTACAAGTATAGACTTCTCCCCTGAAGGAAAAATATCATGCATATCATTCTGTCATCTAAAAGTAAAAGTCAAAAATCCTAAGAGACAAAAAAATGTAGACCATAGCCTTGAAGGATGGCTACACTCTTATCAGGTCAAGAAAGGTTTCCCTCATTGATAAGCCTTCTATATGTCATCACATCATAAGAAAGCTTCCCACATTGATTAACTTTCTCATATATATTGTAGAATTCCCACATTGATCAATTTGCATCTTCCCCCTTCCTAAAGTTGGGGCATAGTCCTACGAACAACCACATATGAAGAATCATCTTTCCACATACAAGATATAGCTTGAATCCCCTTTGTCATGTCAACATTAGGTTTATGAGAATATTTCATCCATATTTCCCTTATGATATTTTGGTATAACTAACTATCATTGGTTATGTTTTAATACCTGCTATTGGCTACAAGTGTAATGCCTTGAGTGGTACCCCTTCTTGTTTACCTCTAATTCGGTGTGAAGCATGGTTTCCCCATATCTGCCTTACTACTTTTATGTGTCATTCATCTCATTAAAGCCATATTTTATAAAAATCATATCAAATTTCACACCATGAAATCTATATCTATCCATGATTTCCATGAATGGCAAATCAACTTTTTAGTTTGGGAGTTCTACTTGATCTCCGTCCCAGTTTGCCAATCCTACTTGAGGATCCTTCTCAAGGTGAGTTCGTTATCATGTAGCTTCTCATCCCCCACCATGATGAATGATGTTTTTGATCCATTTCTCTTCACTCCTCATCCTTCTCACCTTTCTGTCCCTTTCACCACACTGTGTGTATTTTTTCCTATCCTCTCAAATTTCCGTTTTCACTCTTCCACTTTCAAGATGACAATATTACTTTATCATCCCTTCCATGCAGGCATCTTGGTTAAGGTATATCTTCTTCCTTGGATCCTCTTGTTGTAGAAGCTTCTCCACCATATCCTCTTTCATCGGATGCTAATTACCACCACAAATTTCTTTTTACTCAACCTCATCCGCTTATCACTTCTACTTAATCACTCTCACAACGTGGGCATCCCAATTAAGGATTTCCCTTACACTCTCCATTTACACTGTATATGTTCCTCCATCCAATCATGTCACACTCCTTTGTTTCCTTATTATCACCTTGTTATCACCTACTTTCATCTCTTGTTCAAATTTGTCATACATCGCTCAGTATTTTCATCAGTCTTCTTCTTCTTATTCTGCGGATTGGCGATCCTACTTAACCATCCTCGTTGCATGGTAATATTACTTAAGATTCCCTCTTAAATTTGGTTTTTCATCTGATCCTTACATATCCCATCATATTTCCCTCATCTTATATCTCCCACGTCTCGTCGTAATTGTCTTCTCTAATCAACCATTCCAAATATGTACCCAATATGACCCTATCTTTCACCTTCCATATAGTCACATTTAGTTTGGCGATATTAATTAAGGATCCCTCTTAAGAATGATCTGTCATATTTCCTTTACCCCATCACTCCAAATACCTACAATCCACATTTTCTCTTCATTCCCCATCGTCACTTCCTCTTACCAATTCTTTCTTCCTTGCAAAAACCATCTCCAACCTCACCAATTATCATTTCCATCATCCCTCACATGGAAATCTTACTTAACCACCTCCATTGTAAGACAGTCTCACTTAAGGGTCCCCCTTAAGTTGAACTCGTCATTATGGACTTCTCCCTTGCCTCATTCTTCCTTCCATCTATTAATCATCTCCTCTTTCTCATTTCCCCTAATGACCACATTTTCGCCCTACGATATCACTTCCTAAACTTGTCATATCACAGAGTGCATCTCCTATCTTCCGCTTATCGACGCATTCATTTCCCCCATTTTCACCTTATTGATCCATCATCCTTCATAAAGTTTCTTGACATAATTCTCATGTCTTTTTTCTTCACCTTTACCACATTCATCCTCATCAATTGCATCCTCTCCTCGACTTCATCCTCACACAATTAATTATCCCTCCTTTCTTTATTATTTCAACTCCATATTCTCAAATTCTCCCACATATCTACCTCCATGTTTACTCGTCATTATTTTGGATCATCCCCTAACTTTATTTCATCATCATCTTCTATTTACACACTAATTATTATCGGTGGACTTATTCTAAAATTCACTCATCCCCATCCCCCGTAACCGTTTCCCTCTTTTTTACCTCCTCCATTCTCTCTTCATTCATTTCTTCTTATGTGCCCTATGATCATTATCGGGGGAACTATCCTAACATCCCTTCATTAATGTTTCCTCTTCCATCCCTCATTTAATTTTCCCTCTTCTCACTTTTCCTCCTATCCTTCCCTATCGATCATTATCAGTGGAAATATCCTAACATACCTTCCCTAGCATTACCTCTTATATTCCTCCCTCTCTTTTTCTTTTCCACCTCTCCATCTTCCATCATTCCTTGCCAATTTCTTTACTTTCTTCATCATACACTCTCTCTATTTTATCTTCATCTAGTTATCCTCACCTCATGCATCTCCACATATTTTCTAATCCATGTCATTCCTCCCCTCTAGCTTCTCTTTACATTCCTGATACTGCTCACTCTTCATAAATATCCCCATTCTCGGTTCCCTTACTTCAGGATAATTTTCTCCATTGTCCTCTCTTATTTTCTACTCTTCATCTTATTTCACTTCCTTGGTATCATCCTCATCCCCATTTTACTTTGCGTTTCCCTCTTACCTCCCCAATGATAACCTGACTCTTCAGGGTTATCCCATCTTCTTTATCATCCCACCATCCACATGCATTTCCATGTGGTCAGATCCATATTATTTACCTTGTTCTTCCTCACGATAACCTAGGCCTTTCAATATTCCATGCTTTATCATCTCTTTTATTTTCCATCATTTATCTTCATTCATATGCTTCACCCTTCTTCACTCCCTTTGTTTTGAATATCTATCTCCCTTTTTCATAGTTTCACTCTCTTATATGTCATTTTCTTATCTTCTCCTTTCCTATTCATCATTCCTTTTTTGTTACCTTCTTCCTCCTCTTTCATTACTTTTTCTCCTCCTTCATCTGCATCCATCTATTCCATACCCTTTTCTCTGTCAACTTTTAGCTTTTGTGCTCTTCTCATAATTAACCACTCCTCTTGTTCATTCATTTTTTTCCGCTCTTACTCATTACGTCCTTCAACACATCCCTTACACTTAGAATTCATGGTCAATTCTAATGTTTCTTCATTTCTATTATCATCTCCTTCACCCCTCTTTTGTTATCCTTCATTAAGCTTTCCCTCATGCTTCCCTTTTCCCCTAAATTTGAGTAAATTCCATTATACAAATTTATTTAATCACTCTTAATTAATTGATTAATGGGCTCCATTGATTAATAATGAATATTTGACATCACCTCACCTAATATTTAATATGCTAAAATTATTCAATTCATGAGCCCCTCCCATGAATTAAATAAATATAGACCCCAAATGCATTCAAAATCTAACATCCCATTCATATATTCAATAGTGCAAAATAATTTACATAGGATTCCCTATTACACCTAACCTTTTCAATCATTCTCCCCACTCAATATCACATCCTTTGTATTTTATCTAATAATTCAATTAATGAGCCCCGATTAATAAAATCCAATCCATATAAAATCTATTCTCATTCAAATCAGGTCTTTTAATCAAGGTTACTTTTGTAAACCAGGGTTACTTAACATCCCTCAGTTAATCTCCTTCCCAGATTATACATACATGCCTTATTCCCTTCTTTTGATGAAGTTTTGGAAATCATATTGAACCTTTAGTGTTATAGCTTCTCATTTTCGTTTCCATTTTGATTCCATTCTCATGGCTTTGTAGTGTGTTTAGAAAATCCACCTCTTAGCACATCCATCTCCTAGAAATTCTTTTGTGGTTCTATTGACAAATCCATTTCTTGGCATATTTGGCCTCAAAAATATCTTTGGTTCACATAATATTTATTTTATTTGATTAATTCAGTGATTTCTTTATTGGTATTTTCATTTTCCAACATATATCAATTTTTGTATGTAATCCATGCTATCTATCACTCATCATTTTTCTTTATTTTATGTAACACGGGGGTTGACACTGTCAAAGGAAGCTGAAAACTTCTTGAAACCTACATTTTCTGGGAAACCCCCGCATACATTGATCTAATCAATTTAATTGTTTTTTACAGGCATTATCATACATCTCTCTTCGTATCACCCATCGATCTACATCCACATCAGAGGCACCTTAATCCCTCCATAATTTGAGTTTGTTTCTGTATCAATGCACTCACCCACATGAGAATGAGTTTCCTATCTAACAGATACATAAAATTCCAACAATATACAATGAATTAAAACCACTTTATTTTTCTATCTCACTTGTATCTTGCAAAACCATGTGAGCATGAAATCAATGATAAATAGCTAGCATGACATCCACCTACATCTAGCATGATCAACATTTTTTAGTTTTCCATTTACATAATAGTAATAATATGCATTCTAATGGAGATAGTTAGAAATATATATTCAATTCATTTCGTTTCACTTCATTTCTTAGCCAACGAGGGAGAAAGAGATTGGGAAGAGAGAGAAACATTGGTTTTCTAAAAGTCAAATTTCACACACTAAGCCACAAGATAGAGTTTCATAGAATTTTCTATAACTTTTGAGAGGTTTTCTTTCTTATTTTGTAACTTGGTTAGGGTTTTACATTTATCCTTAATTTTTTCCCTCCTAGTTGAGAAACATCCAAAAATTGACTCGTAGGCTAAGAAAGTACATTAACAAACTAGCTTTCGATAAGAAAATTCATGATAGCTGAATTCCTGTGTTTCCAGCTATATACCAAGAATCCACAGGGATTGACAGAATTCAGAATTGGCGAACGGTTTACAATTTGCGATTAGTTGTATGGGGCCACTAGTTGTAATTGGGCTAGTTGCAACAACAATGAATTTTTTCTTGAAGGATAAGAAAACCTCATCCAAAATGTATCTTTGGTAGATGAACGTGCAACGCAAAATTTCTTAAATGATCTCCTATATAGAGAATTCACCGAATTTGATGGAACAGAGAACTAATGAATGGGTTGCAAATAGAAACGATATTTCTAGAGCTATTGGTTGTAATTAAGCCAATTTGACCTAGTCAAACATTGACCCAAGGCCCACGAAAAGGCTTTCCCAAACTATCAAGAAGAGTGTTTCTCCCCAAACTGATGGTTCTAGGAGACTATTTAGTAGAAATACTATATGTTTATGAAGGTGGATAAGCATTTCACCGCTCATGGTATGAATGATGAGTTGATATGAAATTAAAATTTTCTATTTTAACAACTTCCTAAAGGTGTGAAATGGGGTAATAGGGATCCTAGAATAGAAACAAAGAGAGCGCAAATTGTCAAACAAGGTCAACCTAATGCTTGATGTGACTCTCTACATAACAAGGAATACATACAATGTTTAACATCTCTTTTACGAGGCTCGAAGTGTTATTTTACAAGTATCTGGAAATTGCATTTTTCGAACATTAAAAGGTGGACAAAAAGAATTTATTTTAGTTGATGACTCATTGAGGTCAAGTTAACGGACATGAGCATCAAATTTTTATACCCTAGATAACAATGTATAAATTTGTGGTATGAACACGAATATCGATCAAATCACAAGTCAGTAATGTAAATTATAAGGAGTTTTATTGGTTCGAGATAACAACCTTATTTTAATATTCAATTGTATTGTATCTAATGGTTTAATATTTTTACTTTATTACAAATGCATAAAAAAATTATATGAAAATTATAAAATATTAAGGTAAGAAAGACCATGCCTATCCATGAATGACGTGGTGAAAGATGGGCTCTATGCAGGTCCACCAACATTTGTACAAACGTTACATGAATATTATATTCAAAGTTATATGCCGAATCTATTTAATGTTCTATGAAATTTTATATCATTCTATTTTTACACCGAATATCCTCTGCAAGGAAACGCCCATTTTTTTGGTGATGACTATTTCTATGTATGATGCTGGCAGCAGTGAAAAATTCCAGTAGTAATAATTATGCTTCAAAGAAATACCCTACCAAGACTCCCACTTTTATGGTGGATACTATTTATGCAAACGTTTTTTGCAGCAACAAGAAAAATTCTTTTAGCAATCATTATGCTTGATGTATTTTCATTCCCTATTCTAAATCCTCCATTTTCGCATAGGGTGGAGGATGTTGGAAAAGACTGTGAAGCCTTACTTTACATTTGAATGAAAGGTTCTGGTGAAATTTTTTACACTTGTGCAAAAATGAGAAACTTGAAAATTTGTTACGATGGAAGGCATTGATGAAATGGAGCTAACTAGGGGGATGCATTACATTTCTATTTTGTTTTAAGTTTTAGAAATTGATTAACTACATGCAATCTACAACTATGTGTGTTGTTACAGAATGTAGAACCTTACATAGACTATCATTTCATGTTCGTCTTTAGCAAGGAAACACAAATTCCCCAAAGGACCGATGCATTGTCTTGATGAAGGTTGGAATTGCAGTTTATGTGAGAAGTTAAACTTAGTAACAACAAACAGAGTTGCATTTTTCTTGCACCAGATTCATTTTAAGTTATAGGTATATTAAATCTCATTATCTCTTCATGTTTAGATGCACTTAACTATATAATTGAGTTTTTTATTTCGTTATACAATTAAAACATGTCATAAAGTTGAAATTAAAAATAACTATACACCTCAAGTAAAAATATTAAATGTTATTCATTCATGAAGAAATACAATGTTTCCCACACAAGACGTGGGATGTAACTCATAACTACTGAAGAAAGAAGTACATATAAATGAAGTTAAAAGTAAAATATTGAAGAAGAAACCCATCACTATCTTGGGATTTTTCTTGTAATCTTCTTGTCTCTAGCTCTATCAATATTCCATGCTCCAAGAAGCTATAAGTAGACTTGAAAAAATGTAAGAAAAAGGCATCAATATTGAGCTCAGGTTTTGAACTGTATGAAAACTATGGAACATAAGAGAGGCCAAAAAGCCTTAATATTGTCTAACTATTTTCTTACATGTATAGGTATAAGTAGCACATGAAGAAAGAAAAAAATATTTTGCATAAGTGATTACTTTACTAAAAGGAAATACTTGCTGAAGGAATATAAATGGTACAATTTATGAGTTGTTCCAGGAAAAAGGAAAATACAAGTGGAAAATGTATAGAAAGAAGGCATTGGAACACTGAATTAGAAATGAGAAAGTAGAATATATTTAACAGTTCTTGTTTTTGGAACAAAGTATTCATCAAAACACAGAAAATAAGCATAGGGTATCTTCCATTTTTCATTAACAAACCTCTACAAGGACCGATGAAGAGGATAGTACAAGAGACACCACAAAATGAGGAAACTCTAAAGATTAGATGAAAAATTAAGAGTTTAAAAGAACATTGAAAAAAGATGAGCTTCATCAAGTCACACGATAAGTCAAAAGTATGATATAGAATGTAGTTTTTCATTTGAGAATATAATATTTTTATCAACAAGAGTTTAATAAAATAAGATCGAAAGGAGTGAAGTAACAAGAATATTTTGAATAAACTTAAGGATCGCCTATCAGGTACAAGAATATCATCATTTTAAGAAAATTATAGACTCTTGCGGGAGTCAATAATCAAAATAAGTTCATAGTGATCAAAATACTTAGGTAGTTCTTACTTCATTAAAGCAAGTTCATAAATCAAGAAAGGAGAATGCATCTATAGTAAACAGGAAAAGAGACAGTGGCCACATGTTTGCCAATAAAATACTCAAAAGTAGCTAAATACAACCATATAACTATCAAAGGAATACAATTTTCAATATGTAATTAATATTCTGCATGGAGAATGGTGTCTAACACATCAAGGAATGTCAATCTATATGATTAACAAAACAACCATCAAGATTGCATATCCAAAGTACAAATGAATTAAAGTTTTTAGGTACATCTTACCATCATCTTCACAAGCAAAGAAACGGGTATGAATGTGCCAAGATCATAGCATTGAAGTGCAATATTAGTATAATTTGATCTGAAATTTATAACCAGAGTTGTATGTTTCATAAATGTAAAGGAATGAATCAAATTATAAAGTTGGAAAATATCAAGCATGCAATTTACAGAAGAGATGTACATCTTTACTTCTATGAGTTGTTTTGAAGAAATTGGTTGAAGCACAATAAAGGTAAATGAAGAAGTATGCACTTATCAAAACAAGACAAGTGTTCTCATATCCTAAAACTATGATCTACAGTAAGGTATTGAAAAGATGCAAGTATTCAAGTGATTAGTTCAGGCTACAATCATTAAAGTATTTAACTTAAGCAATTACTTCAAGTTATATACCATGATTGAAGATTGAAAAATCAACAATAAAATTACAAAAATAGAACAACTTATGATGAAACAAATTCCGGTACAACTTCATACTAAAGTAATGGTTTTGAAACACATGTTTGGGCTTATATAGTTTCAAGAAATCCAAGATAAAGATCAAATGAAGCCCAAAATATATTGTTACAGGTTACAATAAAGATAAAATCATGACAAGGATACTAAGTTACAAAATATAATACAGGGTATGCATTAGCATGAGGGAAACCGAAGAAAGGATTACAACTCAAGACATAAGTTATTATAGTTCTCCTTCAATTTTTGAATGAATGACTAGTTACTTAGGTACAAAAATGATACATTCTACAAAATTCCAGTATTGATCTTGTGAGGTCAAGAAGGAACTATCAAATCATGTTATAGTAGTTGTTTGCCAAATTACCATTCAAGTGAAAAAAGATTATATTAAAAGTAAACAGAACTGTATTTTCCAAATGCAAGCTATCAAGAAGCTTGGAGGAAATAGAGCACTAGCTACAATAGTATCACATCTTTGGGAAGCAATGAAATTCTCCAATTATGTTTAAAAGTCCAACAAATTGCAAAAATAGATCTTAGAAACCTTCCAATCATGGCGACTCTACTGTTAATCAGAGTCTCAAATGAACAGAACAGAAAACTACTTCAATAAGCTCAAAAACAATGCAGTGAATGAAACCCTCCATGAATAGCTCTAAACCATGAATGAACACGGTAAAATCAAGAAAAAATATCAGACAACAAAGTATGAATACTGAAATTTTTATTCGTGATGGCTATTTTATCCAAATGTAGAAGTACAAGAAATTACCAATATCCATTAAAGTTAGAGCGAGAATGTATTTTTTCTAAGCCATAACACAAAGTTGTAGGTACAGATCAAGAAAATGGCCCATATTTTCATGGTCATTCAAATTTTCAAACGCATTTTGCAGAAGAATTAAAAAGGCAGAACAAAAATTACCTTTTCTGTTGATTCTTGTTCAAACCCTTAAGGGGAGTCAAACATAGAGAAAATAACGAATCCATAGAATGATATCCAAGCTCAAAAGGGACATAAGATTACAAGAGTTCAAAGAAATACAAGGTTTCGAAATATCATTGATTATAAAGTGAAAAGATCAAAAGAAAAGTGACTTAGATTGTCGATAAGCAAAAATTGTAAAATTCCAAACAAGAGAAAGATCACAAAGCTAGACCAGCCATGGAGTAATGAAAACCAGAATCATTCGAGCTATTAGATTTGCACATGATATACCAAGACCAGATTAGGAAAAGAAATGCATGACCATGAATATTTCAACAAATATAGGTCGAGTCTAAAATTGCAAAGCCCGTCATGAAAAATCAAAGTTCAATATGTAAATGAGACTCGATCTTCCAAACAACAGGAAGAAAAACGAGCCTAATCATCACAAGGGGAACAAATATTGTAAACAGGTATGTATTTCGTAGAAAGTAAAGTTCAGAAGAAACACAAATCCAAGATAATGAATTACAAAATGCTCAGATAAAATAAAATATAAAAAAGAGTTTTGTATATAGAATAAAGCTAAGGATAACCATATCGGGAGTTCAGGGAAGCATAGATAATAGCAGAAAATACAAAAGTTCAGACTTCAAATTTATGGCTTACTAGTTTCATAAGAAGAATGACCACTTACCAGTTACGAATCCTAGAATGTACATGCAATAACGTTCCACAGAATACTGATCAATGGTGACTCGCAGAGTTTTCAGAGTTAGTAGAAAATCGCAAGGAGGAAATAGAGATTCGAGGTGTATAACAAAAACTCAGTGATCTTGGAAAACAAGATATACATATCAAGGTTCAAACCAACGACAACATAAATGAAACGACGAGATTCATATAAAAGAACTAAAAATATTTTACCTTCTTCAAATAAATTTTTACACACAGAATCAAGTTTTCAAAGAATGGATGAGATCTCAAATGATCAAAAATGGCATATGAGATGGAATTCAAAACCTCAAACATCAATATAGAGTTTTCCTTATAGTAAAGAACTCAGAAACTTCATGCTAAGAGTTTCAAATAGGCTGAAAATGTAAAGAAAACAATCTTCAAATAATCGTTAATGGTAGCAAAGGAAACAATTTTCAGGGCTTTGCCCTATTTTGTCATCATGCAATGAGAAGTGAGTTAGGTTTCACTTATTTTACTCGAGTACCACATAACTCATTGCAGAACCCAAAGTTACCCATCAACGTTTGAGAGATGAAAGTACCATAATTGACGGTGCAGATCAAAACCAGAGGATAACTACTAGAGTAAGCTTTGATGGTGTAGATCAAGTTAGTGTAAGATCAAATGGCCAAGGATAAGCTACAAGATCAAAGTAACCCGTAATCAATGCAAACTCCATACTCAGAGAATCGACGACTCAGAGATGAAAGTACCAGGATTGACATTTTTGATCAAATCCATAGTCAACTACCCTATTTACCATGGCTCAAGCATCAACAATAAAGATCAAAAGGTACAAAGAACAAATGAACAAGATAAAGCCAATGATCAATACAAACTCGGGGTTACAGTCAATTGAATCAGAGTTAAATGATGCCACTGACAATCATCGGAATGGTCAAGCAATCGTGGAGAGGGGACCAACCCCATAATTATAGAAAAATAATTTCCATTGCCCTGATTATGGTATAAAACATACAAATGCCGACAAATAATGATAATGAAATGATCATTAAAAAGGCCGAAAACTATAGTTTTGCAATGACCAAATCAAGTGATTAATCTAAAGGTTAAAAACCATGTGCTTTGAAAAGGTGGTCAACATATATGCACCCATGGTTATCAAAAAAGGTAAATTATTACCTTATTCCAATGTTGTTATGCATGTTTTCAAAAGATCGAAAACTATAGTATATACCAATGTTTAAAGAAATGTGGACGAGCAGTATGTGCACCAATGATTCTGCAAAGGTAAACTTTACCTTATCATTATATTATGCAAAGGGGTTTGTTAGTATCCACATTGATTCTCCCTTGGAAGCCGAGAAAAGTCACAGATTTAACAAGATACTGAGAGATAGAAAAATCATGGTATAAGTCATTTTGTAGTCGGGGAGGGTATTCAGCTGACTCTTTGTCACTCAGGCGTTGGAGAAATGGATAGCACCTTCATTAAGGATTTGATCTATCCTTACTACTTTAGGTCATGTCTTTCAACTAGGGTAAGAGGACCCATTTTGTAACCTCTGTTTGTGAAGGATATGAAGAGATTCTTCTTTAGAAAATTTTCAAGGGAACCTTGAGAAAATATGATCAATACACCACAATTTAACTTTCATGAGTTGTCACTTCTAAAGAATGGAGATATTTTATGAACAAGGTTCAGGTTACTAAAGGCACTTAAAACTTGCTTGCTTCTGTATACTTTGGGAGTAGCATTTGTTCATTTTTGGGTACACAACACAAAAAAGGGTACTTCAGGTAGGATTCATGGTTGTTTGAAATTTTTGGTGGGGACTTAAGCAAGATGAAGTTTCTTTCACCACATCCTTGAGAACCTTTACAACAATTGAAAAAATAATAGACAAAATGCTTCAGAATATCCAAAATATTCCTTTAACCAAAAGGTGTGCGTAAATGGAGTCCCAAAACTATGCAGTTTCACACAATTTCTAAGAATTCAACATGGAGGCTAGAGCTAAAGACTCAATTAAACATTAACAACCCCTAGTCCGTCACACCTAAGATACACTCATAGGATTACAAACAATCTCTATAAACATAGTCGAAGTAAAATGATTTTAAATTGTTTATTTCATTACTAGATGAAATCTCTTCTCATAATGAAATTGCAAATGCCAAAATACTAACACATGGATGAGATCCTGTGTGATTTATAGAGATTTTAATATAAGATTGCAATAGGAACAAGAAAAACTATTTGAAAGACAATCTGAAATAAAAGCAGACACAATTTTTGCTAAGATCAACATAGATTAATTCGAGATTTATTAGATTCATCACTAGGGGAAAGTTACTTGAACTATCTCAGATCTTGTCAATGGTTGTACGCTTGCAACCATCTTGACGTGATTGAAATCTAAAATGCATGAAATTAGCAGGTTTCTCTGATAGTCTCTCAAGAAGATTGGATTTCTCAAATTTTCTAGTAAAAATTAAACCCTGGAACTTTTGCAAGAGTATTCTCATTGCATTTATACAATTCACTCACTTACTCATCCTAAATTTCCCCCCCAAAAAAAAGAATATTTGAGGAATACTTTGCTTGTTACAAATTTGTTTCAGAAAGTGATGTTTAATAAATTTACACCCAAAGCTGCCAGGTCGATGAATCATGAATTGATCACATTTATCGGATCCTCTAATAAGATTGGGATGCCATATGATAATTTTGTATAGTATTCTTAATCATTCTGTTGTGCATGAAATCCCCTTTTTAATCATTTTCAGGTGACTCCATATGGATGGATTTGACAAGCAATCTTTTTCACCCTCGAGAATACACCTTGAGAAATGAGTATCCTCACATGGATTCCTGCATTTGTGTCCTGCGAGTTTGAGTTCGCAAGTGTAAAGAGGAGTCAGCAAAATCCTCCATGTGTTTCCTTGGCGCAACTACAAAGGTGAAGTCCAAAGGATGGTAACCAAATGAGCGGAGGCCTTCCATGTGTTCAGGACCCTAGAGAATTGCATTGGTTGTTGAAAATTCAGAGTATGGGAGGTCCCAGTGGAAGCTTCCACGTGTTTTTTCAATGCAACTTCAATGACAAAGTTTAGAGGCAGGTTCCCAAATGAGCATAGGCTCTCCATGTGCCCTGGGCCCAACAAAGTTGCCTCAGCCATTTGAGCAAGTCTTAGTACAAAAAGGAGCTGGTGGAAGCATCCACATGTCTCTTCAACACATTTCTGATATGGAGCACAAAATCGGAGACCCCAAACAAGGACAGGCTCACCACATGTCCCAGGTCTTAGACAGTTACTTGAGAATTCTAAGTATAGAGAGGAGCCAACGGAAGCCTCCATGTGTCTCCTTTGCACAATTGTGAAGGTAGGACTCAGAGGAAGATCCTCAAATGAGCACATGACCTCCACGTGTCCATGTTCTAAAAAATCTACACTCACTACTTGAAGAAAAGTTGAAGTATGGGCAGGGCCAACAGAAACCTCCACATGGGTCCTTGGTGCAACTCCAAAGGTCAAACCAAGAGGAAAATTTTCAAATGAGTGCATGCCCTCCACGTGGACAAGATTTGAGTTGAAGTAGGCCTGAGAGTCTCAAAATGCCCCGTTGACCCGCATCTCTGCTTCTAACTTTTGATGTGGGCCCCAGCGGATTTGTAGATTATTTCATAACTTTTCTCCCTCATACAAAAAAGTGAAAAACTGTAAAATGCTCCGACAACCCGCCTCCCTGCTTTTAACTTGAAAAACTGCCAAGTGTCCTTCTTTAGGGTCAAAGTAATAATTTTGCCATGCCGCTTCATATTTTCTGAATAACCAATTTAGATACTATTGGGGTCGTGAGGCCAATTTGGTATTTTTGACAAATGTGAAAAAAAGTGATACGTTTCACCAAAAAGACCCACCGAGCCGCATCCAATCAGAAAGGACCACATTTCCATAGATGTTCAGACAAAAATTGAAAGGGAAAACATGACCGTGGAAAAAAAAAGGAAGGAGAAACCCCAAATTCACGCCCAAATTACAAATTATTTCTCATGGACAAAGAAATGGAAAACAATATCTGGACTCAATGTGACCTTCAACCAAAGGAAAGGACTGCCATGGCAACCAAATGAAGGAAAAAAAATTCACGCATCAATATAGGGAGACAGAGAAAACTTCAAACCATGCGGACTGAGAAGTTTTGAAAAAACATGGTGAAATAAAAATAAGCACTAACATCGGCTCTGACTCATGGATGGGCACTCCCCGCGAGTGCTGCAAGAACAAAGGACCAGACCATGTGCAAAAAATCCATCGGGCAACAAAGTCAAAAACAAGCTTGCAACGTAGAAAGATGATAACCAAATCCCCCAAGATGAACCGAGAAACCAACAAAAACTGGTCATAGGGACTAGAAAAAACTATAATATGAAAACACGAAAAACAAAACAAAAACAAAATACTATACACTATACAATGGTACGTGTGTTTATTATGATAAATCATTTAAGGAAATATTTCAAATACCTGCCTTTATCAGGAAACTGAAGCAATTGCCCATCTATGTCTTTTAGAAAAAAGGTGTGCTCTCCAATCTAAATTTCAATAGAATAACGGCCCATCCATAATGCATCAAATTTTCCATGCTTTCCCTTATCCTCATGTATGTTATCCCATAGTAGCACCAGATCTCCCAGAGTGAAAGCTCTTAGATTCACCTTTTTATCAAATAGCTTCTTCAATTTCTCCTTGAACTTCACATTTTTTTTGTGGGACTCTCTTCTATTCTCATCCAATTCCACAATTTGACTTATACGAGCATCATAGGGATTGACCTCCTGGTCCTCTAATTGTTGGATAAATTGGTAAGAAGATAATTGCATATGCAGGGGAAGTAGAGCTTGAGTTCCATAAACCAAATCAAATTGTATTTTTCTAGTAGAAATTTTAACAGTGATTCTATCAGCCCAAATAACAAATATCAATTTGTCACCCCACTTTCATTTGTTTAACTCCAAGGTTCTCCTAATTATCTTCAAAAGATTCTTATTACTTGATTCTTCTTGTCCATTACCTTGGGGATTGTAATTGGAAGCATATAATAAATTGATCCCATATTAATGACACATGGCTACCCAAGGTTTAGCTCAAAACTTCATAGCATTGTCATCAACTATCTTAGCAGGTACTCCAAACCTGTAGATTATATGATTTAAAATGAATTCCATGAAAATTTGGTGAGTTACTTTCTTGGCAGGGATTTCCTCCACCCCCTTGGTGAAGTAATCAGTAGCCACTAATATCCACTTGTGGATTGTACTTGAAGAATCTAAAATGTTACCTATGAACTCCATTACCCATTGCTTAAATGGGGATTCAATTGATACAGGATGCAAACGGAGGGAGCCTGAGGCTTTCAATCTTCCTGAAAAATGCTAACAAGTCTCACACTTTCTTACCAGTATATTTGTGTCTTTAAAAAGTGTTGGCCACCAGTAACCAGCCCTTAAGATTTTAAAAGCTGTGACTCTTCCTGCAAAATTCCCCCCACAAACTCCTCCATCGAAATCATCAATTATTTTTGGGGCTTCATCTTCAATGATATATCTAAAAATAAATCCCTCAGGGTTCTTCCAAGCTAGCCCATAATAAGTGATGATGTATTTCTAGGGGGCTAACTTAAGTGCTCTTTTTTATTCTTACTTAAATACTTAGTGTACTGTAGATGTTTGAGATAAAAAAATAATAATCTTGTACCATTCATAATTTTTCAATTTTTCAAGAATATTCAGCCTTTCTTCTTACACTTCATTTACCTCAACTATTTGTAGGTTTCTCTTTTCCATAAGCTTTGCTAGGCCCAGAACTCTAACTAAATTTCTAGGTTGGATATCCATCTCATATTCTTGCAACTTAGTTACCCATCATCATCTTTTTCTTGAAATTTCCATCTCTGATAGGATATCCTTAACCATGGTATGGGGAACATAAGCAATGACTTTAGAACTCAAAATATAGGGCCTAAATATTTTTGTGGCTCTGACCAAAGCAAAATCTTGTTTCTCCATGATAGTATACTTCTGTTCTACCCCTTATAGTGCTTTACTAAAGAAAGCAATTGGCCTTCCAGCTCCTTCATCATCCTTTTGTAACAAGACAGATGCAATGGTATTCTATGAAGCAAAGGAAAACATTTGGAAATCCTTCTTATAATCAGGAGATGTTAAAAAAGGGGCATTCTTCAATGATTCTTTAATCCCAGTAAAGGCTTAAATAGATGCTTCTTCCCATTTGATACTCTAATCCTTATTTAACGTATTAGTGATTGGGATAGGCAATTAAGAAAAGTAGGAAATAAACCTCCTAATAAAATTTATCTACCCAGAAAAGGAATGAATTCCCTTTTTGGTTCTTGGAATAGGAACTTTGCTAATGGCTCCACTCTCTCAGGATCAATCATGACTCCTTCCTTTGACACAATGTGCCGAAGAAGCTTTTCCTTTTGAACCCAAAATGAAATTTCTTAGGGTTCAATGAGATACCATATTCCCTGCATCTTATCAACTTTTTTCTAAATGTTGCATGTGATCACTTCTATTCCTAGAGAAAATTGTCACATCATCCTGATACATAGCAATGAAGTCATTTATATATCCTAGGAATGCTACATCCATTGCTCTTTGAAAATTATCTCCAGCATTCATCAGGCCAAACGACATCCTTACATACACATAAGTACCTCATGGGGTAGTGAAAGTAGTTTTGATTCTTTCTGATTGCTTCACAACTACCTAGTTATACCCATAAAAACCATCCAAAGTAGATAACAATTCTAAACCTATAACTAACTACAACATGATATCCATATTTGGAAAGGGATACTTATCCTCGGTTGTTGCCTTATTTAAGTTTCTAATGTCCACACACAACCTTACGTCCCCATTCTTCTTTCTAATAGGTATTAGGTTTTCTACCCATGAGGAGTACCTTGTAGGCTGTATAATTCCTCCATCCCTTAACTTTTTCAATTCTTCTTGCATTTTTGAGGAAAGGAGGGGATTAATTGGTCTTTGGATTTTCCTAAATGGCTTAGCATTAGCTTCTAGGGGTATTTCATGTTGAAAAAGGTCTTCCCTGTATGCTTTCAATTCTGAATACGACCAAGCGAAGCAGTCTTGGTAAATCTAAAAAATGTGCATGATTTAATCAATAAAAAAATAAAACATTACACAGTAAAATAATAAAACCAAAGATATTGTATTTCATTGTGGACATATTATTCATGATTGA
The DNA here is from genome assembly GCA_019776745.2 of Taxus chinensis. Lineage (NCBI taxonomy): Eukaryota > Viridiplantae > Streptophyta > Pinopsida > Cupressales > Taxaceae > Taxus > Taxus chinensis. The sequence goes on from CM034148.1 coordinate 182,988,544, forward strand.
TGAGTTACATATATATATCAATTAACCCCTACAATGGTGGAGTCAAACATGATCTTCAATCGCTACATAATCTCAACCCCATCTTGTAATATCTCTTTAACATCCCTTATTTATCTCAACACACTCAACTAATCCTAAAAATACCAATGTGAGTTGTTTATACAACAAACTCACAACTATTATATAAAACCTATATTATTAATATGAGATATGTTTTCTCATATTTAATAATATTACATTTTATTTATTCACCCATATATATTATCTCCATGATAATATATATTACATTAAAACATTAACCAATGTAAACAATATAATATTCCTAACATTCACTCCCCTATTGTTTACATTATTACTTCCCTTACACTCCCCTAATGTGAACAAAGTAGAAAAGAATAGTTACACTTTCTCTACAGCTTGCACACCCTTGTTTGCTCATGATCTTGGTACACATATGGACCTCAGTCCAAGGTAAGAACCCCTATTCATGAACCTTTTTTCATCCCCTTCAAGTATCATGATGTTGACTTTGTACTTGTGTTTTCTTCTTTCTATTACAACATTACATCAAGGAGGTTTATACAAGGAAATTACAATTGAACAAGAATTTCCTTCTGTTCTTATTATAAAACACACAATAATGGAATCAAACACACAACTGAAATACTTGGCCACCAAATCAATACCGCGGCCTCATCGATGGTGCTTGACGAGAGGTCGCTGATCAACCTCCTTCCTCCGTTGCCTCAGCCTCCATCGAGAAAATTTATGCTATCTTCATACTGATATCAAATATGCAATTAAATACTCCTGAGTAATGCTCCATTGCTGTGAGAAAAAAAGCTAATGTAAAATATCACTATGCAAGGATTATGCAACATTCATCTGAATTGTGGTCTCAAATTCCAAAAATTGCTTCAGACGTCAGAATCTCTTTCACGTTTTCTCCTTAACCATGATGTGGGTTCGGCTGAAATTTTAATAGTAGTCTACTCCAATATGAATCTTGAAACCCATTAAAAATTGATGAGTTACATATATATATCAATTAACCCCTACAATGGTGGAGTCAAACATGATCTTCAATCCCCACATAATATCAACCCCATCTCCTAATATCTCTCTAACATCCCTTATTTATCTCAACACACTCAACTAATCCTAAAAATACCAATGTGAGTTGTTTATACAACAAACTCACAACTATTATATAAAACCTATATTATTAATATGAGATATATTTTCTCACATTTAATAATATTACATTTTATTTATTCACCCACATATATTATCTCCATGATAATATATATTACATTAAAACATTAACCAATGTAAACAATATAATATTCCTAACACTTTTTTAGCAATTGGACATATGATTGATTTTATTCTCTGTTCAAGATACTACCTAGCCATATTCTCCTAGGTTTATCCTTTATTCACATGACATATTCTTCAACATCTCTTGAGGATGACATGTGTTTGTTGACAATCTAGTCAGCATTATCAAAATTTTATTCTAGTACAACCAACCCTCTAGGAATAGTATTAGTCTTCAATTGAATTATGTCCTTACAAAATAAAGTCTCCTTTCCTTCAGCTGCACAAACCATTGGTTCCCAGTCTATACTTTGATTGGAAAATTCTCCTTTATTTTGCAAAAACCTTTGGACCTAAGCATAATATTCAAATACATACCGGTGCTTGATATTTTCAGGGACAGATGTCTTGGTCAATATTCAACATCATATTCACAATAGGGAGACATTGTATAATTTTCAAACTTTGATCCCAATACTACCAATTTTCTACTACAATATTATAGCTCCTATCATGATGTATTATATTGAAAGAGTCAAACATTTCAGTGAAGTCCCAAACTGCATGCTTATACTGTTTCATTCTTTGATTCTTTGTAGCATAAATTTTTTTTACTTGTTTGCCTATTAACTCTGAATCTCCTTTAATGGAAATGTCTCTAATACAATATTTCCATGTAATCCTTAGACCCAAGAGTAGTTCTTCATAATCAGTAATATTGTTTGTACACTCAAAATTGATTTTAAAAGGAAAAATTAAACTCCTCTTGTCTTGGAGATATCAAGACAATACAAACACCATTACCAAATTTATAAAATGATCCATCAAATATTAAATTCCAAAGAGAACCAACCTTCTCAAGATACTTACACTCATCCATTTTATGCTCCTTACAATCAGCATGTCCCACAAAGTTATCAACATCAACATTTGTGTACAATACTTCATAAGAAGCATTGTTAGGGTCCTCAATGAGATGTAACATTTTCTTCTCACCATATAACTTCACAAGGCTACCATCAATTGGTATGGTGGCATAAGACATGTCTATTTGCCCACTTCCACACACACTAGATGCCCATTTTCTGGATAACAACATTTCCCACTTAGCAGGACAATCCACAATTAATACATTCAAAGGTAAGTACTTACCTGGATAAGTTGCCAATTACACTACTAATACTTTGATACATTTGACTACTAACACCTCTCTTGAATCCAAGGCAGTACATTTCCCATAAGCTACTGTTACTTTGATATTGAATTCATTCATGACCTCAAAAGGCATTAAATTACATGAAGCTCCTGATTCAAACATGTAGTTATGTAACAACCTATCTTTAATAATCAGAGTAGTGAAAAATGGATCCACATTCAGCTGAGACTCAACTGGAAAGAAGTTCCCAAATAAACCTCAGGTGTTTCCCCCAGTTCCTCCAATGCTTGTGGTTTTTCTAATTCTGCAATGCCAGGAGGAATCTTTTCTTATTTAAATCCCAAATATTCAAATATTTTCATGTAATCCTTAGACCCAAGAGCAATGATTCATACTTAGCAATATTGTTTGTACACTCAAAATTGAGTTTAAAAGAAAATTTAAACTCCTCTTGGCTTGGAGATATCAAGACAATACCAACACCATTACCAAATCTAGAACATGCTCCATCAAACATTAAAGTACAAAGAGAACCAACCTTCTTAGGATACTTGCACTCATCAATTTTATGCTCATTACAATCAACACATCCCAAAAATTTCTCAACATCAACATCTATGTAAAATAGTTCAGAAGAAGCATTTTTACGGTCCTTAATGAGATGTAACATTTTCTTCTCACCATATAACTTCACAAGCCTTCCCTAAATTGGTATGGTGCAATAAGACATTTTTATTTGCATACTTCCACCCACACTAGCTACCCATTTTCTGGATAACAAAATTCCCCACTTAGTAGAACAATCCACAATTACTACATTCAAAGGTAAGTACTTGCCTGGATAAGCTGCCAATTACACTACTAAGCCCTTAACACATCCGAATACTGACACCTCTCTTGAATCCATGGAAATACATTTCCCATAATCTACTGTTACTTTGATATTCAACTCATTCATGACCTCACGAGGCATTACATTACATGAAGCTCCTAATTCAAACATGTACTTATGTAACAACCTATCTTTAATAATCATAGTAGTGAAAAATGGATCCACATTCAGCTGAGACTCAACCAAATAAGTTCTGAAATAAACCTTAGGTGTTTCCCCCAGTTCCTTCAATGCTTGTGGTTTTTCTAATTCTGCAATGGCAAGAGGAACCTCTACATTGTTCACATTTTTATGCTGGGTAACCTTTTCTTCTTTAAATCCCAAATATTTGAATGCCCTTTTCCTATGCTCATGGATTCTAAGTAATTCAACAATAGGAACAATGACCTTGATTTGACTCAAGATTTGGGCTATGTCATAAGGAACATATTTTGTTAGGGTAGTGTTAGAAGGGAGATTCACAACTTCATTTGATAATATGGGAGTTTTCACAGTCTGAGCATGGAGATTATTCGGGGAAACAAGGTCTTTTCCAGATGCATCTTTTTTAGGAGTTTCCTTAGGGATATTGGTAAGCACTGGAATTTTTGTTTTGGCCTGAGGCCCTACCCCTTTCACAAATTTTATTCTTGTATTATATTCTTTTTCTTGGGCAACTACTGCATTCATTAACAACTATTTTTCCTCTTCTGAAGGAATTCCTCCATCATACTTTTTAATCATTAATTCCCTTAAGTACTCAAAATCATTATTAGGAAACTCAAAATCTTGTACCATATCAATTTCAAAAGTATGAGTGGGAGGAAGAGGTGATACCCGGTGAATTTAATCCCATAAATAGGAAGTAGTTCTAGCACTTATTAATTTAGTTGAGGTTGCTCCCTGCTGTGAAATTGTAGAGAAATCCATCATGCATGCATCATCATCTGTCTCATCATCATCAACTTCCTCAACTTATTTGTCTTCATAGCATGGGGAATGGGGAAAGAAACATCTATCGCACCACTTCATATCATGGACCTCTTCCATAGTAGCAAGTAAAGTGCTATAATTAATTAAATAATAAGGTTCTGTTATACCCACAAAGGGTTCAATGTTCACATTAAATTAAAATGTCTCTAAAAGACATTTGGGTTAGAAAGGTAATAACACCAACGCCCTTTTACACTTAAATAAGTGACCCCAATATAATGTCTACCCATACAAATTAAATTTGAATTTCTCTCACCCATTCCCCACCTACTATTTGTAGGGATAAATCTCATCCATTGAATGTATTCATTTGGGGCCACAAGATCTAGAGATTTAACTAACCCTAAGTTTGCTTATGAAAATCTCTTTTCTCTTTTGTTTGAGTTATTGTTTCATTTCTTTGTTTTGTATATTAGTGGAGGAAGAGGAATCCATGAGAGTAAATCACAAGCTCTTGGGAGGATGCACATGCTTCATTTCGTTTCTTTTTTTACTTACACCCTAACCTAGGGTTTCAATGTATTTATTTATTTTATTCATCTCATTATTTAACATTTGCCCAAATGGGCATATGGGTTTTGCCCCATTTTATTTAAATAATTAAAATGGTAATTTTATTTGCTTGAGTAGAATAATATATACATATATATGTATAAAGGTTGGTACACACACACACACACACACACACATATGAAATTTGAAAGAGATTCGGCCGCGGTTCAGGCTTCACATAGTCCGTAAGGAAATTGGTGCACAGAGTTAGAGTAATGGCTTGAAGGTTTATTATATTGTATTGGCAAGAGTTTGGGGTTGGGGGGAGGGTTGCCAACCCCTCCCCCCAACCCTTTCCCACATTAAAACACAGTCCGCAACCTAGGTGAAAGTGGATTCACTTAAACTTTGTTTTGATAACATTTTTTATTTTGGTTAAAAATTTTAGGTTATAATATCTACTTTTAATATTATATAAAAAATATTATTTATAATATCAATATTAGTAATATTTTATAATTAATACTTATTCTTAATAAGTAATAGTATTTATTTTATTAATAGTGTTAACAAATCTTAATCTAATACTTAAGGTTTCTTTCATAATTTGATAGTAATATATATATACACACATATATATATATATATATATATATATATAGGATGCAAAACTAAATATTCTTTCTCTTTTATTATTACTACTCGATTGAAAAATGATACTTGTATAAACTTATAGAAATCTACTGCTAAAATTTTCACAACAATTCAAACTAAGGCTAGTAGTAACCATGCTTTTTTTTCTTTACTCCATTAGATTTAAAAATAAATATGATATATTTGGTTGACAACCAACTAATCAAAGAAATTTTGAAAACTTTTCCATAGCCACATATGATTTATAAACTTTTCTTAATCAAAGAATAAAAAAATGAAATCTACTAGACATCAATGTAAGTATATCAATAAGAATGAATCCTTTCTTTTACCAAAAAAAAAAACAAGTTTACAATCATTCCCACAAGTAATTTATGAAATATTTCTCATAGTTTGAAAATAAGAACTACACACCTATGTGAGACACAAACCAACTAAAATAAGGACTAAGTTATTTCCTTTTTCAACTACATTTCCATTTTACAAACTTGTTTCACTAAAAAAAATTCTCCTTCCAACAATGCATTACAATCTTAATAACAAATATTCAAAGAAATTTTTTTTTCAAAAACAATACAATAATATTCCACTCGAAGTGGGATTTTTTTTTACAAGAAGGTAGTTATAATGGAATGTTTTCTTAGTCTTCTATAAGTGCTCCAAATTTCCAAATCTCTAACAAGGCTCCATCTTTTCTCAACTTGATAACAAGAAAAAATGGGGGAGAGGCAACACTCTGCACCCAACCAAAACTCAAAAGAGGGGGAGAATAAATCCTCCTCATTGGCCCCCAAGCCCCAACCACAAGGAAATAAGGGGTGGATCCAACACATGGAAACTCTATAATGATTCCACAACACAATAAAATTTTTTCAGAACCATTTTAATCACATTCATCACAAGAAAAAGAACACAATAATACAAATTTACAAAATACATGTAACGACCCAAAATCACACACACGAACAACACAGTGAAATACAGGATAACTTTTTTATTTTTCACTTGCTTGACACATAACATGACGCAACATGTCATCACCAAGGATACAACTAACACTGTGAACAACTTGATACAATGGTGGCCATAAAGGCAGGACGGAAACGTTCACACCTATCAAGGACAATTTACTTTTCTTTTTGACAAGACAACATAGAAGTCCGATCAAAGAACACACTTACAGTTAGGGCCAATCACAATGAAATATTCTTGATGGTTATTTATTTTAAAAGGACATCTTGCAATTCTTAGCTTACGTTTCAAGGAGGCTGAAGATATGATTCGTACAATTCATCTTACCAAGCTAATTTTATTCCCTTGAAACAGAGTAATTAACTTTAAATATTCTCTATTATGACATTTATTTGCTTAGTTTGTTATCAAGAAAAAGGAGTATTTAAATTCAACAAGGCCATCTTCTCACCACTAACGCTACTAAGATTCGTTCTTGCCCACAAGACAACATGGTTTAAGTTCAACACACTAAGAGAAGAGATACAAGGTGCCTTGGAAAAAGGGTTAAAGGGAAAAGGTCGAGATGGAACATCTTTAGGACCTCATTAGTTATTGCCAGTATTTAATTGAAGCTAGGGCTCTTAACCAGAATTATCAACAACTTTACTTAGGCTTCGCTAAAAGTATTAACAAGGAATGAAAATTTACTTTCCAAATGGCGGTGAGAAAGATGGTGAGGTCTCCAATTTGTTTTCTCTGGCTTATTAAATCTTATCATCTTCAAACAACTAACAGTTCATTTCACCTTAGGGTCATTTTACAAATTTCACCATAAAAGGAATAATGTTCACTAGAGGAGCTAGGGTTATCAAGTTATAAAGTTTACCTGTAATGATAGTCTTGCCCTTGATTACTTAAAGAATTTCTTGCTCTCAAGTTGGTGACCCGTACGTTACTTTATTTGAATACAAATTTTAAGTTAACTTCCAGAAGTATTAAACAATCCCATGTTAGTTTACTTATGACACTTTATTACTAAGTCGTGTCAAGGTTTAACTCAAAATTTATTCTCAAGGCAAGGTTGTAGCAACACTCATTTACAAGAACAAAACAAGATTACATCAATTCTTAAAATACTGATACTCCAAAAAAGTCACTCAACGACAATAACCAAATTTTCTTATAATTTCAATGATGGTCAAACAATACAAGGTTTCCAAAGTTTAGATGACAAAGTCCACAATACTTTATACTAAGACATTAATCCTCTTTTAAACTTTCCACTCGACGTTAACAATAGTTGAACAACATAAAAAGGTTTCGAGCAAAGGATCTTCTCAACTGAGGTTGATGACAAATGTATACAAATCTATCCCTCATCTACACACAAAATCCATCCGCAGCAAATTTTCTACAAGATTCAGTTCACGAGAACTGAGCAAGATAAGGCTACACAAAACCACCATAACTATTATCTAACAATACCACGAAAAGGAAGCACTTTATTACAAGAATTGGTTGAAACCTCTAAACACTATCAACACATCAAGTTATAATAAGGTCTTCATCATGCCAATCAAATAAGGAGAAGACCTTGTACTTCAGTTAGGAGTAAAAGCAACGAAAGTATAGCAATCATAAGAGAATGGCCCTTGGCCCTATAAGGAGAAAACAAATAATCTAGCAAACAACAGAATTCCCATCAAGTACGTAATTAAACAATAATTACAAGATTGAGATTTGATATAAATAGACCAACCATCTAGAAATTTATCAAAGGTACCAACGCATAGGCTAAAATAATATATTTCTAAAAGAACAAAAGTTGATCAGCCCAAGAAAGGAGAAACACGGGTTCCAAAATTTAACACAAAAAGTCATGTATAAATGAGTTTCAAACCGGAAATCAAATAGAGTATTCACACAACATAAGTTTCAAAGCGAAGGCATAGTATACTAGTTTTGACCATTAACTACAAAGAGGTTTACCAATCATCCAGGAAGGGTCAAAGTCTTACAGGCTAGTAGCAAACACGCGAGAGAAGAAGGGGGTTACGTCCAACAATAGTATACAATAATGTCATCAACAAATTTTTATAACACTAAATATTTGCAAACCTCCACTACAATACTAATGTTTGGTTAATTTAAAATAAATTACCCATATCCCAAAACAACCATATTTTATGGCAACCCTTGGTAACACAGTCAACCATTGCACAAATACATACAAACATAATTTCTAAGTGACATTATCAAAACAAAACCTTCCGATATGAATCCATAAGATTATCAAATGAAAGCTGATTTTTTTTTTTCCGAAGATTAATCACATTTAAGGAAGTTTCCATCACAAACTATTATGGTAATTACATGCATAAAAACCGACCAATATTAATGTTGGTGTCGAATCACAGCACCCCTTGGACTCCGCAATGCGATCGTTTGAGACTCCCAGTGTGATTGCACAACATGGAGCTTTTCCCAAGCGTGGGGACCTTGCGAAATCGGAAAAGCTCTCCGGATGAAGGCCGGCTCCTATTCCTCTGTTCAGATGCACCAATAAAATGTAGAGGGTTTACTAAAAAACCTAATCTAACTCGCCAAGGAGATAGGGTAGAGAATGCATAAAAATAAAACCTAAACTACGAAGGTGATGCACCAAGGAATGTTAAGGACACTATGTTTTGCAAATTAAACACAGACCATAATAGATGCAATACAAGACACAATGCACAGGACAACCAAACTCACAATGAAGAGATCAAGAATGACAGCAAATGAATATATGAGAGGGTTTGAGAATCAATCATCAAACATATATATATATATATATTGCTCCAAAGGGTCGATACAGTACATTGCAAAAGTGGCCAAGAGGCAAAGAATGGCATTACAATTCCATATGGGAAGGCTATGAAAGCTCCACAAATTCTCTTACAAGCCAGGGAGAAGAAGGAAGGATGCACAAAATGAAAATTTCCAACCCTTTTTTAGAGCCTCTCCTTACAATTTATATGAGGAAAAAAAGAGGGAGAAGAGAATGATTTGGATTCTGCCCCCAACCACCTCCAAGACTGCACCTAACTCTTCCTCATGGCGGGTAGGTGGGATCCCCCAACAATCTCAAAATATGGCGAACTCTATTTTTGGATTTTTAAGAATTTTTTCTCACCCAATTAAAGATATCCAGTCGTAGTTGGGTAGAGGTCACCGAGAGATTTCCGAAAAGTCCAACCTTGCATGAATATGAGCTCCCTGTCAAAAGTTATGGCGATCTGAATATTTCCCGCGTCAGGGTCCTTTTGCCTGTCGGGTTCGGGGTTCTCCTCTACATTTGCATCGGGTTTGGAGGGCATTCCTCGACATGTGTTTGATGCTCATGTTTTTTCCCGACACCCGCTTCCGCTGGTATTTCCGAGTCTTTCCTTTGTGTCGAGTTCGGAGGTGTGACTTGCATTTGCATCGGGTTTGGGAGGTGGCTCGACATGTTTTCGCTCCCATGCTTTTCCGACTTGTTTACCCGACTCCGAAGACCCGCTTTTCCTTTGATGTCGGGTTTTCCAACCCCTCTGACATGCCTTTGATGTCGGGTTTTCCAACCCTTGCGACATGTTCTCTGCTAACCATGTTTCTCCGACCTCCGAAGACCCGCTTCCGCCTTTGCGTCGGGTTTTCTAACCCTTCCGACATGTTTCTTTGGCTGTCGGGTTTTCTGACCCTTCCGACATGTTTCCTTCCTGGTGCCATTATTTACCCAGGGAGGGAAAATATACAACAATTTTACGACTCAACGGGGTTACCTGCCTGCTAGGTAGAAGATTAGTGGCCTTTTAGCAATCCATTGGGCATGGAGTCATAAGAAATAACCTGAAGCCAACCTGATATATGATCCCGAATCCTGATACTGCAACTCGTTCTCTGAGAGCACATTGAAATATAGAAAACCAACCCAGGAGCAACAAAACCTATGCCAAAGCACTTAGGGAAATTGAAACCTAACTACAACAAGACAATGTGCATACGCACTTAGAGGAATTGAAATCTAGGCTAATATTTACAATGGTAAAACTTTTCTCTTTTCAGTAGCAATGTTTAAGATAGATTCCATTGACCGGAATCAAAAGTTCTTCTCCATCCAATGTAGACAATTGGAAGGCATTACTATTCTTACATTCCATAACCATGTAGGGGCCGCTCCAAATGGCATCAAACTTGGAATGCCTTCCTATTTTTTCCCGATCTGCATCCCATTTCAGAACTAGGTCCCCTTCCTGGAAGGTCCTTGCTCTTGCTTTCTTATCAAACCATCTTTTCACCAAGGCCTGATCTTTCTCAATTGTTTGAAGTGCATGTTCTCTAATTTCTTCCAATTCCATCAACTCTGCATACCTAGCCTCCATTGGTTCGAACTCAGCCAACTCCAACTGCTTCATGAACTCCAATGCAGGCAGTTCTAATGATATAGGCAATACTGCCTATCCTTTCCATAGACCAACTTGTAAGGGGAATTACCCGTAGACCTCTTTGGTGTTATTCTGTTAGCCCATAATGCTGATTTTAGCTTGGTATGCCATGTTCTTTGATTTTCATCTAGAGTCCTTCTGATGATTCTTAGCAAATTCTTGTTCATGGACTCTGCCTGTCCATTACCCTGTGGGTAATAATTGGAAGAGGTGCTCAAGTAGATTCCATTCTTGATAGCCCATTCTGTAATCTTGGAACCTATAAATGCCAATGCATTGTCTGATATGATAGTGGCCGGCACACCAAACCTGGTCACTATTCCTTCATAAAAGTCTAGTATGTTGGACTCATTTGCCTCTTTGAGTGCTACCGCTTCGGTCCACTTGGTGAAATAGTCTGTTGCCGTGAGAATCCACTTGTGCCCTTGGCTTGAGTTTGGATTTATGACCTCAATGAAGTCCAATCCCCATTGCATAAATGGTTGGTCAACCAAAATTGGGTGCAATGGAAACGCTGCTAGTCTTTCTTTACCTGTGAAGAGTGCACATTTTTTGCACTTTCTCATCCATGTATAACAGTCACTGAACACTGTGGGCCAATAATACCCTGCCTTCATTATCTTGAGAGCTGTTACTCGTGGGGCAAAATGTCCGCCAGAATCTCCATCGTGAAAATCTCATAACACCCTCTCAATTTGACCTGTCCCAATGCACCTCAGTAGAACTCCATTGATATCTTTCCTGAATAGAACACCATCAACAAGCACATATGGAATAGCTTGTAATCTAAAATATCTCCTTTTTGCTTTACTCATTCCTGGAGGGCATAGTCATGTCTGTAGGAAGTGTATCATACTCCGAGTCAAACAAGGAGTGGGCACATCATCATTTTCATGTTCTTGACCATCCTGTAGCACTAAGACAGTCTCTTTTTCATCACCTGCTTCAACTTGTTGACTCAAAGCTAGCTGTTCACATAGTCCTTTTCCACGTACTAGCTTAGTGACATTAATCTCGATGTCATATTCCATGACACGGGTTATCCATCCTGCACGCTTCTCATTCAAGTCCTTGTTTAGAAGGAAATCCTTGACCCCCGCATGAGAGGCCAACAAGTGTATCTTGTTGTTTGAGACTAGGTGCTTGAATTTCTTTAAGCTCCTGATCACTGCAAGGACATGCTTTTCAATAAAAGAGTACCTAGTTTCGAATTCCTCCAAGCCTTGACTGAAGAAAGCAACCGGTTGCTCTAATCCTTCTTTGTTTTGTTGTACTAGGATTGTAGAAATTGTGTCTCCACCACCGAAGGCATATAACATGAAGTCCTTGGAGAAGTCTGGATTGACGAGAGTCGGAGCTTGAGATATAGCCTCTTTTATTGCCTCAAAACCTTCCTTGCCTTCAGATGTCCACTTAAATGCCATGCTCTTCTTTAACATCAGTGTTATTGGCTTTACAAGAGCTGCAAAGTTTGGAACAAACGTGCAGACAAAATTGATCCTTCCTAAGAAGCTTTGAAGAGCCTTCTTGTGACTTCGCAATGGCAATGCTTGAATTACTTCAACTCTTTCTGGGTCAATCGTCAACCCTTCCTTTGAAACAATATGGCCTAGAAGTTTTCCCTCATGAGCTAAGAATATGCATTTTTTGGGATTCAATGATACCCCAAAACTTCTACATCTCTGAAATACTTTCCTCAAATGACAGAGGTAATCCGCTGCATTTTTTGAGAATACAGTGATGTCATCAAGATATATCAGAACTATTTTATTGATTAACCCCCTAAATGCCATATCCATTGCCCTTTGGAAAGTGGCTCCAGCATTTGATAGCCCAAATGGCATCTTCTTGTAGGCATAGGTCCCCCATTTGGTGGTGAAAGCCGTCTTGAACTGGTCATCTTCCTTCACCATTACCTGATTATACCCTGAGTAGCCATCTAGGAGAGAGAATCTCTCCAAACCAGATACTACTTGCAATATTTGTTCCATTGAAGGAAGTGGGTAGTGGCCTTTAAGAGATGCCCTGTTGAGGTCTCAGAAGTCTACACACAGCCTGATTTCTCCGTTCTTCTTCCTGACCAGAACCAAGTTTGCAACCCAGCTTGAGTGCTTGATCGGGAATATAATGCTTTCCTCCATTAGCTTGTTTAACTCTTTCTTCATTAGAGGCTCAATGTGAGGGTTGACTGGTCTCTGCTTCTGCCTAATGGGCTTAGCATCTAGATCCAACTCTATGGTATGTTGTGCCAACTTCGGATTGAATCCCCTCAAGTCTTCATAGCTCCAAGCGAAGACATCTGGAAATTCTTGGCAAAGTTGTATGAAATCTGATTTCTCCTGCTCAGTGACCACTTTGCCAATTTGAAGCATTTTGCCTTCCCCAACCAGAATTGGCCCTGAGTCTTCTCTCTTGACCTGTATGTTAGCCTTTTCCTTACGGAATTGGTCGTTAGGGTTGAAGATAGACTCCAACGTTACTAAACCCTTAGGAAGATTGTTTGTCCGCAGCTACACTACTTGATCCCCATACTACTGCTCTAGTCTATCCTGATTTCTAGCTGAGAATTCAGCCTCTTCTTATAAGAAATTGATGATCTATTGATCGTTCTCAAACACGTGCCAGCGTGTGTTATTATCTGGAACTGCTAGCCTCACAATCACATGGATATGTGGCTGTGTTTTTCCCCTTCTGATGTTTTCAACCACATCAAACGTTGCACCAACTGCTGCGAGCCTATCTGCAACTTCATTTTTCTTCCTGGGTATGGACGTGATGTTGAAAGCTTCGAAGTCCTCGATGAGGTCCCATACCCTATTCTTGTAGCTCTTCAGCAAGTCGTTCTTTGTAGCATGTTGTCCTCTAACTTGGTTTACGATTAGCTCACTATCCCCAAACACCTGTAAGTTCTTTATGCCCTTTTTCCTGGCCCAATGAAGTCCATGAATCAATGCTTCGTACTCAGCCGTGTTGTTTGAATAGGAAAACTGGAAACAGAAAGTTGAATAATATTTTATGCCTTGAGGTGAAACCAACATTGCACCACCTCCAGCACCTTGCCTACTTCTCGAACCATCGAAAAATAGTTGCCAAACTTTATTTTCATCCCTTTGTTCAGGCTGCATGATGTCGGGAATGGGTGAATTTTCTTCGTGTACACAATACACGCCCAATTCAGATTCTTCAATTTCCTTGTATGGGTCGAATTCATGACTCTTGTTTGCCCATTCATCCAAAGTCAAATCAGGAATTCCCTCGACCTTAGTACCTGTTTCTAGATCATTTGAACACTCCTCCTGATCAAAAGCTGAGCAATTTGCATTGATAGGACTTGGTACATGAGGCTCAATATGGAAATTGGCAATTGGTTCTGACCTGATTGTTGCTTTGGCTCCATACCTTGTCCTAAAAATCATGTGTGACCAATTTGCAGATAAATATCCACCGATTTTTGCAGTGAAGTCTCTTGATAGACACAACGCAAAGAGTGGCGGGAGGTCAATCACAGACACATCTTGCAGAACTGTAACATTAGGACAGGAATGTAGTGTTAGGCTTAACCCCTTAATGACTCCAACAGTTCCTACTGTTGTTCCATCTAGCTATAGTACTCCTTTCAGCACTGGTTCATACCTCAAACCAAGTTGGTCCGCTACTTGCTTCGGCATCACTAAACTACTTGCCCCTGAATCTATCATGCAGTTGTGTACCAAGTGGTTCCCAACAACCAATGAAACATAGAATGGTGGAGGCTTCAAATTCTTGCTTGTCTGGCCCCCATCATGTTGCACTGAATTAGTGAGAACTTTCTCATGTCCCTTGTTTGATACATTTGTGGCAGACCAATTAGCCATTGTAGCTTGCAATAAATCTCGTTGCCTTGGGATCGCCAGTGATTCCCACATGGAAATGTTTACATGTGTCTTCTTCATTTGATCGATGATGTTGAAGGGGGATGAATTGTCCTTTTTCTACCCATTACTTGGTGCAACCTTTTCTGGAGCTTGAACAGGTGCGTGTGTTTCTACAACAGGTACCTTAAGCTGATTTTGCACATTTGGAGCTGCGTTTGGTCTACTGAACCCTTGTTGTGTAAGAGTGGGATGAGAAACAACTGGATTATATGGTTGTCCCTCTTCTATGCTTCTCTTCTTTGACCGTGTGTTGGCAGCCACGCCTTGGAAAGGCTGTTGGTTAACTCCACAGAAGTCTTCTGTTTGCCAATTGGCCAATGTGGTCTCTATTGGAGGTCCCTCTTGTTGTGTTTCTTGCTGCTGATTCTCTTCCTGGCTTGGTTTCTGAGGGACACCAATGGTTTTCACCATCAAGGCCTGATTTAGTGCACCATTGAAACACGCTGATTGATTGTGAGGTAGATTGCAAGGGTAACACTAGTTGTACTCTTGTGCCATGTTGTTTTGTGTTGGAACCAAGGCTCTTGAGGATGTCGTTGCATTTGGATCATACGGTCGAAATGGCCTAGCAGCTTGAGGTTGTCCTTGGTTTTGGTTTTGATTTGCAGCCTGAGGTGATGGTCTATTCTGTTGGTATGAGGGTCTAGCTTGGTACTGTGTTTGAGGCTGATACGGTCTAGCACTTTGAGCTTGTTGTCTTTTGATAGTCACTAGCTCATTTCCAAGGTTCTGCAGCTGTTTCATAACCTCCTGCAATTCCTTTGAAGTATTCAAAGAAGTGGATGCCTCATTATTGCTTTGATTTCTAGGAGTTGGAATGGGATTCAACTCTGGTGCTTGACTTGTTGTAGGATTTCCCATATCTGGATTGAGAGGAATTGGCGGCCTTGGTGCAAGCTTTCCAGCTTGGATCAAACAGTTCTCTGCTCTGATCGATGTGTCATAGGCCCCTGGCAGCGTTGTTCCTCCCATGGATTGGATCATCATGGCTATGTCTGAATTTATAGCCTTTAAGAAATAGAGGAATGCTCCTTCAGCAGTTGGCCTAACAGCTATTGGAATTCTATCCCATGTCCGTTGGAATCTGAAGTTGAAATCCACCATTTTCTCGTTAGGAGCCCTTTTGATTGTTGTCAGTTGTTCCAATAAAGATAAATTGTCTTCCCTCTCCCCGAACTGGTTGTAAAGAGCTGAACAAAGTTGGTTCCAATTCGTAATAGACCCTACTGTTAGGCTCCTAAACCATTGTAAGGCCTTTCCTTTGAAATATGAAGCCAATAAATTGACTGCAACATCGATTTGATTTATTTCGTGGATTGCACATGCATTAGCAATATCCTGGATGTGATCAATAGGAGTAGTATGATTTTCTCCCGTGAAATAGGGGATATTCTTTAGTGCTGCAACTGGGATTTGATTCTGAGCATTCAGGGCAAGTGGACTACTGCTCGTGAAATTAACAAAGGGATTCGGTGGTAGATGTGCCATTATGATTGGCCTAAGAACCCTGGTGGATGTGAGAAAAGGTCTACCAGGTGGAGGCGTAGAAAAAGTCCTGTTAGGTGGAGATGGTGACCTTTGTGGTCTTCTTCCTCTCTGACCTCTGCTTGGTGATAGTTGCAAGTAGACAAATAGCCCCTCTTCTTGAGTATTAGACCTGGTTCGAATTCTTCTCATGTGCCTAGGCAACTTGTGCTGCTACACCGCTGAACTCTATCCCTTCGGAGTCGCCAGATGTGTTAGATAACAAGCCTCAAAAAGGCTGGATTTTGCCAAGTTACACACCAAACTTGACAATATTTGAAAATATAATTTAAACTTTGAAGGACCCAGAGGAGACAATCTTCAAATCCGGAATTCGGGCCTTGCTGTGCAGCTACGGATCCTCGAAAAGTACAGGCGGAACTCAGGTCATGCGATGCAACTCACAAAACCCGAATTTCTATGTGTCAGAACTTGGAACATGTCCGACATCCCTCAAAACCTAATTTTCTTTGCTGTCGGGACTAGGACCATGCAATGCATCCCCCAAAACCCGAAATGACTTCTTTGATGTTCTCGGATCCCGAAAACCTGAAATCACTAAAAACCTGAAATTTTGAAAATCAAAATATCAAAAAACTAAAGATACCCTTTTAAAGATTACCCTCAGATCTACCAACTGTTAAAATTTTGACTCGTTTTGAGCAATTTAAGCCCTTGAAAATCAATTTCGGAGTTCAGGCTAGGAGGTGCAAAATTTGAAATTTGTAAAAAACTACAATTTCTCAGTCCGAATTTCATGAAAACTCCTTCGAATTTTGATGGAATGACCTCTTGGTCCCAGCGGGTGTGCCAAAACTGTTGGTGACGAATCACAGCACCCCTGGGACTCCACAACGCGATTGTTTGATACTCCCAGTGCGATTGCACAACATGGAGCTTTTCCCAAGCTGGGGCCCTGCGAAATCGGAAAAGCTCTCCGGATGAAGGCCGGTTCCTATTCCTCTGTTCAAATGCACGAATAAAACACAGAGGCATTACCAAAAACCTAATCTAACTTGCCAAGGAGACAGGGTAGAGAATGCATAAAAATAAAACCTAAACTACGAAGGTGATGCACCGAGGAATGAAGGACATATGTCTTGCCAATAAACACAAACCATAAAAAATGCAATGCAAGATATTATGCACAGATAGCCAAATTCACAATGAAAAATCTAGAGGACGCAAATAACATGTAGAGGGTTGAGAAAAACATCCACAGATATGTATTAATTCACTCCAAAGGATGATACAGCACTGCAAAAACACCAAGAGGCAAGGTTACATTGCAATTTCAAATGGGAAGGTCTTTTGCTCCACAAATCCACCTGCAAGGGAGAAGAAGGGAGGAGGCAAAAAACAAAAATTTCCAACCATTTCTTAGAGCCTCTCCCGGCCATTTATATGAGAAAAAATTAGGGAGAAGAGAATGATTCGAATCTGCCCCCAACCACCTCCAAGACTGCACCTAGCTCCTCATCATGGTGGTAGGTGAGATCCCCAACAACCTCAAAATATGGCGAACTGTATTTTTGCATTTTAAGAACTTTTTCCCACCTAATTAAAGATATCCAGTCGTAGTTGCGTAGAGGAAGCCGAGAGATTTCCAAAAAGTCCAACCTTGCATGAATCCGAGCTCCCTGTCAAAAGTTATGGCGATCTGAACATTTCCCGCATCAGGGTCCGTTTCCAGTCGGGTTCGGGTTTCTCCTTTGCATTTGCATCAGGTTTGGAGGGCGCCGCGACATGTGTTTGATGCTCATGTTTTCCCGAAACCCGCTTCCTCCGGTATCTCCAAGTTTTCCTTTGTTTCGGGTTCAGAGATGTAACTTGCATATGCATCGGGTTTGGGAGGTGGCGCAACATGTTTTCACCCCATGCTTTCCTGACATGTTTTTCCACCTCCGAAACCCGCTTTTCCTCTGTGTCGGGTTTTCTAACCCCTCTGACATGCCTTTGATGTTGGGTTTTCCAACCCCTCCGACATGTGCTTTCCTAACCTGTTTCTCCGACTCCAAGACCCGATTTTCCTTTGTGTCAGGTTTTCCAACCCTTGCGACATGTTCTTTGGCGTCGGGTTTTCCAACCCCTACGACATGTTTCCTTTGGCGCCATTATTTACCCGGGGAGGGAAAATATACAACAATTAATTAATAGCGTTAACATTACAAGGGAGAAAATAATGCAAGTTATGAAAAAAATAGAAGAGCGCCATCAGCAATAATTATGAGAGGGGGATTAGACCAAACTATTCTAGTGTCAACGAGGTACTGGATTCGCACATTGAAACCTCCAGCTTAGTTGATCTGAAAGCTAGATATGGTTCAAGTTGATAGGGATGGACAAGGTACTTCTTGAGGATGGCCTTACAAGCCTAGAAACAAGATGAAAGATAGTATAAGAGTCTAAACATGCGAGACGGAAAACACATTGCACACAAACCTTTTCATTCTACCAGTTTTAATACCAAACTCTAAGCTGGGTGGCCCACGCATTGCTCACATAATCCTACAACCTTTCTTTCTCAATGCCAAAAGGTTAACAAAGGGACTTGCGAAGGAACTAACAAAAGACGTCAAAGACAAACTTGAGTGCTAGGGAGGGGCTTCATAGTTAACGTAACTTACTTCCATGATAACGAAGAAAAAACTAGTTTGATCAACATAATAACTTGCAACTCAATCGCAGAGAAGAATTAACACATAAACAAACAGACGAAGGTCTATCATTCGAGTAAGAGAATCATAACATTCAGAGGAGAGGGCACACGCATCCTTTCGACCAACATACTGCCAACGATAAAAGCTAAAACAAGAAGAAACAAGCAGAAAGGGGAAACCTCCCATCATGACATCCAACTGACATATCAATGCAAGGAAAAAGCGGTTCAATTTCGCAATAATTGTAAATATAATAGTAGTAGAAAAGTGTAGAAATATCTTGCCTATTTCTCCAGCTTCAACAGGTCGTACAGACTCCATACGGGCCAGCATAAAAAAAATAGCATGAGACAAGGATGTGAGTACTGCTGCTAGCGATGTCAATGGGCCAAATGTGATAACTGGATAGACTGATGGGGCAAAAAATTTAACAGTTGAGTCCTTTCGCAAATCCACCTCACACCGCCTTGTAGTGTCAGCTAGAATCCCATAAGCTTACCCATTTGGAAAAAAAAAATAGCCAACACCCATGGGTGGGACTGATATAGAGATGTCGTACTATCACCATAACCCCAAGCATCAGTGTTCCATGTAAAGACATGCTTGCCTGTTCACTCGAGGGAACCACTACCTTCTCCAGTGCCATATAAATAAGATCCATGAGGGAGCTCAATGGTGATAACTTGTTGGCCATGCACGTACTCACAAGATGGAATATAATCTGGCACCCCCGACATCCAATCTTAGGTTGGTAGAATAGATGAACATACTTCAGCTTGTAATAGAGGAGATATGTTGTACATAATGTCACTTGGGCTGCATATATGTCTCAAAATATTTCGCTATTGACTTTACTAATAATTAATTTCATATTATTGTCAACCACAAAGAAAGACAACTGAATCACCAAACAATTGCATTGATGCTGCTGGTAAACATACTTCAACGATCTACCATTACTTTTGAGGACTAACTGTTCAGCCAAAGCTTTACTATGCCCATAGGGGTCAACATGATCCTCCAGAGAAAATATCGCAATGCTTCATTGCCATAAACAATCTCGTTTCCCGCATATACAACATTATATGTGCTTGTACATATAAGTCTCCTCACACCATACTTAACGCAGGAATCCAATACAAGGCAAGTCCTATGATTTGAAGCTCGGACACAAGACATAATGATTACATCATGCTCCTGGCTCTGAAAGGCATCTACTGTAGTGATATGTAAACCTTTTTCCTTCATCAAATTTGAGGACAGCATCAAACTCTTGGTGCAAACATTACAGCTGTAGCTTGTAAGGTGTGATAATTCCAATAGAAACCTTTATGGCTGCCAACTTAGTGACTTGTTGAAGAGGCTCATAATATTGCCTCTCATCTTGTAGTGATTGATAGTCATGGTAGACAAAGATGGAGTTGGATTAAACAAGTTACAGTTCGCGACAAGAATCCCAATATCCTTGGGCCTCACTCTGCTTTTCTCAAACAGTTCATCCAAGGCACCAGACATCACCATCTCTGCTTCTGCACGGGCTTCTTTCATGGTTAGCCAAGGTGGAGAAGCCAAAATGGCTCTTGGAAAGTATGAGTGCTCACCTATGCCAGATCTCTCAAGAATCTTCCTCTGGAACTCTAGGCTGTTATCATCAAAAAGCCCTGGATCTCTAGAATGAGACATGAAATAGTCTCTGGTAACCCTGAACTCATCAGAAGGCTTATAGCAGGCAAATTCCACCAAATATATGGCTCTTGGACTACATATATAATAGACGCAGACAATGCATGCAACCAGGCCAGATACAGAGAGAAAGCTCACAACATCAAAGGTGGGCTTCTCCCAAAAACTCCATAAATTATTTCTCCTCAACGTTCCAACCTCTGCACTGAATAACACTAGCAGAAGAGGGACAACAAAGAAATACAGAGCATTTCTAATCAAATAATGGTAGCCCAACTTGACAAGCCTGAGATTGACAGAGTGTAGGAAATCAGGTAATATTCTTCGGACTCTAACAGAGAATGTTTTGAATCCTGCATTGGGACCAGAGCTCTCCCAAGACATTTTCTCCAACATTTGATAGATCTCCTATGCCCGTGGGTGTGATCTATCACCTATAGGGAGAATCCTGAATTTGAGGATGCAGTCGATGCTGAACAGATAACAACAAAGTTGGACAACCTGCTTGTTGGAGCGCTCAAAAAGTGCTTCAGCCATACTGCAACATGCCTGCCGCCTGGCTATTTTATTTTCGTAGGCTGTTGCTATGGAGATCCGCCGAGAACACACCTCGCAGCACCCAAGAAAAGGAGGAAACGTTCCTACTTCACTCGTTGGTCGATGTGCGCGGCCAGCAGAAGGAACAGGCACGTGACTACACAAACAAACAAAGAAAAACTCCATCCATTCTCCTCACGCGGCCAGGGAAGGAAGAAGGAAAGCGTCCAGGAGGAAACAAGAAGAAAATGCCTCACACACGCCTGCTTCACTAGCTTCAAGCTCCATCAAGCCGTCATGCCAAAACCAGACTGTGCCCAATGCGCCCAATGGTGAAGAAAAATGCCTCCACCGACTCCCGTCTACCTCACGCAAGGACAGAAAAAAAATGCGGTGGTCAACAGTTGGCAGGTTGGGTGGTTGGGAGGAGACCAAGGTGGCAGTGGAAGGCAGGTAGCAGAATGGAAGCCGATGTCCAACGGGGCATTACATTCTCCTCCCCTTAATAAATCATCGTCCTCGATGCGACATAACACAATGGAAAAGAAATGGTTCGCAACAAGGAATAGATAAAGAAGCAAACACACCCTATGGTTTAAAATTTTAGTTGATTAAAGTATGATCACAAGGTAGCTTTAGGGACATTTGGTAGAAATTTTAAATTTCAATGTTCTGTAAAGATTGGCAGTTCCCTCTTATTTATCATTTTATTAGTTCCTTTCCATTAGCATTATTCTTGGTTTAATTTCTTTTAAAATTTCATCATTGAAGCATTTTGGTTTATTCTTTATTGTGGGTGCCCAACAAGAACTGCGAACACAACACCCTATCAGGTTCACAAGACACTACAGATTCACAAGCACACAAGTAAATACTTCAAGATTGTATTACACCACAAAAGGTTACTCAAATACGGAATAGAGTAGGCAAATTCCACATAACATAGTACTCATCACACATCAATGACTGACATACAAAATACTCAAACAAAATAGTACTACAATCACCAGACATTCCTCAATTCCACGTATGAGGATTTTCCATGACTCATAAAAACTACATGTACATAGGATCCACAAGGGCATCAATGACATATCCACGACATCACAACACATATCCATCTGACATGAGTAACACATACATCAAAAGACCACTACCAAACATCGCAATAACTCAACATATATCCCGAAACATCAACCATACAGACAAATATCATAAGCCTCCCTCAAACTCTTATGCCTCCCTCAAGTATCTTATGCCTCCCTCAAACTCTTATGCCTCCCTCAAGTCTCTTATGCCTCCCTCAAATCTCTTATGCCTCCCTCAAATATCTTATGCCTCCCTCAAACTCTTATGTCTCCCTCAAGTCTCTTATGCCTCCCTCAAACTCTTATGCCTCCGTCAAGTCTCTTATGCCTCCCTCAAACTCTTATGCCTCCCTTAAGGAGGCCGGTTGACCCTATGGTCCAAGACACATAGAGTTCGAACACTCCTAACCCAAGTGACATAATAACGTGTGGTTCAACAACCCGCTAGTTATCTGTAACTCCTTGGGGCGTACCCCCATACAACAAAGCAGGTCCATAGGTCCAACCATTTCATGGTGCATCTCATGTCCCTATTCCACACATCACGACAATAGAACTAGCACAACAGTCTAATCAAAGTGCCAAGTGGCAAAGTACAAGCCTTGGGCAAGGCAGTAAAAATTACAAATTTAAAAGAAGACCCAAAATCAAGCAAAAATAAATGGCCAAATAGCCATAGTTAGTATCAAAATCCCCATGTTAGTGCCATAAACCAAGGAAATGCCCAAAATTGTAAAGCATTGCAATCAAGAAAAGTTGCTGGTCCTTACAAAATAAAGTAAAAAGCTCAATTTACGAATAAAATCAACTTATAATAATGTCACATTACGATAACTGTGTGGCCTTATCTAGCCACCAAAGGGGTACTCAACGAGTCGCTAGCACTCGGAACATCGAGCCTCAGTTCGCAAAATAAAACATCAATAATACAACTGTCATCACCTCTATCTGAATCATCCCGCCACCACTTCGACATGGCTAAAAATAGTCATAGATACACTAAGGTTGTACCCATAAAACAACCACATAAAGAGAGAGAGAGAGGAGCACGGTCCACCATCTACTAAGCCTAAGGTTGGCTCTATTGATTGGTCAACTGCACACCTTTCCTCACTCTAAACACACACTTTACCGATTCCCTTTAGGGTTGGTTAGCGTAAGGTTCACAGCATAACATGTAACTACATCACTAACACAATGGTGGTACATATACAAGGTAGATCACAATCATACATTCACTGAGTGTAACGCATCACTTTACCACATTCTGCACCCAAAGTGCAATCACCATACGATAAGGTTCATACACTCATCATATGACCCCAAATCACAACATGAAGCATTACATATTTGCATGAATC
The DNA here is from genome assembly GCA_019776745.2 of Taxus chinensis. Taxonomy (NCBI): domain Eukaryota; kingdom Viridiplantae; phylum Streptophyta; class Pinopsida; order Cupressales; family Taxaceae; genus Taxus; species Taxus chinensis. Next base: position 183,012,217 of record CM034148.1, read on the forward strand.
ATACATACGATGAACATAGTACATCTCAACATAACATCCATTACTACATAACAAGGTGGTACACACATTTCTTCAAAACATGGTAAAAACATCATGATACAACTCATTTCTTTTAACATCAATCTAGTCAAACAACACATTGATACACCCACATATCACAATATGCCACAATGCTCTAACACTATGTCATCCACTTTATAATTCTTTTCACACGCCACAAACAATAATTCACACGTGAACTCTTCATAGAATCCACAAGAAGGAGAGAGAATACTCCCACCCCCAACATATCAACATGATCACAAACACACACAAGGTGACATACACATCACGTTTAAAGCACATTACTCTTCCAATATGTACCACCATCATGCAACATCATCATCTCCATGAAACAGTATCACGTAACACCGTCACCATCATGTAACATCACCATACAACACCAATCTGGCCCATAGGTTCGAGATCATGAACCTACGCTCTGATACCAAGTGTAACGACCCAAAATCACACACACGAACAACACAGTGAAATACAGGATAACTTTTTTTTTTGACTTGCTTGACACATAACATGATGCAACATGTCGTCACCAAGGATACAACTAACAGTGTGAACAACTTGATACAAGGGTGGCCATAAAGGCAGTACGGTAACGTTCACACCTATCAAGGACAATTTACTTTTCTTTTTGACAGACAACATAGAATTCTGATCACATAACACACTTATAGTTAGGGCCAACCACAATGAAATATTCTTGAGGGTTATTTATTTTAAAAGGACATCTTGCAATTCTTAGCTTACGTTTCAAGGAGGCTGAAGATATGATTCGTACAATTCATCTTACCAAGCTAAGTTTATTAACTTTAAATATTCTCTATTATGACATTTATTTGCTTAGTTTGTTATCAAGAAAAAGGAGTATTTAAATTCAACAAGACCATCTGCTCACCACTAACGCTACTAAGATTCATTCTTGCCCATAAGACAACATGGTTTAAGTTCAACACACTAAGAGAAGAGATACAAGGTGCCTTGGAAAAAGGGTTAGAGGGAGAAGGTCGAGATGGAACATCTTTAGGACCTCATTAGTTATTGCCAGTATTTAATTGAAGCTAGGGCTCTTAACTAGAATTATCAACAACTTTACTTAGGCTTCGCTAAAAGTATTAACAAGGAATGAAAATTTACTTTCCAAATGGTGGTGAGAAAGATGGTGAGGTCTCCAATTTGTTTTCTCTGGCTTATTAAATCTTATCATCTTCAAACAACTAATAGTTCATTTCACCTTAGGGTCATTTTACAAATTTCACCATAAAAGGAATAATGTTCACTAGAGGAGCTAGGGTTATCAAGTTATAAAGTTTACCTGCAATGATAGTCTCACCCTTGATTACTTAAAGAATTTCTTTCTCTCAAGTTGGTGACCCCTACGTTACTTTATTTGAATACAACTTTTAATTTAACTTCCAGAAGTATTAAACAATCCCATGTTAGTTTACTTATGACACTTTATTACTAAGTCGTGTCAAGGTTTAACTCAAAATTTATTCTCAAGGCAAGGTTGTAGCAACACTCATTTACAAGAACAAAACAAGATTACATCAATTCTTAAAATACTGATACTCCAACAAAGTCACTCAACGACAATAACCAAATTTTCTTATAATTTCAATGATGGTCAAACAATACAAGGTTTCCAAAGTTCAGATGACAAAGTCCACAATACTTTATACTAAGACATTAATCCTATTTTAAACTTTCCACTCGACGTTAACAATAGTTGAACAACATAAAAAGGTTTCGAGCAAAGGATCTTCTCAACTAAGGTTGATGACAAAAGTCTAAAAATCTATCCCTCATCTACATGCAAAATCCATCCGCAGCAAATTTTCTACAAGAGTCAGTTCACGAGAACTGAGCAAGATAAGGCTACACAAAACCACCATAACTATTATCTAACAATACCATGAAAAGGAAGCACTTTATTACAAGAATTGGTTGAAACCTCTAAACACTATCAACACATAAAGTTATAATAAGGTCTTCATCATGCCAATCAAAGAAGGAGAAGACCTTGTACTTCAGTTAGGAGTAAAAGCAATGAAAGTATAGCAATCGTAAGAGAATGGCCCTTGGCCCTATAAGGAGAAAACAAATAATCTAGCTAACAACAGAATTCCCATCAAGTACGTAATTAAACAATAATTACAAGATTGAGATTTGATATAAATAGACCAACCATCTAGAAATTTATCAAAGGTACCAATGCATAGGCTAAAATAATATATTTCTAAAAGAACAAAAGTTGATCGGCCCAAGAAAGGGGAAACACGGGTTCCAAAATTTAACACAAAAAGTCATGTATAAATGAGTTTCAAACCGGAAATCAAATAGAGTATTCACACAACATAAGTTTCAAAGCGAAGGCATAGTATACTAGTTTTGACCATTAACTACAAAGAGGTTTACCAATCATCCAGGAAGGGTCAAAGTCTTACAAGCTAGTAGCAAACACGCGAGAGAAGAAGGGGGTTACGTCCAACAAGAGTATACAATAATGTCATCAACAAATTTTTATAACACTAAAGATTTGCAAACCTCCACTACAATACTAATGTTTGGTTAATTTAAAATAAATTACCCATATCACAAGACAACCATATTTTACGGCAACCCTTGGTAATACAGTCAACCGTCGCACAAATAGATACAAACATAATTTCTAAGTGACATTATCAAAACAAAACCTTCCAATATGAATCCATAAGATTATCAAATGAAAGCTGAGTTTTTTTTTTTTTCGAAGATTAATCACATTTAAGGAAGTTTCCATCACAAACTATTACGGTAATTACATGCATAAAAACCGACCAATATTAATTAATAGCGTTAACATTACAAGGGAGAAAATAATGCAAGTTATGAAAAAAATAGAAGAGCGCCATCAGCAATAATTCTGAGAGGGGGATTAGACCAAACTATTCTAGTGTCAACGAGGTACTGGATTCGCACATTGAAACCTCCATCTTAGTTGATCCGAAAAGCTAGATATGGTTCAAGTTGATAGGGATGGACAAGGTAATTCTTGAGGATGGCCTTACAAGCCTAGAAACAAGATGAAAGATAGTATAAGAGTCTAAACATGCGAGATGGAAAACACATTGCACAAAAACCTTTTCATTCTACCAGTTTTAATACCAAACTCTAAGCTGGGTGGCCCACGCATTGCTCACACAATCCTACAACCTTTCTTTCTCTATGCCAAAAGGTTAACAAAGGGACTTGCGAAGGAACTAACAAAAGACGTCAAAGACAAACTTGAGTGCTAGGGAGGGGCTTCATAGTTAACGTAACTTACTTCCATGATAACGAAGAAAAAACTAGTTTGATCAACATAATAACTTGCAACTCAATCGCAGAGAAGAATTAATACATAAACAACAGATGAAGGTATATCATTCGAGTAAGAGAATCATAACATTCAGAGGATAGGGCACACACATCCTTTCGACCAACATACTGCCAACGATAAAAGCTAAAACAAGAAGAAACAAGCAGAAAGGGGAAACCTCCCATCATGACATCCAACTGACATATCAATGCAAGGAAAAAGTGGTTCAATTTCGCAATAATTGTAAATATAATAGTAGTAGAAAAGTTTAGAAATATCTTTCCTGTTTCTCCAGCTTCAAGAGGTCATAAAGACTCCACACGGGCCAGCATAAAAATAATAGCATGAGACAAGGATGTGAGTACTACTGCTGGTGATGTCAATGGGCCAAATGTGATAACTGGATAGACTGATGGGGCAAAAAATTTAATAGTTGAGTCCTTTCGCAAATCCACCTCACACCGCCTCGTAGTGTCAGCTAGAATCCCATAAGCTTCCCCATTTGGAAAAAAAAACAGCCAACACCCATGGGTGGGACTGATATAGAGATGTCGTACTATCACCATAACCCCAAGCATCAGTGTTCCACGTAAAGGCATGCTTGCCTGTTCGCTCGAGGGAACAACTACCTTCTCCAGTGCCATATAAAGAAGAGCCATGAGGGAGATCAATGGTGACAACTTGTTGGCCATGCACGCACTCAGAAGATGGAATATAATCTGGCACCCTCGACATCCAATCTTAGGTTGGTAGAATAGATGAACATACTTTAGCTTGTAATAGAGGAGATATGTTGTACATAATGTCACTTGGGCTGCATATATGTCTCAAAATATTTTGCTATTGACTTTACTAATAATTATTTTCATATTATTGTCAACCACAAAGAAAGACAACTGAATCACCAAACAATTGCATTGATGCTGCTAGTAAACATACTTCAACGATCTACCATTTCTTTTGAGGATTAACTATTCAGCCAAAGATTTACTATTACCATAGGGGTCAACATGATCCTCCAGAGAAAATATCACAATGCTTCATTGCCATAAACAATCTCCTTTCCCGCATATACAACATTATATGTGCTTGTATATATAAGTCTCCTCACACCATACTTAATGCAGGCATCCAATACAAGGCAAGTCCCATGATTTGAAGCTTGGACACAAGACATAATGATTACATCATGCTCCTGGCTCTGAAATGTATCTACCGTAGTGATATGTAAACCTTTTTCCTTCATCAAATTTGAGGACAACATCAAACTCTTGGTGCAAACATTACAGCTGTAGCTTGTAAGGTGTGATAATTCCAACAGAAACCTTTATGGCTGCCAACTTAGTGACTTGTTGAAGAGGCTCATAATATTGCCTCTCATCTTGTAGTGATTGATAGTCATGGCAGACAGAGATGGAGTTGGATTAAACAAGCTACAGTTCACAACAAGAATCCCAATATCCTTGGGCCTCACTCTGCTTTTCTCAAATAGTTCATCCAAGGCACCAAACATCACCATCTCTGCTTCTGCATGGGCTTCTTTCATGGTTAGCCAAGGTGGAGAAGCCAAAATGGCTCCTGGAAAGTATGAATGCTCACCTATGCCATATCTCTCAAGAATCTTCCTCTGGAACTCCAGGTTGTTATCATCAAAAATCCCTGAATCTCTAGAATGAGACATGAAATAGTCTCTGGTAACCCTGAACTCATCAGAAGGCTTATAGTAGGAAAATTCCACCAAATATATGTCTCTTGGACTACATATATAATAGACGCAGGCAATGCATCCAACCAGGCCAGATATAGAGAGCAAGCTCACAACATCAAAGGTGGGCTTCTCCCAAAAACTCCATAAATTATTTCTCCTCAACGTTCCAACCTCTGCACTGAATAACACCAGTAGAAGAGGGACAACAAATAAATACAGAGCATTTCTAATCAAATAATGGTAGCCCAACTTTACATGCCTGAGATTGACAGAGTGTAAGAAATTAGGTAATCTTCTCCGGACTCTAACAGAGAATGTTTTGAATCCTGCATTGGGACCAGAGCTCTCCTAAGACATTTTCTCCAACATTGCATAGATCTCCTGTGCCTGTGGATGTGATCTGTCACCTTGAAGGAGAATCCCGAATTTGAGGATGCAGTTGATGCTGAACAGATAACAACAAAGTTGGACAACCTACTTGTTGGAGCGCTCAAAAAGTGCTTCAGCCATACTGCAACATGCCTTCTGCCTGGCTATTTTACCGTCGCAGGCTGTTGCTGTGGAGATCCACCGAGAACACACCTCGTAGCACCCAAGAAAAGGAGGAAATGTGCCTACTTCACTCGTTGGTCGCTGTGTACGGCTAGTAGAAGGAATAGGCACGCGACTACACAAACAAACAAAGAAAAACTCCATCCATTCTCCTCAAGCGGCCAGGGCAGGAAGAAGGAAAGCGTCCAGGAGGAAACAAGAAGAAAACGCCTCACACACACCTGCTTCACTGGCTTGAAGCTCCATCTAGCCATCATGTCAAACCAGACTGCGCCCAATGCATTGAATGACAGAATCAAAAGGAGATCCTGGTGAAGAAAAAAGCCTCCACCGACTCCCGTCTCCCTCACGCAAGGACAGAAAAAAAACGCGGTGGTCAACAGTCGGCAGGTTGGGTGGTTGGGAGGAGGCCAAGGTGGCAGTGGAAGGCAGGTAGGAGAATGAAAGCCGATGTCCAACGAGGCATTACAATACACAAGGCTTGAATTCAAGCCAATGGAGCAAGGATCTATGTGGAGATCACTTATGCCCCCCAATGGTATTAGGTTCCCACCTTAAAATCCTCTAATAAAAAACTCAAAAACCCCTACACAACTCTTATGCGTCCCTCAAGAATCCTCTTATGCCTCCCACATTCTCTTATGTCTCCCTCATAAAACAAAGCAAGTAAGAAATGCAATCATTTTCTTGTCCAAGGTGGGGCACCCAACCAAACTCCCTCCAAAAACATAAATACTCTTATGTCTCCCTACATATAAGATCCCCATAGCCTTCTTCTACACCATAATTAGGAAATCTACCCAAGGGCCCAACAAGCATACCAAAACACACAATAACATACACATATCAATACATAAAAGAAAAACATTAAAACAAGGGTATAGCTCCTACCTTTCTATGGTAGAGCTTGATCCAAGAGAAACACACCAAGATCCTTTAAGCCCAATCTATCACCAAAAATCTTCAACAAAATTCACAAGAACTTCAAAATCTTCCAACTCTGAAAATGCAAGAGCAAAAAAAGTAATGAAGTAACACCCATACAAGTAAAAGAACTATAATAAATAGAAAATAGAGAAAGGAGGGTGAGGTGGCTCCATGTATGATGCCACATCACTCATCCTCAACTCTACCTCAAAATTCAAACCTCGACCCCAATGCATAATAAATTGGTGGTTAAGAGGAATGACAAACCTATTACACACACAATCCCAACATAAACTCCCTAAGGAAAAACTTTAAAACCAATGTAATAAAAGTAAAAAGAATGCCACTTTTTGTCTTACAAAACACTTAATAAGGTCTATGTTTGACACCCCAATCTATAGGTAGGGTTGTTATAAGAAATTAAGAGGTGTGGGACGCCTCCAAAATTGGCCCTTAAGGCCAAATCCCAATTTCCAAGGTAAGATAGAGTGTACAACACTCAAGTTAATTACACTAGAATTAAAAAAACACATATACCAAAGGGTAAGTGCATGAATTTGGGGGACCATAAAGTTGAAAAAAACCTGAAAAAAAGTAAAACGCGGATGCATTCTATTTTAACGCGATTGCATTCTAAATTGTCAGGTTTGGGATTTACCGAGTCATAACGCGTACGTGTTATAAGGCATACACATTACATAACGCATATGCGTTATGCCTACTATAAATAAAAAAAAGAGGCACAAGCCTCTATCATTTTACCTCCCTCAAACGCAAGTTTTAGAGCTTAACCATGCCCTCACGGTTTTTCATTCAGCTAGATCTCAAGCTCAAAGGATCATTTCTGGATCACAAGGAAGATTTGAATCAACGATGGCACCACGGAGAAGAGGTAAGAAAAATTCTTTTCTCAAAATTTCATTGAAATATGATAATTATAGATTAAAATTTGAATTGAATACATATTTTTTATTGTTATAGTTAGAGTTCGAGGAAATCAACCATAGCCAAACCCTGTTATTCGTTTCATCCCTTCTGACACTCCCACAATTGCTTAACATCCCCTGGGTAGTCAAGAAGATTTGGCATCCCACATAGTTGAAAACAAAATTGAAATTGAGTATTTAATCAAAACAATGAGGGATTCACAATATGAAAACCCCCACTGCGCCTCTCTTACAAACACATTGGAGGCATTATTTATTCAAGTTGATGCGGAAATGGGGAAAATTGATTGTTGGACAACTTACAAAGAGGGTTGTAGGGTTTATTATTCCAAAACATTGTCATTTGTGGATGTAAAGAAAAAAAAAAATTCAAAAGACCTCATATGTGCCTTATTCACGGACCCCCGCACTAATTTTCCTATTCCGTTGTCATGTAAATGGTTTCCCATCCATTAGTGCAATAATAATTTGATTAAAAATAATTTTTGGGACCGATGGTGGATGGTGTTTGATTTTCCACCTTGTAATAACAACGAGGTGCCACTATACTTTATGAGGAAACTCTATTACGAGTTTATCCTCAATGAGATCCCAAATTATTTTGATTTTTGAGATTTCCAGGGCCGAGGAAAAGGATTTGCACAGGATCATCCAAGTGCAGAACATGCACCTATTCAATAGGGTAGATTCCCCATACAGAAGTCACCTCACCCTGAGATTGTCCCTTAAGAAGTGATCGAGACAATAGAGATTAATATAATCCATGCTTTTTAGGGGATATCTATGACCATTGTTTGACATACGAGGGATATTTCTGAGCCAGATGCTCACAGAGGTACACAGAGTATTCCCTTAGGGAGTACTAGCATGAGGCCTCATCTTTTCTCGTCATGTGGTAGCATATGTTTGGGGCCTGAGGAGGATGATAATTTCATGCGTACTGATTTTCGTACACCTGGTGCAAGGGGTTAATACGATAATGTCACTATGTCAGATGTGATTTTGATGGAGACATTTGGATTGCATTCATTGGCGTCACCTTCACAGGTAAATTTTTTATGTTTTGTTACATGTGTTACAAAAATTTTAGAGTACTTTATTTACTTATATATGTTAAATTTTTTGAAATAATTGTATTTGTACATGTATATGCATTGATATTACAGTGTGCTGGAGGTGCATCTTCATCCTGACCATAGGCGGCGAGAACCATGCATACACATACATTCACAGAGGTAATTTAGAATGTTAATTATGTAAATTATCAACATAAATATGTATATATATATACAGATATATATATATATTAGTTTTGAAGTCAAATATATGTATGTTCTTGTATGTCCATCTAACTCACATGATATAAATGTTTGATAAAGATGTTGACTTCACTAGACACCCCACCATCTGTGCAAAAAGTAGATAAAATTTTCAGTCTTCAACTTTACATGACAATGAACATCATGAAGAAAAATAATTAGGTGAATAAATATTGTATTCTGAGTCAGTGTACGGATGTCAGTCGCTATAGTTTGTAAACGGAAGCTCGTGGGACTGAACCAACTATGCCAACATGTCAGGGTAGCTAGGTGAACACTAGTGGAGGGTTTCTTTTGTTCCCTATGCTACCCATGCTTTCGGGCTACCTCGTCCGGGCGTAGTCCCTTAAGAGCCTTGATGCCAAAACACGTTATCTCTTCAATGGGTGATTTCTCAAACTCCGTGGCACCTAGAGACGTGTCGTCATATTTGATACCTCCATGTTGGGGTCCTCTACAAAAACCTCTCACGGTTTTCTCCATCTCCATTCGGTTCTCTCGCTATCCTACTGTTTGCAAATGCATGAAATAATGTAGTTTGAGTTAGTATAACATTGTCCATTGACAATCACCTGAATAATATAGGTGGTTCATACAATATAGGTGGTGAAATGAGAATTTCTATTTGTTGTTTCTTTTTAATGTTTAATTTATCTTAGCTTCACTTGGCTTAGAGAATAATAAATTCTCTACTGACAGTGTCAACCACATTAAGGTGGAAGTGTTTTTGGCACCACTAACCTACATAAACATGTTAGAAAGAAATTAAATAGATTTTTAAATCATAGAAAATTTAAACAAAATCATTTAAGTAAATATTCAAATTAAAATCATGAAGAACATACCTTTGTAAATTCAATCCAATGAACCGCAAGGATCAATTCTATTCTTGACAGTAGCAAGAATTGCTTCATGATATCATTCAAAAACCTTCCAAATATTCTTGTTTGATGGCCGACCTCGATATTTGATGATTTTAATGTTTTTTGTAAGGACCAAATGTGAATAGTGAAGCTTCTGATGTACTTCATAGTCTTCAAACAACCAAATGTTTTATTTTTTATAGGATATCATCAAAGCCAAGTTCCAGTGACTACCACTGACCCAGTGGGATACTCAAGGTGTTCACCATAAATGACTGTGGAAGTCAATTTTTTTCCCCTCTACACAACAAGAGAAGAAGTAGTTTGTTCCCTCTTCATTAAATTCCATCGCAATAACTACAAAAATATGCCCTATGTATCAAAAAGTAAAACTGTTTAGTCAATTTAAAAATAAATTAAGAGTTGACCATTTAATAATTTATAAATCTAAAACATGCCATGTACATATATGTATGTACCTTGTTGCACTAAATCAGAGACTTGGTCAAAGTTAGGTGATGTTGTCATCTGATCTGAAGACCTTGCAAGTTGTAATGCTCATGGAACTTGATGTGTTTCGAGTGGAATTAGAGGTATACAAGTCCATTCATCCACCCACTGTTGTGAATCACATTCATCCCATGCAAAATCAATACATGATATACAAAAACATGTCATGCACCTAGTATAAATAGTCCAAGCATTTGCATCTGAACTACGGAATGAGTGCACATCACTTTATCCTGCAACTATCATACAATCTTCAAAGTTTTCTAGATGTTGTTCCTCTATCAACCAAAAATATCTATGAACCATTTATATCTATTGAGATTCATGGGCCCATATTCTTGACACACCAATCAACAATGTTTTTTGAATCTGTAAATTTAGCACCACCCTTGAACTTTAACTCTTCTCTTGCAATGGGTCTTTTCACACATGCTCCTGCACCATCATGCTCTCCTTTTCCATGCCCTACCTTAGTAAAACTCCAAAAATGTTGTACATTTGTTTCTTTATGCATCCTGCTTAGCCAATAAAACATATGTGCATTCTTGAATTGTGATGTGCAATTGTCCGACCAAATGTAATGTTGATCGAAACCAATGTTCCTCTCCTTCAAGTTCACATAAAAAACTTGGAAACACCCTTGTATATATTATGTAGAATATTTTTTATCATCATTGATGTAGAAATGATACTCTCTTAATATTTTTTGATCGTGCTCAGTATTTTCAGGAGAGTGCATGAATGCTATATGGATGAAAATAGAAACTTGTACTAAGTTATAATATTGAGATTGAACCTCCATTTGTGGCTGCAATGTGTAATTATCAGGGAAGTCAACTACTGAAACAATAGTACCAAGAGGGAATGTTTCCTTTCTTAACTTGAATTTTTCATCTAACCATCAAGCTCTATGTGCGTTCCTTGCATACTGAGAAACAATTTCCTCTCTGAATTTGACCATATATTCTTATATAGGTAATTGTTTTCTAACAAGCTCACACCTCTTAAATTCTTTTCCATATTTTAATTGATGTGCCACCAATTTATATTTGGTGAAATCAACCAATTATTTTCCTATTGAATATGTACTCTCCTCAAGGATACAACTTTTCAGATTTGGCAAGCCACCACATACATTGCACATTCCATCCAAACATGCTTTGTTATAAAATATCTTGTTGTTTTTTCACAAAATATTGTCAGAATAAATTCCCTTGAATATTTTTGTGGGACATTTAATCCACACTCCTACAATATGATGTTAGTATGTAAAAAACGACGTATTTGAAAAAAAACATCATAATGAATTGAAAATTCAACATGATGCCTGCAATAAAAAGTGGTACGTGAGTGATTGATTTTCACATAAAAGGGTTTGCTCATTTCAAAGAATCTTTGGCTAATGTTAATTTTTAGATTTTCATTCTTAAAATTAGAGAACAATTTTGTTTAAGTCATATCTAAGAAAGGTTTTGCACATGATTCATGATTACAAGAACCTATTCTTACTTTTACTGTATGTTTTCTATTCAGTGACACCATTGTGTTCTCATTAAAAAAATCTACAATTAATTCTTTTAGAATATCATATACATTCTTGTTTTTTTGTGGAAGTCTGCTAAAGAAAGCCCAATAGTCAATGTTATTGACTAACTCAAGACGTTTATATCTCTCTATTGCTTTCATTAGTGTTTTTTTTAGCTTCAAAGCACTGCTTGTTTTTCTAATCAAGCGTTTATTAACTATTTTGTCACTTACTATAAAATTAGTAAGTGCATGCTGTGTAGCATTACTATCTTTGGTGCATCTTTTTCCACCTACAATTTGGTAAGCTTTATGTATGTTTTCAACAATTGACGTATTTTGATCATAAACATTAGATGTTCTTAACGCCGGGGTCTTCATTATAGGTCTCATCTTAATTAATTTCATCAATGTAACAAATAATCAACATCTGTGTGTGTCATTTAAATTCTCAAAATAATTATTCCAAATTCCACTAGCTTTTCTTCTCACATTTCTTTCAGACATTTTGTTAGGCATTGGTTTTATAATGTTTCATCAATTTCGATTAAGTTAATTGGTTTTCTTCAAAAAATGGAAGGAGGTTTCCTTAGAGGTGAAGATTCGTTTACAAGGTTACTTTCTTCATTCAGTGTTTTCATACAAATTTTGGGGTTAACATTTGGATTCTCAGGTAAGGGTTCAACAATTGGATTCATATCAATTTCTTCATCCATCCCAATATTATCATTCAATTCAATATCATTATTCATTGAAAAATCATTATTCATTGCAAAATCATTATTCTCTACATTTTCATTATGTATTTCATCCCCATTTTCTAATACATTAGCTACATTTGATATAGTGAATGTACTTTTCCCTACTTGAAGTTTTTGCACTCTCTTTAATTTCTTTATTCTCTTCTCTTCCAATTACTCCGGTGTCTTTTTCTTGACTTTCATCTTTTCCTTAGCTTGATGTTTATCACCCACGATTATAAAAAATCAAACAGTGGGGTAGGGGACAAAATGAACTACTAGAAAATCATGCAAGAATGTAGAGAAAATTGTAGGAAAAAACAGAATGTTTGTATAATTCCAGTGGAAGAGATGAAAGGGACGTTGGGGGGCGACGATCAATAAACAAAGAAAAATGTGAATGCATTATGTAATGTGTACTCATTATAACGCGTACGTGTTTTGTATTTTCTCTTTTTCCAGGCCATGCCTCAAGGCTTGGGATCTGGTTCGGATCCCCAAGCCTGAGGCATGGACCTATACAAACACAACAAACAACATGTTTTTGTAATAAAATGTAAAAATTCCACTTCCTCTATGATAAATAAAAATAAAACAATCGATCCATTTTAAAAAAATTATACCACGATGTAGAGTAGAGTTTCTTCTTTCTAAAAATATAATTTTTCACATTTTATGACTAATATAAGGTTTCCATATTATTTATTTTCTAACTATGCCTTTTTAAAGCTATTTTTTGAAGTTTAATTATGTCTATCTTTCATGTGTATCTTTTTTTGTGTAATCGAATTTTTTTTTTTAAATACTATCCCAAACTAGGCATAATTCTATACATATTAAAAAAATCTAATTTTTGATATTTGTTGAGGTAGTTAGGGGGGGCATGGTCGAAGCTCTATTATTTTTCAAAACATAAAATTTCTGTACTAGAAAAATCATAAACAAAAAAAAATCAATATAAAAATCTAATAAAAATTGAGCCCAAACTATATGCTCCTAGATATCTTTCTACCAAAGGATTTTCAAAAATACTAAATGGTGCTCAAAAAATGGTGGGGGGCATGAAAGTCACTCTAATATGTTTTTTAACAAAAATAGGAGCATTTTCTGGTATTTTAGTTCTTTGAACCACTTAAACTTATTTGTTTTCAATAAAATTGAGTGGCTTAGAAACTAGACTTAAAATGCTATGATTCATATTTCTACAACATCTTTCAATTTTGAGTGTAACTATTTCAAAAAACTCGTACAAGTTGAAGTTTTTTTTTTCAGAATAATGTGTCCATTTAAGACCCCCTTTTGGCCCCCAAACTTGGTGCACTTACCCCAAAGCACCAAATAATCTAATAAATGACTTCTTATTTTTTTGTCACATCCATATTTAGTTTAGTAACATGATTAATTTACTAATCTAGATGGATAAATCAATTAATGATAAAAAAGAAATTGCATCAGAATTAAAATCACATACTCCAAAATTAATTAAAAGAAAGGAAAAGAACAAAAAAAAAACCTTTGGTCACAATTAGAGGTCATCCCTCCTTGGGGACCCCTAACAACACATAAAAAAACAACAACATTACACAAGTTCTCATGGTAACCATTTCCGTATCCACCCAATATTCAGTTGTGGTTGGTCTTCAATCCCCATTTGATTAGTGTGATATAATTACCTACAAAAATCACATGATAAATCAATTGGCCTCGTGGCCGCATCAAAACATACAAGATAAAATATATGTATATAATTCAACAATCATCCTTATATAAATTAAATCATCATCTAGACAAATAATGTTATTGTTGAAAATTTTTGCAGTTGTGCCAAAATGGGAAACTCGAAACTTCGTCATTATGTTGAAGGTCATGGGTGAAGTATACCTAAGCTAAGGAAGTTCTCATGATTATTAGTTATTGTTGAATTGGTTATAAGATTAAATGAAATCTGCAATTGTGTATGCTGTCACAAAACATAACAGACCACATAGTCTACATTTTCATGCCATCTTCAGATGCCATCTTCAGCAAAAGAACATAAATCCCAAAAGGAGAACTGTGTTGTCTTGATGAAGATAACAAATTACAGGGTAGGTGAAGTGCTCAGTTTTGAAGCAGTAAATAGAAACACAGATATTAGAAAAGTACGGTTCATTATGGAATGTTACAAGTTCTCATCAATGTTTCTTTCCTTCATGATTAAGGCATTTAATTATGCTACTAAGTTGTTTAGTTCATCATACACTCCATTCAAAAGCTTGAAATGCAGAAGGAAATACACAACTCAATTTCAGAATTCAATGTTTTATTCACAAGGAAGGTCAAATGTTTCCCACACAAGCCGTGGGATGTGACTAAAAAGTAAAGTACATCTACTGAAGAAAGAGGTACACATGCATGAAATAGAAAACAAAGGAATATGAGTGAACCCATCATTGCCTTTGTATATTCTTCGTTGTGCAGATTTTCCCCCTTCCAGCTTGTTCCATCTTTGTCTTCAAAATTCAAAGCATGGTACCTGAAAAGCAAAAGAAAGGAATCATCAATAAAGAGCTCAGGGTCGATCCATATTCCTACACTGTCCTAATTCATGCATATGGATCTCTAAGCAACAGAAGATATGAAGATTACTTGAAGATCAAACTGCATAGCTCACTCAGGAAGAAGAAATAGAAAAGAGAATAAGAAACATGGACACAAGAGAGGCCAAAAATCCTAATTATTTTCTAACTATTTTCTTAAAGTGTGCAGATACAGGTTGCAGCCAAGAAGAAAGAATCATATACATGCTGAAAAAGGAGGACCAATGTAGCCAAAACTCAGATATTATCTACAAATGGAAGAGGGTTACAATATAGAACAAAGAATATGCTTGTAGACAAGGTACATTTTCCAAATTTCAGTCAAAGGAAAGGAATTTTGGGAAAATTTTGACAGGGCTTCGCCATGAAAAATCAACATTTTAGATTTTCCAACATGCCAGAAATGTTAATATAAAGGAAATAAAGCATCTATCTAGAATATACAAGGTACATAAGATCTCATAATCAAGCATCAAAGTCAAGTATTATGCCAGATCCAGTAATCAAAGAACAAGAATTACCTTGTAATTTCTCAAAGAGCTAAATTTCAAGGTACAAAGGATAGAATAAAAATATAACAGACAAAGTAGCTATTACTGGCAGAAAAACAGATGTCAAAATTTGAACAAGCCTGGGACCGGTTGTTGTCAACTTAGATACAGAATTCTTCAAAGATTTAAATTTCAGAACTAAGAGTGTACATGCCATCGCCAAAAACCAGACTCTGTATATAAAGAAAAGAATTTCCAAGGTGTATTCTAGTTTTACGACATCCACAAAGGAGCAGAGAGGATCTAGGTGCAAAACATTTCAAAATCAGAGATAAAATGTGTAGCTTACCATATGGGTCAGCACTTTGAACCTAGATCAAGAAAATGTCACCCTAGTCTGAAAAGGAAAAATCTAACAGAGTTAAAGTCAAATCAGGGAAAGTTTTCAAATTATGATTCAAAAGGAACATTGGCAAACAAGTCCCGGTGGCTTTCTTAAAACATTCATACACAGAGTTTTCAAATGTGGTTGAAACATTCCAAGTTGTCAACGAGAACCCTCCAAAAGCTTAGAAAATGAAGATAAACAGAGAAATGGCTGAGTAAATCGAATTAAAGCTCATGAAATTTCCGAGACTCCATATAGGCCAAATGAATTAAACTTCAAAAGGTCTGACACATCCGCAAACATCTAGAAAATTTCTAGAACTCAAAATACTTAGATCGTAAAAGTCAAATGAAACTAGTCCACGTATTATCCAAGCTATAATTTTAAGTCATTTGAGTTTCAAAAATTTGAATTGACCATGGGCACTCAAATGAAAAAATGGCAAAAACATGAAGTGAAGCCCCCACAGTGGGTGTTTTGTAGGTATTATAAATAACAACCCACAGTATGGAGATATGTAAAGCTTTCAAGCTTGGAGAAGATCACAGTAACAAGAAAGAGACGAAGTTGCATGTTCAAAAGGAAAGACTTGCCTTGCAAGACAAGCTTATTTTTAGAAAATTATTTTACTCTTGCTTTCTTAAAAATAGACCATGTCAACTTCAGTTGACTAATTGTAATCAAGGTTTAAATGCCTATTTGTAATTGCATGTGTCTATTTTTATTCCTTTATCTATTATTAAATAAAGGATAAAAATAGAATGCATGTGCAAGTACAAGCCTTAGGCTATTTTTAGCATGAAGATGAGTGAATTTTATTTTTTGTTATATATTGTGTGCCTTTGCAAAGCACAAGGGGAAGTTCTGATTGGAATTTTTTAGATATAGGAGTACTCAAAGTGAATTTTTCTCCAGTTTTGCTTTCTGAGTGTGAAGAATTTCTGCCTTCCCAATTTATTTGCAGTCTTGTGTTGTTTCATATTAGTCTTGTGAATGTAAATTCCCTGATTAATCATCTTATCCTACTGCAAAATTCAGTAGTTTCTACATGATATTAATGTGCATGCTTTAGCTTAGCGTTATTGTTGTGATAATCTCCTCAGTAT
Source organism: Taxus chinensis (assembly GCA_019776745.2). Lineage (NCBI taxonomy): Eukaryota > Viridiplantae > Streptophyta > Pinopsida > Cupressales > Taxaceae > Taxus > Taxus chinensis. The sequence continues at coordinate 183,029,268 of CM034148.1, forward strand.
ACGTCCAAGTGTTTTATCCTTAATATTCTGCAGAAGAAACTATTGGTTCGTGCACCAAAATCTTCACATATCAATTGTGCATATACTCAGTCAAAACCCTCATACAAATTTGGTGTATCACCTTAGTTTTAATTATTTTATAGTCATCTTTTACCCCTAAACTCTAGAATGAATTTAGGATACATCAACAAGGAACCGACGTTGATACCGAGAGACTCACCTCAAAATAGGTATACCCACAGACCTGAGGTGTTTCCATTGTATCTTTGAAAGAGAGAGATCAAATTTTGTAAGCTTAGAAAACCTGTAGCCATCTCTCTACAGGGTGCACTTTTGAGAGATAACAGTTTTTGGCATGCCCAGTGGGACAACGAATCAGATCTGCATGCAAGTTACAAATTCTACAACAGATCTATAGCAGATTTACAGCAGTTATAAAGTCACTTTCAGGAGAAAGCTGTAGCAATTTATTCTAAAGATTTTAAAATCTTTTGGCGACTCCGTTAAGATGATATCAGACCAGTATTGTAGCATGTTCCATGCCTAAAGTGACTACAAGATCATCGGTAAGAGGAATTCCTCCTGAGTTTGTTTCTTTACCCTTGAATTCTGCTAGAAGGAGAAGAGTTGGTAATACTTTACCTTATAATAGACATGGTTTTGATAACCCTCCTCTTGATATTCCTTCACCACGTATTCAATTTCTCTATTAACATCCCAATTTTTCAAATGGCTATTCAACCACCAAGGAATTTTGTAACCTTTACTAATGGCAGTCCATTAGTAATCCCAGTTTACCATGACATTCCTAATGCTGCCATGAAAAGTTTGCCATCATTCATGGGTGAAAATTAGGTTACACCTGCTGAACATATCAAAGATGTTGCAGCCCTATGTGCAGTCCATAATATCACTCATGAAGACATAGCTTTAAGACTTTTAGCTGCATCTTTTAAAGGGAAGGCCTTGCAATGGTATAGAAACCTAGAAATTGGAAGCATAAGAACTTGGGATAACTTAGGTGAAAAATTGTTGAAACGGTTCCAGGATAATTCAGATCATTTGTCTCTCATTGAACAGTTGTCTACTATTAAAAGAGCTCCCAATGAGTTTATGTCCAGTTTCAATATCTATTTTACCAGAACTTGGGAAAGAATTCCAGCAAGTGTCAAGCCTCAAGCTGATCATGCTTTCCTTTATTATCTTAGAGCATTAAACAATGATATCTCAACTATGATTCAGTCAATGGGGGGAGAGACACTCCTCAACATCCTACGATATCACTATCCGAGCTGAAAATAGTCTTATTCAAGCTAGAAAATTGGCACCAAGGCCTTCAATGCCATTTTTTGCAGATTTAGCACCTATTCCTCATCCTATTATAGTCATAGAACCTATTGTTGTAGCTCCATCAGATGATGTATTTAAAGCTTTACAAACTATGGAAAATAAATTGAATTTAATTGAGAACAAAATTCACATAGCAGACCCTATCAGGCTCCTTATCAGCAAAATCAAAAGAATCAACAAAATAGAAGCCTTATCAACAAAATCAAAATAATAGACAACCTTACCAGCAAAGGCAGTTTGACCCGAAGGCTCCTAGTTCATCTAACACTTTAGTCCCAGTTAATATGGCTACATAAGATTGGTGTCAACCTTGTAATCAACCTCATTTAGCTGCAACTTGCCCAAATGCTTTTCTGAATCTGAATCTTGTTGCACAACCTCAATCTGAAACATTGTTCATGCCTCAAATGGAGGGTGGGCAGCAAGAAACTCATGTTCAGAAGGCACCTAAATAGAATTTAGTCAGTTTTAATGAGGATTTCATTGCAGTAACTACTAGGGCTCAAGGGAAAGCTGTTGAAAGTCAAAAACAACAAAATAGGCCTATCCTGCCTACTGTCACTGATAAGACAACATCTACAGTTCCAAAGTCAACCAACAATCCTGTTCTTCCTTAAAAAAACAAGTGTTCCAGTTGATAAAGGCCATCAAAAATAGCTACAGCCTGATCCAAGAAGACTGTTTATACCTCAGATATATAAGGCAGCTGAAGCAAAATTAATTTTCGCTAAGGTCTACTCTAAAATAGTTGAATCCGTCTCTAAAACAATTGTTTCTTTCAACATTGTTGATGTAATGAAAAAACATAATGTTAACATCTCAATGTGGGATGCTCTAAGTATTCCTGGACAACAAGATTTACTCTCTCATGAACTAGCTAAGCTGCATATTTCTTCAAATACAATAGAAAATGAAGTTCAGAAGGCAGACATGGTCCTTGGAACGTTTGAACAAGACCACATTAAAGAAGTTAAATGGATGGTTCAAAAAGTTTTGAATACTCATGACATCAAGAAACCACCACCATTTTATTTTTCATTGATTATTGGAGAACAACTAGTTCATAATTGCATGGTGGACAATGGTGCAAGTAACACAGTTATGCCAAAAGCAATTGTAGAAAAATTGGGTTTGCAGTATGAGCCTATAGAAAGGAGTGTCTTATAGCTTGATGGAACTGCAACTAATACGGTTGGTATAATCAAAAATTTAGAAGTGACGTTACATGCTTGCCCAAATGTTTCTATTCTGTAAGATGTTACTGTTGTAGATTTACCTCCATACTTTGCCTTATGCTTATTTAGAGATTTCACGGAAAAAAATAGGAGGTTATCTCTCTTCAAATTGGTCCTTATTTTTCACTACTCGTTATGGTACTAAAGTTACTATCAATTCAAACTCATTGGCTAGATTTCACATTGAGCCTCACTCTTCAAATGCAGTGGCTAATTATTCAGCCCTAGATCAGTCTAATTTTGATGAGGTAGCTCATGTTTCAGCATTAGATGGTGTTTCTAACATGTTTATGGATGAAAAGACAGTGGAAGAACATGCTCATGATCCTTTTAAGGAAGTTGAAGAACACCTGTTTGGTGTGTATTGTATGCATGAAGAAAATACACCACTTCCCTTACTATCCAAAATAGAAGATTCGTCATAAGGGATTTGAAAGCTTCATTTTGATGGAGCTAATAACAAGAAAGGATAGGGAGCAGGTCTGATGCTCACTTCCCAATGAATGAAAGGTATTTCTCAGCTTTGAGTCTCCAATTTTCATGTACTTGCAATGTAGCTGAATATGAAGCATTAATTCATGGCTTACTTTGGGCCAGAAAGAGAGGTATCAACATGCTACAAATTTTTGGTGACTCTGAGTTGGTTATTAATCAAGTAAGAAATTTCAATGTTTGTAAGAATCCATTAATGAAGTCTTACAGACATAGAGTTTCAGACTTAATGGAAAATTTTGATGCTATTAACATTCAGTCTATTCCTAGAGCTGAAAACAAGCATGCAGATAGACTTGCAGCAGTTGGGGCTATTTTGAAGTGCTGGAACAGATTGAAAATAGCAAAATCCAGCCTCATATAAATTTAATTGTCAGGTCCTCGATACCTGATAATGATTCAAATTGGCAAGTTTTTTAAAGTGATGATCAAATCTGCAGGTTTTTGCAGCAAGAAGCTGAGTTTTCTGTAGTTAATCAGGATAAATTACAACACTTATATGGTGACCAGATTGTTCAGTTGAAGAAAAATAAACTGCCTCGAGGTCTGGTCACATTGGAAGACATCTTCAGCACTGACGATCAGTTAAGAAAGGTCAAGACTAAAATGTCAACTCACGCTGATAATTACAAAGAGATCTCGGTTGATGAAGGGAAAAAGCTATTTCTTGGAAAGGTATGTTCCTTAACTGAAAAACAGTCATTTATTAATCTTTGCAAGGAGTTTAAAGATGTTTTTACTTGGAAATACCAAGATCTGAAATAATTTGATCCCAGTTTAGCACAACATACAATTGAGTTGCAGCCAAATTCTAAACCTGTTAGATAGAAACAGAGGCCTGTAAATCTCAAAATAGAACCTCTGATGAGGAAATAATTATCTAAGTTGATTGAATCGGGTATTTTCTTTCCAGTTAAGCATTCAAGTTGGGTAGTCAATCTTGTGCTTGTTAGGAAGAATAATGGTGAAATCAAACTATGCGTAGATTTTAGGGCTCTTAATAAGGATCCCTTAAAAGACCATTACCCACTCCCAAACATGGATCAGATTCTAATAACAATCTTAGGTTCAAATATACTATATCTTCTAGATGGTTATAGTGGATATAATCAAATTTTAGTTCGAGAGGAAGATAGATATAAAACAATATTTACCACCAAGTGGGGTACTTATGCTTACAAAAGAATGCCTTTTGGTATTTTAAATACTGGTGCAACATTTCAAAGTGCAACAGACATGGATTTTTAAAGCTTGTTAAAAAAATGCATCCTTGTTTATTTAGATGATGTTACTGTATTTTCAAAAGATTCTTAAGAACATTTAATGCATTTAAGGTAGACTTTTAAGTTGTGCAGGCAATTTGGAATATCTTTGAATCCACTGAAGTCTATCTTTTTAGTACATCAAGGAAAACTACTTGGCCATATTGTTTCTAAGAAGGGTTTAGCAATTGACCCTTTCTGAATCGAAGCCATATCACAACTATCATTTCCCCACCATAAGAAAGCATTACAGATTTTTCTTGGAAAAATCAACTTTGTTAGAAGATTTGTTCCAAATTTTGCAGCATTGGTTAAACCACTCACAACTATGCTAAAGAAAGAGAACTTTCTCTTGGACTATCGAAGGGAGAGAAGGTTTTGAAGAAATCAAAGCAGCTATCTCTCAAGCTCCTACTCTTGCAAACCCAAATTTCGATGAAGATTTTACAATGTATGCACTTAAAAGAGATGAAACAATCTCAATTATATTAACTCAAGTCAATGATGAAAATATCGAGCAGCATATTGCTTTCTTTAGACAGAGTTTATATGATTACGAAACAAGGTACATATTTCTTGAAAAATAGGTACTTTTAGTAGTCAAAGGATTAAAAAATTTCAAGTATATTCTTTCGAACAATAAAATCCATGTTCTTGTTTCTCACCCAAGTGTGAAAGAATTCTTACTAAATAAGGAGTTGAATGAGAAAAGAGAAAACTGGATAATGAAGGTCATGGAGTATGATGTTGATATCCAGGTTGCTAAGATGGTTCGAGGGAAAGATTTATGTGAGCATCTAATTATTGATATGGAAAAAAATAAGTTGTAGAACTAGATGATTCAAAACAACATGCTGAAATTGCGTATCAGCAATCAGAAATCATGGTTCAACCAAGAAATCAACAGCCTGAGCTCACTTATGAGATTCAAGAATCTAGATGGATGAATGATTTGGTTAATTATCTACAGCATGGAACCTATCCAGAAGGTATGGATAAGAATAAACGAAGGTATTTCCAATTACAAGTTGTACCTTATATCTTCATTGATAATGTGTTGTTCAAAAGAGATATAAATGGGATTTTGTTGCAATGTGTTGATTATGATAAAGTTCAGAAAATATTATTAGAATTCCATGATGGACCTGCAGGAGGTAATTTCTCAACACATACCATAGCCTTAAAAGTTATAAAATCTGGTTATTATAGGCCTAGCATATTCAAGGACTATTTTGAATGGATTAGAAAGTGTAAAAAATGTTCTTTCTTTGTTGGAAAAGAATGTCTAGCTTCATTGCCTCTACAACCTGTTTCAGTTGATCAACGTTTTATGCAGTGGGGTCTTGATTTTATTGGCATGATAAATCCACCATCATCAAAAGGACACAAGTAGATCTTAATTGCTACCAATTACTTCACAAGATGGACTGAAGCAATAGCCTTGAAGGATACTAATGAAGCCTTGATACTATCCTTTTATGAAGGAATAGTCTGCAGGTTTGATGTTCCAGCAACTATCATATCAGATAATGCTCTAGAATTTCTTGGTGCAAAGATAACAGATTGGGTTGTCAACCATGGAATATATCTAATTTCTTCATCTAATTATTACCCACAAGGTAATTGCTTAGCTAAGAGTACTAACAAGAATCTGTTAAGGATCATTAGAACACTTAAAGATAATCAAAGAGCTTGGCATCCGATGTTGAATTCAACACTTTGGGCTGACAGAGTGACTCCTCAAAGATCAGTTGGTAATTCACCATACAAACTTGTATACGGAAAAGAACCAAGAATTCCTATTTCAGTTGCATTACCTACATTGGATTTGCTGCATCAAATGGAGCTACTTGAGAATGAACCATTATAGGTTCGTTATGCAGAGGTAATGGAATTACAAGAGATAAGAGATCAAGCTCATTTGAATATGGAAAAGAATCAGAAACAAATGAAGTAGACTTTTGACAAGAAAGAAAAATTTAGAGTCTTCAATGAAGGAGATATTGTGTTAAAGTGGGATTTTGATCATGCAAATCCGGGAAGTCAAACAAATTTTGATACAATTTGGAGTGGCCCTTACATGATTTCAGCTAGAAAGAAACAGAATGCTTTTTAGATTTCGAAGCTGAATGGAGAAGAACTTTCCATTCCTATGAATGGTATGTTTATCAAACATTGTTATTAAATATCTTACAGAGATTGTTAGAGTAGGATTTCTCTTCAATAAGTGTAGTTTATGCACATTGCATAGTATTCGAATTCAATAAGTGCATTCGTGCATGTGATTTAGTTTACCAGATCCTTTCCCAGTTTTAGTTTGTTTTGGAAGGGTTGGACCTTTCGAAAAAAGCAAATTTTGGTTATATGCTTTGGACTCCATGCCCAATGGACAAGAGCAAGGCACTAGTCTTTAAGATAGTAGGCAGCTTTCCTTGCAGGATCGCCAAAAATTTTGAAATTTTTTGCACTTGTGTAAAAATGGGCAACTAGAAACTTCGAAGGTCATGAGTGAAGTATACCTAAGCTAAGGAAGTTCTCATGATTATTAGTTACTGTTGAATTATTTATAAGATCAAATGAAATCTGTAGTTATGTGTGTTGTCACAAAACATAACAGATCACATAGTCTGCAGTTTCATGTCATCTTTAGCAAAAGAACACAAAACCCCAAAGGAAAACTATGTTGTCTTGATGAAGATGAAAAATTACAGAGCAGGTGAAGTGCTTAGTTTTGAAACAGCAAACAGAAACATAGATATCAGAAAATCAGGGTTCATTACTTAATGTTACAAGTTCTCATCAATGTTTCTTTTCTTCATGATTAAGGAATTTAATTATGTAACTAAGTTGTTTAGTTCATCATACACTTCATTCAAAAGCTTGAAATGCAGAAGGAAATACACAACTTAATTTCAGAATTCAATTTTTTACTCACAAGGAAGGTCAAATTTTTCTCACACAAGTCGTGGGAGGTGACTAAAAAGAAAAGTACATCTACTGAAGAAAGAGGTACACATGCATGAAATAGAAAACAAAGAAATATGAGTGAACCCATCATTGCCTTTGTATTTTATTCGGTGTGCAGATTGTCCCCCTTATAGCTTGTTCCATCTTTGTCTTCACAATTCAAAGCATGGTACCTGAAAAGTGAAAGAAATGAATCATCAATAAAGAGCTCAGGGTTAATCCATATTCCTACACTGTCCTACTTCGTGCATATGGATCTCTAGCGACATGAGATATAGATTACTTGAAGATCAAACTACATAGCTCACTCAGGAAGAAGAAATAGAAAAGATCATAAGAAACATGGACACAAGAGAGGCCAAAAAGCCTAATTATTTCTATCTATTTTCTTAAAGTGTGTAGATACAGGTTGTAACCAAGAAGAAAGTATCATATACATGCTGAAAAAGGAGGACCAATGTAGCTGAAACTCAGATATTGTCTACAAATGGAAGAGGGTTACAATACAGAACAAAGAATACTCTTGTACACAAGGTACATTTTTTAGATTTCAGCCAAAGGAAAGGAATTCTAGGAAAATTTTAATAGGGATTCACCTTGAAAAATCAACATTTCAGATTTTCGAACATGCCAGAAATGTTGCTATAAAGGAAATAAAGCATCTATCTAAAAGAAACAAGAAACATAAATCTTAAATAATCATCTGGATCAAGTCTTATGCCTAAGATAGTATTAAAGAACAAGTGAACTGCATGTAATTTCCAAAAGAGTGATACAAGGTACAAAGATCTCATAAAAATAGAATAGTCAAAGTGTTATTACTGCCAGTTCCAGAATCAAATGAACAAGCTTGCCAGTCTGTCAAAAGATATAGAATTCTCAAAGAGCTAAATTTCAGAACCAAGAGTTGTACATGTCATCGCCAAAAACCAAACTATGTATATAAACAAAATAATTTCCAAGGTGTCTTCCAGTTTTACGACATCCACAAAGGATTAGAGAGGATCTAAGTGCAAAAAATTTCAAAATCAGAGATAAAATGTACAGATTCCCACATGAGTCAGAACTTTGAACCCGGATCAAGAAAATATTGCCCTAGTCTGAAAAGGAAAAATATAACAAAGTTAAAGTACCCATCAAAGGTTTTCATTATTACGACTCAAAGTAAAGGAAAACAATCATGTTGGACAAGGGAAGATATGATAGATATAACATCACTTCTACATGAACAACAAATCCTCTACGATTTAGAAAATGAAGATATAACAGAGAAATGGCCAAGTCATCGAATTGAGCGAGCCATCACAAAATTTTAGAACTCTCATACAAGAAAATGAATTAAATTCAAAGGACAACACGTATATACAGCTAGAACCAATAGCCAGAACTCAAAATACATAGATCTAAAAGTCACAATAAAGACTGGTTCGAGTATTTCACTCACCTTTTATCAGAGGTAGTTTCGAAGTTGATTGACCATGGGCACTCTATTGAAAAAATGTACAGAACTAAAGAAATAACGACCCCATACGGAGATTGTAAATATTTCAAGCTCGGACAACCCATCACAGTATCAAGACGGTGACCAATAAAAAAATCCAGAGACTTCAAAATATACAGAGCCAAACAACAAAGATTCATATCCAATCAAGCTCGAAGAATAGAATGTAGAGGGTTCAGGTTTCAAAGCTACTCATAATGGCAAAGTTCAGAGTTTCACAAAGTAACCAGCAATGGCGTCGCAAAAATTTTGCCAAGAATTCACCCACATAGTAAAAAAAATCAAATGAGATGTGGATTAGGGTTGAGTTTTCCTTTAACATGCAAATTCAAGAGGCAAGTTCAACCTAACTCAACCATAGTCAAGCATCAAGGATTAAAATTCAATAGGTACAAAGATGAAAGGTTGAGGATTGATCTCCACTTTCTATGCAAACCATGGTTCAGGTCTTCAGAAAATGCATTCAATGCAAGTCAGAAACCCTAAAGCATGCTTTAAAGATCAACAATAAAACATCGACAAGTACAGAGATCAATGCTCACAAATGGATCATTAGAATTAATGCAAAAGAGTCTAGTCAAAATGGAGGTTATTTTACCAACTTATAATTTTCAAATTTTATAAAGTGTCAAAAATTCCTCTGCATGCCCGAAAGTCCGCAGAGTACATGTGGCACCATCATGGCAGAAGCGGAGAAATGGAGGTTACGATTCACTTAAGTTTTCAAAACTTTAAAAATGAAAAATTCAAAATTTCAAAACATTTCCCGCAAGCCTGAGCCTCTGCGATCTGAAAGTCAAATTCACGGGGAGAAGTCAAAAATCAATTCTATAGAACATTGGTAGAGTGGCGGGGTTTCGTTAAAATTTGAGAGTTATTCGAAAAAAGGGTTAAAGCTTCAAGTTACCCCATAGACCCACAATTCCCTTGAGCGATAGATCAGAGTAAATGTTGCCTTTAAGGCCCAAAGCGGAAGAGTTTAAAATGCCAAATTTTCCCACAGGCCCAAAGACCCGCCAAGGGGCAAAAAAAGCCACAAAAGGTCCGCAGGTCCGCATATGGCTTAAAACTTCAAAAAATCCCAAAAGTCCATAAAAGACATAAAATTTCCAAAAAATTTCCCGAAGGCCCATAAAATCAAAGGGAGAAGATTTTTTGTGCCAGCCAAGCTATCATTTTGAGTTTTGACTTTCAAAATTAGAATTATAGTATATGTTTTAAGAAAATACAAAGTGTCAACCAGTGAAACATGCATGTATTAATCAAAAGATGGTCAAAATAAGATCAACAAAAATACAGAGTTTGCATGCACAAGAAGAAGACTTGCTTAGCAAGCAAAGCTTATTTTTAGCAAATCATCCACTCATGCTTTTCTTAAAAATATCCATGCTTTTCTTAAAATAGATTAGTCGACTGCAATTGACTGGCTGTAACCGAAGGCTATTAATGCCTATTTGTAATTGTATGTTCTATTTTTATCTCTTTATCTATTATTAAATAAAGGATAAACATAGCATGCATGGGCAAGTGCAAGACTTGGGCTATTTTTGGGAAAGGGGTGAATTTTATTTTACTATATATTGTGTGCCTTTGCAAAGCACGACGGAGAACTTCTGGAGGAATTTTGGATAAAGGAGTACTGAAGCAAATTTTCCCAGTTTTTCCCTCTGAGTGTGAAATATTTTTTGCCTTTCCAAGTTATTTTTGTATTCTTGTGTTTCATCATATTAGACTTGTGAATTAAAATTCCCTCATCAGTTATCTTACCCTGCTGCAAATTCAGTTCTTCATCATAATTTTAATGTGCATTTTAACTTATTAGTACTGTTGTGATTTTCTCCCTCAATATAACCAAGTGTTTTTCCCTTAAATATTCTAAAGAAAAATATTGGCTCGTGCATAAAAAATTATTCTCATATCATTTGTGCATATACTCAGTCAAATCGCTGATACAAATTTAGTGTATCACCTTAGTATTAATCATTTTATAGTCATCTTTTACCCCTAAACCTGTAAATCAATTTAGGATACATCAACAAGGAACTGACGCTGATACTGGAGACTCACCTCAAAATAGGTACACTCACAGACCTGAGGTGTTTCCACTATATCTACGAAAGAGAGATCAAATATTACAAGCTTATAAAACCTGCAGCCATCTCTCTATAGGGTGCACTTTCGAGAGATAATAGTTACTATTTTAAAATTCCAACAACATCTCAATTCTATATTTCATCAATACCAATAAGATCACAAGATTAGTTCAACTGCTAAATCCTACTCAATATGACGAGAATGTCGAATGTCATAAATATATAAATATGTCAAAAACACATCATCATCAATATAAAATGTCTCTCTAATAATCCACACAAATCATACTATGAATCGAAATCCATCAATAGTCAAAATATCTCTATCGTCTTATATCATGCTAAGTCAAAATGATACAATAATATCCATGTATATAGTCAACACTAACTAAAATTGAAATATAATAGTGTCGAAGGGAAGAGGACACTACATACCCCTCCCTACTGAAATAGGTGTGGCAACTAGACTCATAGCAATGAAGCATCCTCCCATGTAGCAGCAGTCTTATCATACCTATCCCACTGGACTCGTACCTCGTCAATCTCTCTACCTCGAAGGCCCAAGGTCCTGTGCTCTAAAATATGGGCAGGCTCCACCATCACCTGGCTTTGATTCTGCACCTGCAATGAGGTCCAATCTAATACATGAGAATGATCTGCAATGTATCTCCTAAGTACAAAAACATTAAATACATCGTGGACGCGAGACAAGCTGGCAGCTAGCAATGCTAGACGATAGGCCAAAGGACTGATACACTCCAAGTCCTCGAAGGGACCCAAAAATATAGGAGAAATCTTAGATCCTTTTCCGTAACGGATAGGGCTCTTATGAGGCCTTCCACGAAGAAACACCTTCATGCCCACCTCAAAACTACAATCTTTCCTATGTTGTTTCGCATACTTCTTCTGTCTATTCCAAGCCTCCTCTAATCTCTGCCTGATCTTAACAACCTACTATTCCATATCATGTAGTAAATCTAGCCCAAGATAAACCCTTTCCTCCAACCTGTCCAAACTCAATGTTTTCTTGCACTCCTTTCCATACATTGCCTAAAAATGAACCATGCCTATCGAACTCTGAAAACTATTATTATAGGAAAACTCCACCAAATACAAATACTCCTGCCACCTTGAATGATGATCCATGACGTACATCCTAAGAATCTCCTCCAAGATCTGATTAACCCGCTCAGTTTGTTCATCTATCTTAGGGTGATAAGATGTATTGAAGTTGATCTTCACCCCGGGAGCATACTGCATGGTAGTCCAAAAGTGAGAAGTGTACAAGGGATCACATTTGCAAATGATTATCCATGGAATCCAGTGCAATCTGACAATTTCATCAAGGTATACTCATGCCATTGCATTAGCTATATAGATAGTTTTTACCAAGAAAAAGTGGGCCACTATCCTCAATTTATCCACCGTCACCATGATAGCGTCATGATGGTATCTTGATGTTAGTAACCCAACTATGAAATCCATGGAAATGGTGTCCCATTTCCACTTCCGTATGGTGTGAGGGAATAGAAGGCTAGCTAAATGCTAATGTTTGGCCTACGCCTACTGATACTCTAAATAGTATGACATGAAATTATCCATATCTCTCCATAGTCCCCTCTAATGGTATATCTATCTCAAGGTGGCATGTATCTTCTTCACCCCATGATGGGCTGAATAAGGTGCACAATGATCCTATGTCAAAATGTCCTATTTCAAGCCTCTATCCCTAAGAATATATATCTGACCTCTATTTCTGAGAAGGCCATCTATCTCTAATTAAAATCCATCAAATCTTCCCTCAAGGGGCCTCTAAGACTCAATCTCTAATCTCACTGCAAGGTATAACCTGTCGTGAGGAAGTTGCTAGAAAATCCTACTTCGTAAATTTGTACCAACTAAATTAGCCATAACCACGTCTCTGCCTACTCAAGGAATTTGCAACCACATTCTCCTTCCCCTTCACATGCTCCATCTCCATTTCGTTCTCACAAAACAACTCCATCCAACACCACTGGCAAGCATTGAGATTGGGATACATGAAGAGGTGGCGATGACTAAAGTGATTAGTCCTCCATGTAAATCTTCGGCCAAGAAGTAAATGTCTCCACCACACCAAGGCATGTACAAATTTTACAATCTCAAGGTCATGAGTCATATAATTAATTTTATAATCCTTGAGTTTGTGAGAATCAAAAGAAACCACTTGGCCCTCCTGCATCAACACACCTCCTAGTCCTCCCAATGAAACATTTGTGCAAACAAAGGACTTGCCTCGAGGGTTTGGTACTGCAAGAATAGGCACTGTCGATTGGTATTCCTTCAGTGTCATGAAGTCCTGCTCACATTTATCATACCATACAAAATTATTCTCTTTCCACTGAAGGGAAGTGATGGGGTGCTTAACCCGAGAAAATTCTTGTACAAATCTATTGTAGTATGCTGCCAAACCCATGAAACTGCACACCTCGGTCACACTAGTGGGAGCTGGCCAATCCATAATGGCTCTAATCTTTGAAGGATCGATAGTGATACCTTCTGCAGAAATGATGTGACCCAAATACTACACCTCAAAATTAAAGAATGCACATTTCTCCATGTTCTCATCAAGTTGTTTCTCACAAAGACATTGTAGAACTGGACGAAGGTCCTCCTCATGCTGATCACATATACATGAGTATATCAAAATTTCATCAAGTAAAATAACCATGAAGAAATCTAAAAAAATCCTGAACACCGCGTTTATCAAGATCATGAACACTACAGGGGTATTCGTCAAACCAAAGGGCACAACTATGAATTCATAGTGCTCATATCTCGTGCGGAAAGATGACTTGTGGATATTTACCTATGCAATCCTCACCTGATGGTATTTATACTTAAGATCAATCTTATAAAATATTTTGGTCCCGTTCATCTAATCAAACAAATCATCAGTACGAGGAAGGGTGAAGCGATTCTTGATCATTACTTTGTTCAGCTTCCTGTAGTCCACACACAACTGCAAGGACCCATTCTTCTTATCAAAAATCACTGGTGCTCCCTAAGGGGATGCACTAAGATGGATTAGGCCTTTCTCAAGAAGGCCCTCAAGCTACAAATTGAGCTCACTAATCTCAGGTGTGGTCATCCTATAAGGAGTGCGTGACATAGGTTCTTCTCCAGGAACAAAGTCAATGTGGAAGTATATCTCATGTGGGGGAGGCATCCCCAAAAGCTCACTAGGAAAAACATCAAAAACCTCCTACAAGATGGGGTGGTCATCAAGTTAAGGTTCACTAACCCCATCCTCTGACCTATCCCTAACAGTAATAATGTACAACTGACACCCATGTCGTGCACACCGCTAAAGCTGCATAGTGGAAATAGTGCAGATAGAAATGGGTCTTCTAACTTTGGCTATCAATGACTCAACTCCCAGATCATCTGTACATGATATAGTCTTATGGTAACAATCCACTCTAGATCTATGTTAACATAACCAATCCATGTCGAAGATGACTCCATACGGACTCAACAGAAGGATACAAAGATTTGAGATATTCATCAAGGGTCCAAATTCCACTTCACACTCCTCAAACTAAGGAGTCTACAAATATTTTGGCTCTAGAAGCCATCTCGACATCCCAACTAAGGCCCTACCTAACTCCCACCAGCCTGTAATTCTCTACTAAATGTGGTGTAATAAATGAATCATGTGAACCAAAATCAAATAGTATAGAGGTAGGAATAACATCATAGTGATTTTATGCTCACGTTGGAAGTTTTCAACCTCTGCATAGATCTGATGGCTATGTACCATGTCACCAATTGTAGGCTCTAAAATCTACACCTTACCATTATTACTAGGGTTATGTGGGCGCTTTATCCAATGATGTCCAACAACACCACATCTATAAAAACTTCCTGGTCCTTTCCAATGAGATACAGCTCTAGCCGGTACTCTAGAGGTCTGTGTCATGGATCAGGATGATCCGACTATTGACTAGTGAGGTCGCTACTAACGTTCTCCTATTGATTGAGCTCTTAGTTCACCTTGTGTCCTAATGGGAACCCTAGGGGGAGGCCCCATACTCTATCCCCTCTGAGAATCAAATCTCTTTGGAGGTCTGTATGGTAGATGAGTATACTACTGCTGTTGCTAAGGTGGCTACTGTGGTGGCTTGAATGAAGACTATGGAGAACAATATCTTCCACACGGAGGAGGAGCTAACCCCCTCAACCTGTTATCCTACATCTAATGGATGCAGCTACGCACTTTGTCCCTGGCATGTTGAGTCTTCCCGCGCATCTCCTCTTCAATGTAGGCCTTCTCAATAGCCTCTGCTAAGGTCTGCGGGTAATGAATACACATTGCACCTCCCAAATCTAAATTTAGGCCCTTGATGAACCTATGAATCTGGACCTTCTCATCCTGCATATAGTCGACATACTGAAGTAAGTCCATGAATCGAATCTTGTACTCTGCTACAGTCATGCGTTCCCGATGAAGGTCATAGAACTCATTTATCCTTCGTTGAATAAACCTCTTGGATAAGTAGCTACTCCTGAACTGCTCCTTGAAGAGCTCCCAGGTAACTGTCTCTGAGTCTATGTGTAACTTGTGCTCCTCAGTCCTCCATCAGATACCTACTCCATCCATTAGAATATGGATCACAAGAAGAGATTGCATGTTGCTAGTACATGGACAAAGCTTAAAGCACCCACTCAATCTCACTAACCAAGCCTCTTCCTGAAAACCACCTGTATCTTTAGAATAATGAGACACGTGTAGCTTTAGGATCTCTTTCATATGATCAATAGGTAATGATTGTCGACCCCTAGGTCTCTTTGCATGCTCCTCCCTTTGCCTAAGGCTCCAAGATATATCCATGTGTCCAGAAATCCTATCTCCATTTCCCCTCTAAGGTTAATCAATTATATTTGAATCCATGAGAGAGTTATCTAACCTATTATCATTGTTTTTTCGAGGAGATGCATGAGCCTCAGCTGATGGATCCCTATCTTGTCTAGAAATTCATCCTCCTAAGGATTCTCCACGTATAACAACATTGACATCTAGAAGCATCTGTAATATCTGAGGTAAAATGGTCACTACAGCCTGATCTGAAGGTGGCAAGTCTAGGTCTACGCGCAAGAACCCCTCCTTTGTTTTGTGCCTCCTGCATAGACCAAGACGAGAGTTAGTTCATCATTCTAGGTTTTGTTTCAGTTTTCAAGTTTGCTACATTATACAAATATCATACCATGTTCTTTTCTAGGTTTTTAGAATTGTGCTAGGTTCAAAGTTTGAGTCTTGTGTTTTTAAGCGTGCCCAAGGGTCCAAGTTTTGAACCCACATTTCTGATACCAAGTGTAACACCCACCAATTTTGTCCGCGCGAAACCCAAGAACAACTAGGTCAAACTAGAAAAATTATGGAATAGTTTTATTTTTTGTTAAACATACTCGTAAAAATATTCGAATTAATGGTTGTCACATTCTTATTTCTAAGTTACTTTAAATCAATAATAATAATTTCCTTTTTTTATCCCCATTATAGTAAAATAATAAAACTCTCAATACCTTTGAATAAAATTAGTTAGTCTAAGGCATGGTTTAGTTTCCCTTAAATTTTATTTCGAGAAAATTTAATTTTCACCATACATAAACTTGCACAAAATAATCCTAAGAGTAAAGTGGTATAATTAATTAAATAATAAGGTTCTGTTATACCCACAAAGGGGTAAAAGTTGGCATTAAATTAAAATGTCTCTAAAACACATTTGGGTTAGAAAGGTAATAACACCCATCCTCTTTTACACTTAATTGAGTGACCCCAAAATAATGTCTACCCATGCAAATTAACTTTGAATTTGTCTCATCCACTCCTCACCAACTTTTCGTAGGGATGAATCTCATCCATTGGATGTAGTCATTTAGTGCCACAAGATATAGGGATTCAACTAACCTAAAGTTTGCTTATGAAAAACCATTTTCTCTTTTATTTGACTTATTGTTTCATTTCATTGTTTTGCAAATTAGTGGAGGAGAATGAGGAAGACATGAGAGGCAATCTCAAGCTCTTGGTAGGATGCACATGCTTAATTTATTTTCTTGTTTTATTTATACCTCACCCAGGGTTTCAATGTGTTTATTTATTTTTTTCATCTCATTATTTAATATTTTCTCAAATGGGCATATGGGTTTTGCCCATTTTATTGAAATAGTTCAAATGATAATTGTATTTGCTTGGGTAGAAGAATATATACATACATATATAAATACACACACACACACACACACACACACACACACACACACATTGATATACATGTGTATATGTATATATGTTTTATTAAAATTTTATTTTCAAAGAAACCCGAAATTAAAAAAATACAGGAATCAAATATATATATAAACAAAATTTGAAAGAGCTTCAGCCATGGTTCAGGCTTCACATAGTCCACAAGGAAAATGGTGTGCATAGCTAGACTAATGGCTTGGGGGTTTATTGTATTGTATTGGAAAGAATTTGGGGTTGGGGGAGGGTCGCCAACCCCACCTCCCATCCCATTTGTTAATGGGGTTGGGGATGGAGTTGGATACCCTCCCCCTAACCCTTTCCCACATTAAAACATAAGCCACAGCCCTAGGTGAATGAGGATTCACCTAAACTTTGCTTTGATAAAAATATTTTTCTTTTGGTTAAAAATTTTAGGTTATAATATCTACTTTTAATATTATATATATAAACTAAAACAATATTATTTATAATATAAATATTAGTAATATTTTAATATTAATACTTATTATTAATAAGTAATACTATTTAATTTATTAATAGTATTAACAAATCTTTATCTAATAGTTAAGGTTTCTTTCATAATTTGGTAGTAATATATATAGGATGCAAAACTAAATATTATCTCCCTTTTATTGTTACTACTTGATTGACAAATGTTACTTGTATAAACTTATAGAAATTTGATACTAAAATGTTCACAACAATTGAGACTAAGGCTAGTAGTAGCCGTGTTTTCTTTTTCTTTACTGTATTAGATTTAAAAATAAATATGATACATTTGTTTGAAAACCAACTAGTCAAATAAATTTTGAAAACTTTTCCATAGCCACATATGAGTTTTAAACTTTTCTTAATCAAATAATAAACAATTGAAATCTACTAGCCATCAATGTAAGTATATCAATAAGAATGAATCCTTTCTTTTACCAAAAAAAAAGTTTACAATCATTCCCACAAGCAATTTATGCAAGATTTCTCATAGGTTTAAAATAAGAACTACACACCTATGTGAGACACAAGCCAATTAAAATGAGGACAAATTTATTTCCTTTTTCAACTACATTTCCATTTTACAAACTTGTTTCACTAAAATTGTTTCTCCTTCCAAAAATGAATTAAAATCTTAATAAAAAAATATTCAAAGAAACTTTCCTTTCAAAAACAATACAATAATCTTCCACTTGAAGTGGGAATTTGTTTTTTACAAGAAGGTAGTTATAATGGAAGTTTTTGTTAGTCTCATATAAGTGCTCCAAGTTTCCAAATCTCCAACAAGGCTCTATCTTTTCTCCACATGATCAAAATAACAAATTTGGGAGAGGCAACACTCTCCACCCAACCAAAACTCCAATGAATAAGAGAAGCAATCCTCCTCATTGTCCCCCGAGCCCCAACAACAAGGCAAAAAGGGGTGCATCTAACACATTGCAACTCTACAATAATTCCACAACACAATAACAATTTTTCACAACCATTTTAAGCACATTCAACACTATAAAAAGAACACAATAATACAAATTTACAAAATACACAAGGCTTGGATGCAAGCCAATGGAGGAGGGATCTATGGGGAGATCACTTATGCTTCCCAATGGGATTAGGTGCCCACATTAAAACCCTCCAATAAAAAATTCAAAAACCCCTACACAACTCTCATACGTCCCTCAAGAATCCTCTTTTCCCTCCCACATTCTCTTATGTCTCCCTACAATCTCTTATGTCTCCCTCATAAAACAAAGCAAGTAAGAAATGCAACCATTTGTTTTTCCAAGGTGGGGAACCCAACCCAACTCCCTCCAAAACATGAAATAAACTCTTATGCCTACCTACATATAAGATCCCCATAGCCTTCTCCTGCACCATAATTAGGCAATCTACCCAAGGGCCCAACAAGCATACCAAAACACACAATAACATACACATATACACAAGTAAAATAAAAATAATAAAACAAGGGTATAACTCCTACCTTTCCATGGTACACCTTCATCCAAGAGCCACACACCAAGATCCAACAAAGTCCACTAACACTCCAAAATCTTCCAACTCCAAAAATGTAAGAGAAAAAAAAGTAATGAAGTAACCTCCATACAAGCAAAAGAACTAGAATAAATAGAAAATAGAGAGAGGAGGGTGATGTGGCTCTATATAGGATGCCACACCACTCATCCTCAACTCCACATCACAAGTAAAACCTCAACCCCAATGCACAGTAAATTGGTGGTTGAGAGGAATGAAAAACCTCTTACACACACAATGCCAACCCACACAACCTAAGGAGAAACATTAAAACCCATGTAAAAAAAATGCAATGAATGTCAGTTGTCTTAAAAAACACTTAATGGTGTCTATTTTTGACCCCCCAATCCATAGGTAGGTTTAGTATAAGAAATTACGAGGTAAGATAGAGTGTACAACACTCAAGTTACGTACACTTAACTTAAAAAACACATAGACCAAAGCACCAACTAATCTAATAAAGGAATTCTTATTTTTTTGTCACATCCATAATTAGTTTAGTAACATGATTAATTTACTAATCTAGACACATAAATCAATTAATGATAGAAAAGAAATTACATCACAATTAAAATCACATACTCCAAAATTAATTAAAAGAAAGAAAAATAAAAAACACAAACCCTTGGTCACAATTGGAGGTCATCCACCTCATGGGGACCCCATAACAACAAATAACAAAACAACAACATTTGACAAGTTGCCATGGTGCCCATTGTCGTATCCACCTAGTATTCCGTCATGGTTGGTCTCCATTCCCCCTTTGATTGTTGTGATATAATTACCTGCAAAAATTACATAATACCTCCTTCGGCCTCGTGGCCGCATCAAAACATCTAAGATAAAATATACACATATAAGTCAACAATCATCCTTTTATAAATTAAATCATCATCTAGAAAAATAATGTTACTATTTTAAAATTCCAACAACATCTCAATTCTATATTTTATTAATACGAATAAGATCACAAGATTAGTTCAACTAATAAATCCTACTTAATATGATGAGAATGTCGAATGTCATAAATATATAAATATATCAACAACACATCATCTTCCATATAAAATGTCTCTTTAAGAATCCACACAAATCATACTATGAATCGAATTCCAGCAATAGTAATGTAGCCAAATTCTAAACAAACACGATATACTGCAAGTAATATGAACTCCAAAATAAAATATATCCGCTTCTTCATTATTGAATCATGAATCACATTGTTTCCTAAATAGGAAAATAACTCCCAACTCGATTTGCCAAGAAAAATCTAACTAACTTTAACTAAATCTACTCTATGTGGTTGAATTTACTATTTTTAGGAGTTTATTAGAACCTAGTATTCTTAGTAAGTTCGCATAGTTATTCATACGGGCACAAAAATTGCCACGCATATTCTACATTCCTAAATTAGAGGAATTGCTAACTTTCCAACTCATAATACAACTAATAAAGTTAACTAATGCTCTAAAATAGGAAAAAACCGAACTACAACTTAAATCTTAATTTTTTGGCCTCAAGATGGAAGATTTTGGGCCCGAAAATGTGCTGAATTTTTCTCCAGTCGGTAGGGCGAGTTGACCAATGTGTTTGTCTCATTGAAACATGTGGTTTCAAAAAAAATGGACTTAAACGGACACTCAGAGCTCAAGTTATGACCTTGTCAAGTTCCTGCTAATTTTGCGCATCAAATACTCAAAATATCTCTATCGTCTAACATCGTGCTAAGTCAAAATGATACAATAATATCCATGTATATAGTCAACACTAACCAAAATCAAAATATAATAGTGTCAAAGGGAAGTGGGCACTACAAATATCCTATTAAAAATGTCTTTAATTTTGTATGTAATGTTATATTCTAATCAAGAAAAAACAATAAGTGTTAACCAAAATAAAGTCTTATAAAAAATTTAGAGCATAAAATGTTCCATTCAACTCCATTATTACAATTCCACATCCTCTTTCTAATATTAATAGTGAAAATTAGTAAAAGTAACATTATTTTTTCTCACATCGTTAACTATTAGAAAAACCATAGATTATACAACAATGAATATGTAGAAAGCAGAATAATGAAATAGCAGTTTACAGAAATAGAGATAAAAGAAATATATATAAAATACCAAACATCCATGAAATGAACACTAGGTTTATGTGGTAAAACCCCAGCTGAGTGCTTAGAGAAACATCCATGGTGCAAGATAAATAGCTTTATTAAGAGAAGATGAAAAGATTACATGCGAACTTGTTATGAGTAACTCTAAATCTCCACAAAATTATATACACCTAAATGGAGAAGTACAGTTCAAATTCCTCCTAAAAATAGAGTGGAATAATGACATTAGGATTTTCCTTCCTAAACATAGAATTCGATTGAATTCGTCTTTTTATAAAAAAGGAATTGACTCCTTAATTTTTACTTTGGGGGCTCTGCCACCGAACCCCCGCCAGAGGGGCCTCCATACCATGTCATCCCCTTGGGCCCCCTGCGACAAGAGTGGGAGGGGAACAAATTCACTTAATATCACAACCAACTCATCACCTTTTCTACCCAAGAGAAGCCAAACAACATTTATTGAGTTCTTTACTAATATTGACAATTAACACTTAACATTAGTTTGTTCCATATCGCTGACCGACATTATTTATTGAGTGAATATTCTCATGTATTACTTCGTTCCTTCCTCGGTGATGGCCTTCTACAAAGGAATGGCAGGGAGACTTGGTTTATATATATATTTTGATAATAATGGGTCTCCCTGCTCTCTACACTAAACTTATCGTTACTTAGTTTGCCGCGTTTCTCGTTAAATTCTGATCTTGATATTATTATCCTTGGCGAGAAGACTTCGTTTTGTTTTCCCATGTTCATTGCAAATCATGCGTTTCTCATCTCTTACCCATACTCTTCGTTGCTTGCTTCGCTGCGTTTTTCAACAAATTTTGTTATACAGATGATTATCCTTCGTTTGAAACTTGTTCTCCTTCTCCATGTAACAGCTCTACCATCAGATACCCTTTTCAAACCTCAAATCGTAATACATCATGCAACGATTTGGCTTTTGTTGACTGCCCCGACGATCAGACCACTTTTCTGTCTGGTATTGGAGAGTTATGTTATAATTATGTGTTCAGGGTATTTGGAGGTATCACACAATCATCTTACTCCACTCGATCCATTCGGGTCGCCTTTCAGATCCCTTTCGATGATTGCTCTACCTTTCCCACATGTTATACTAATAAAAACGATAGATTTTATCTTAGTGCTAAATACGAATCGGCAACCATTCTTATCTGTACAACAAAACCACCTTCTTACACCGCCAATTTCAAGGAAATCCAATGTTTGCCTTGCAGAAACACAAACGTTTCTTTTTTCTTTGTGCCATATGCCATTGTGGGAGACGATAGTTGTAGCATATACTATGTTGTTCTTCCAGCCGACCAAAAATACAACAGCAGTGATGAAAAGAATCTACTGAAACTCATGCAGAAAAGTTTTGAAATCAAATGGAATATCGGCGATGAATATTGTCATGCTTGTGAGACTTCCGGCGGGATATGTCATACTTATACAGAGTCTGAATTGACTGCATCTGTGTCGATTGTATCTGACTTTATTGCCTGCATTTGTACAGACGGCGCACACAAATACACCGGCTCTGATGGTAAGCGCGCCAAAGTACCTCATGGGTTATTGTTTTGCTTTTGTGTTCGTATATTATAATTGTTCTATAGTTCCACTGGTGCAAATTCGCATCTTAGATTCGATATCTTACGGTAGAATATTTTTTCCTTTTTTGGTTAAAGGAAAACTTCTAACCAAGAAGAAATGGTGGAAAACTCCAAGATATATAGCCGGTAAATAACTTCTGATTATGTGATATTTCCATCATTTTCTTCTAAGAATAATTATTCTATTATAACTTTTGCGGTGACTGAATAAGTAGCGGATCTTTCGATGGATATTATTACAGCAATATTTGTTATATCTGGTATCATATCCACTGCAAGTATCATCATTATTTACGTCAGAATAAATCGAAAAAAAAGTGCCCAGATAGAGGAGGAGCTGGAGCTTAGAGCCTATATGGATCCCCTTTGACTCAAAACCTGCTTCCGTTGAAAACTTTTTACACGGAGGAGTTCCCACCAGATATTCCTATCGTCAGGTCAAACGATTCACAAACAAATTTGCAGACAGACTTGGCCAAGGAGGTATCGGTACAGTTTACAAAGCTAAGCTTCCCAACGAATGCCTGGCAGCTATCAAAATTCTCGACAAATCCAAACACAGTCGAAATCAGTTCTTGAATGAAGCTGCTACCTTGGGAACGATCTACCATTTGTTGTAAACTCGAAGCACAAAGCAATTCAGAAAAATATCTGAATGACTGTTCTATTATTCAAAATAAGCTGTTGGCTTACATAAGCCTTACAAAGAGATAAAATTGGAAACAAACAACCCACGTTAAACAACCCATGTTTTACTGATCCTAATAACGTGGTAAATGGCTAAGGAAATGGTCAGACTCTACCGACATGTCCTAAATAATAGGATTTATTAACTGAATGAAATTTTGACAACTTCAACTATGACTCTAACAACCCCAACAATTCCTCCCCTAAACTGATTGCAGTAATGCTTTCAGTTTACTCATGGTACCACACACACACCCATTGACTCACATAGCTTCAAGAACACATCCAGCTTAAGTGGTTTTGTCATAATGTCTGCAACTTGTTCTTGTGTGACACAATGCTTCAGCTCAACAACTCCATCTCTGGTCAAATCACGCAAGAAATGAAACCTTACATCAATGTGTTTGCTGCGTCCATGCATGACTGGATTCTTGGATAGCTTAATGGTAGAACTGTTGTCACATAACAAAGTGGTACACTTGCCTTGAGAATGACCAAGCTTCTCCAATACTCTCCTCATCCACACCCCGTGACAAGCACAAGAGGCAGCTGCCACAAACTCTGCATCAGTAGTGAACAAAGAAACTACAGGCTGTTTTTTAGAGGACCAGGACACAGCTCCTTCACTGAGTAGAAACACATAACCAGAAGTGCTTTTCCTATCATCTACATCTCCTGCATAATCACTGTCTGTATATGTCATCAACTCTCCATTACCCTCCTTTCGATAAAAGACTCCCAAATCCACAATACCTTTCAAGTATCTTAACACCCTTTTCGCAGCTTGCAAATGCAACTCAGTTGGATTTGCCATGAATCTGCTAATGAGAGACACCACATACATCAAGTCTGGCCTTGTTGCAGTTAGATACATAAGACTTCCGACCAATTGTTTGTACATGGTAGCATTCGCCTTGGATCCTTCTTCATCCTTCATTAGTCTAATGCCAGGAACAATGGGATTCTTCACACTATTACTCTTCTCCATCCTAAACCTCTCAAAAACATCTTTTGCATACTTTCTTTGACTAATATAAATGCCTTCAGGATTTTGTAAAACCTCCACACCGAGAAAATATTTCATCTTTCCCAAATCAGTCATATCAAATTCAAGTTTCATAGAATTCTTGAACTTAACAAACATACTCTCATCATTACTAGTAAAAATTAGATCATCAACATATAAGCTAACAATCAAAGTTTTACCTCCATCTCCCGTTTTTATGAATAAGGTGTGTTCACAGTTGCACCTCTCAAATCCTTCTTTGACAAAATATGCTTCAATCCAACTGTACCATGCACGAGGGGCTTTTTTAAGGCCATACAATGCCTTCTTCAATTTGTACACCTTATACTCTTCACCTTTCTTCTCATAACCATGTGGTTGCTTAACAAACACTGCTTCATTTAGCTCTCCATGCAAGAAAGCGCTTTTGACGTCAACCTGATACACACTCCAACTATTTCGAGCTGCTAAAGCAATTACCATTCGAATTGTATCCCACCTAGCCATAGGTGCAAACACCTCAGTATAATCTATGCCATGCTGCTGTGCATACCCTTTCGCCACCAATTGAGCCTGACACTTGTCAAACTCGCCATTTTCGTTGAGTTTAGTTTTGAAAACCCACTTTACTCCAATATTCTTCATTCCTTTAGGCAAATCTGTCAGCTCCCAAGTCCCATTTCTTTTGATCGCTTCTATCTCCAAGTCCATTGCAGCTCTCCACTTGGAACTCTGAATAGCTTCTTCAAAGGTAGTCGGATTTGAAGTTGAGGTAAACAGAACCAAATTGTTGTGCTCAACTTCTTCTTCTAAAAATTCTCCACCACTCACATAATCTTCCATCTAGAACGGTATTGTTTTGTTCCTCCCTTCTGGAGAGCTTTCTTTAGATGTTGGAGAATTCTCTCTAGGTGACCCACTTGAAGATAAGCTAACCTCTCCTCCTTCTGCTGCCACCTCCTCTTCAGATTCTTCTTCATTACTATCTCCCCACTCGAGGATGTCAAGTCTTGCTTCTTCATTACTTCTTCCCCAATCCCAGCACTCATTTTCTTCAAAAACCACATCTCTGCTTACAACTATCTTCTTGGACACTAGATCATAAAGTCTATATGCTTAAGACTCTTCACTCATCCCTAGAAGCACACACTGAAAACTCTTATCATCCATCTTCTTTCACTTATTGTCTGACACATGAACATGGCCAATGCATCCAAAAACCCGAAAATAATCAACATTGGGTTTGACACCACTCTGAGCCTCTTCAGGAGTCATATCTTTCACTGCCAATGTAGGAATTCTATTGAGCACATGTGCTTTCCAATTTACTGCTTCTGGCCATAAATTCTTTGGAACTTGCTTCTCCGATAACATACTTCTTACCATGTTCATGATTGTCTTGTTCTTGCGCTTAGCTACTCCATTTTGTTGGGGAGTGTAGGCCGCAGTGAGTTGCCTACTAATACCATTAGCTTTGCAAAAGACATTGAACTCATGAGAGATGAACTCTCCACCCCTATCTGTACGCAGATAACAAATAAATACTCCTGTCTCTTTCTCAACAAGGTTTTTATAACTCTTGAAGATAGTAAAAGCTTCAGATTTTTCAGCAAGAAAATATATCCACACCTTATGACTATAATCATCAATAAAGCTTATGAAATACCTCTTCTTACTATTGGAAATAGGTTTGATGGGTCTGCAGATGTCAGCATGTACCAACTATAGTCTTTGTGATGCTCTCCATAAACTCCTCTTTAGAATTGCATCCCTGTGTTGTTTTCCCATCATGCAATCAGTGCATATTTTGGACGGTGCCTTCAACTGTGATAACTCTCTCACCATTTGCGTATATTGCAATGTTCTCAGACCCTTGAAACTTAGATGCCCATATCTGCAGTTCCAAAGGTGAGTATTGTCTTCAAGAATTGTTTGGAAGCAAGTGGGAGCTTTCGGCAGAATTCTTGCAAGCAATATGAACATCCTGTTTGCAGACATTGCTATTTACATAATAAGCCCTTTCTTGGGATGATAGACTCTACATACTCCATGTTGTATCAAAATAGCTACACCTCTTTCTTGCAATTGTTCAACACTTAATAAGTTATTTTTCAACTCAGGTATATAGAAAACATCAGTGATTACCTGAGTAACTCCAGCAATTTGCAACCTAATGTTACCCTTTCCCAAAACAGCCATCTTGGAATTATTGCCGAGCTTCACAGATTTCCAGAATTCCACATCAAGATCCGAGAACCACTCCTTATTTGCAAACATATGATTGCTACTTCCTGAGTCAAGGAACCAGACATCTTCTCTCCTTGATTGATTAAGCTCCACATATGACATCAACAACATTTCTTCTTTCTCCTCAAGCTCAACATAATTCGCTTCCTTCTCCCATTTAGGACACTCATATTGAAAGTGCCCTAATTCATGACACTTATAACACTAAACTATAGCTTTGTTGAATGCTTGTCTTCCTCTTCCTCTGCCTCTTCCTCAAAAAGCTCCATGAGCTCGACCACCTCCTCTTCCACCAATTCTATCATTGTAGGTCACCTTTAATGCCTGCTCATCTCCTCCATGCCCGTTCATCCTTTGCTCATGTACCAGTAAGCTGCTCTGCAACTCATCAATGGTTAAGGTGTCTAAGTTATTAGACTCTTCAACCGAACACACAACATTGTCAAACCTTGAGGTCATTGACCTCAAGATCTTTTCATTGATCACCACTTGCTGCATGTTTTCACCATGAATCTTCATCTTGTTTACTATGATGAGTGTTCGAGCGAAGTAAGCATCAACACTCTCACCCTCTTTCATCTGTAGAACCTTGAACTCCTTCCAAAGAGCTTGGAGCTATGCTCTTTTGACTCTTATGGAACCCTGGTACTTCTACTTCATAGAGTCCCAGATGTGCTTGGCAGTGTCTCTGTTGAGGATCGTCTCCATAATGGTTTGATCAATGGCTTGGAACAGATAATTCTTGACCTTCAAGTCTTGCAGCTTCTGGTCTACAATTGTTTTTTGTTGTGCTTCAGTAAGCTCCACTCCTTCTGTTGCAGCAGGGATTCCAGTCTCCACCAAACTCCAATACTCCTTTGAACGAAGAAAATTTTCCATAAGCATGGACCAATGATTGTAATGGCCATCAAACTTAGGAATTGCAGGTTGAACGAAATTATTTTCAGCTGCCATACTTCGATTCTCTCTCTTCTCACTCTTTCTCTTCTTAAGAAACTGCGGTTTCTTTTCTCTCACAATCAGGCCCCGTGATGGAGCTCTAATACTAGATTGTTGTAAACTCTAAGCACAAAGCAATTCAGAAAAATATCTGAATGACTGTTCTATTATTCAAAATAAGATGTTGGCTTATATAAGCCTTACAAAGAGATAAAATTGCAAACAAACAACCCACATTTTACTGATCCTAATAACGTGGTAAATGGCTAAGGAAATGGTCAGACTCTACCTACATGTCCTAAATAATAAGATTTATTAACTGAATGAACTTTTGACAACTTCAACTATGACTCTAACAACCCCAACACCATTTGCATCTGGTGTGGCTCCTGGGGTATTGCTTCGAGGGTTCTAAAAGAGCTTTGGTCTACGAGTATATGGTCAATGGCTCACTGAAGAAATACATCCACAGGAGCTGGTCAGATTCGATTGGACTGGAAACAATTATATTCAATTGCAATGGGAACAGCTCGCGGGATTGCATATTTACATGATGAATGCAGATGCTACATATATTTTGACGGAAGTCATTCATATTTTGTATTATTTTTATTTATTTAAAAATAATACAAAATTACAATAGCTGACAAAACAGCACAAACTGAAAACAACGCAATCACTGTGCTATAATCTGGAAATCCGGATGCATTTGATGCGATGTTTTCATTATTTTCAATAACAAACCGTAGATTAACTAGCGGTGGATCCTAATTGTAACTTTCGTGGGTTCTATCACAGTGTTATTGACCTGCTTAAGTTCATTATCTGATTGTGTCATTGATTCTCCAACAATATCGATAAGTAACGCGGGGCTTTGACAGTGGATAGATACACTGTAATAGTGTGTTCAGGCTGACCAGTCAATTTTTGTTGACATTTCAATTTTTATTTATAAAATTGAATGAAATCCATTGACTCTCTAGTTGTTGCTGTAATTAGATGGGTACGTAGGAGGACTAATAATGGGTAGGTCGATTAATAATATGGAGGTCGTCCATAAAATTCTAGTAAGTTGGTTTTTAACAAATTGTTGAGAAACCATTAAGTATTATGACGATAAATAGATAGAAAACATATCAATAGATAAGACACATATAATTCTAGGTCATGTTTATTTTCTTCTTGTTTATCTTCAACAAGATTTACTCTTGGAGGGTATGCCCTCCTCTTTTTATGTGTATAATAATGCGGGCATTCAAGTGTCTGACACCTCTCTTCACCACATCTGTAGTAAACAAATGGTTTACGTGGAGCCTCCCATCCTCTGCTGCCATAATATCCTTTGCCCCTTGGAAATTGTCTACATCCTTGTTGATTTGGGAAATCTTTTCTTGTATCTTCTTGCTTTTCCACTCCACGATGTTGTTCTCCTCTACTTGAATGAAACAAATTCATCCCCGAAAGGAGGATGAGGCCCCCCTGGTCATTCCAGGTGAACTCCTAAAACCTTGATGGTTTTGTTTTTGTTTTGCCTTTAAAGTTAGTTGATAGGCCTCTTGCATGCTCTTTATCTTGTGCATGATTATCTCATCTTTAATAGAAAATTTTAATCCATTTACATACCTTGGAATCATTTGTTCCTCAGTTTCCTCACACTCCATAGGAATTGATAACTTATAGAAATCATTTGTGTATTCTTGCACAGTTTGTAAGTTTTGTCTGAGGTTATGAAACCTCCTGTAAAGGATTTGTGCATAATCCACATGGATAAATTTGTCTTTCAGATTCTTCTGCATCTTACTCCATGTCCTAATTCATTCTTTCCCCTTTCTTGACAACTTGTTTTTTGTATGATCCCACCATGACATAGCATGACCTTTTAATTTCGTGCATCCAAATTTTACCTTCTTTTCCTTTGAGATAGCCTTCCACTCAATAACATTTCCCATGCTACTTTACCATTTTATCAACTCCTCTGGTTTTAGTCTACCTCCATATTCTGAAACATCAACTCTTATCCCATCATTATTTCCTTCTAATGCTCGCATCATCCTTTCTTCAAAAGGTAAAGGTGGTCCTTGTGTTTCCTCCTCTTCACAAACTTCCTCTTCATCTGTGTCATCTCTACCTTGATTTCCTCTCTGGGCAATAATTGTAGCAAGCGTAACAACTTGTATCTGTAGATCCTGCATGTTTCTATTAATTTAGGCAATACCACCCCCTCCTCCTCTTCCTCTTCCTGCCATTTTTTTCCTCCACCAAGACTCAAACTCGCTCTGATACTAGATAATGTAGCCAAACTTAACACATACTCAATTACTCTACAAATTTCGTGAACTAAAAACAATAAATATTCTTCAACATTATTCAATCATACATTACAATGCTTCATAAATAGGAAAACAACTCATAGCTTGATTTTCCTATAAAATAACAAAATCTACTATATGTGGCAGAATTTGCTTTTTTTAGCAATTTACTAGAACCTGTTATTCTTAATAAGTTTACATGCTTATTTGTATGGGCACAAAAATTTCCACACATATTCTACATGCCTAAATAAGAGGAATTTCCAACTGTCTAACCTACTCTGCATTCAAGAGACTAAAATTTACTAATTCCCTAATATAGGAAAAAACCAAATTACAACTTAAATCCTTATTTACATCCTTGAGATGGCCGAATTCGGACCCGATAATGTGCCAAAATGTGCTCCAACTAAAAGTCTAGGTTGACCAATGCGTTCATCTAGTTGAAACAGGTGGTTTTAAAAAAATGGACTCAAAAAGACACCTAGAGCACAAGTTATAACCATTTTAAGTTCCCGCTAAAAAGAGTGCATTAAGAGGTTTCTTTCTTGTACTGAAATAAGCACATCAAGACCAACTTAGTAATGGATGGAAAAACATCAAAACCAACTTACTAATGAACAATTTAACATACAAGAATCGCCTAAATAATAATATTCTTAAAATGGCTATATCTTTTATTCGGAAAAAATATGCAAAAAACACGATACATAGAAAATTATAAAAAATGGCTAAATGGTCTCATTCAAATTAAGAAAAACATCAAAATCTCATAAATAAATAAATAAATAAAGCCTCAAATATTATCAATAAGACAAATAAATAGTTTTCATTAACACCAAATAAATTGTGTTCATTTGAAGTGTAGAAGACCCACCATGCTTTGCAAACAAAATAGAAAAAACTAAAATATTATCACCAATATATCCTTCTCATTCTCATTCTTTTGTAGAAGATCATCATTGAAGATGGAAAGATCAAAGAGATAAATGATAAGAAAGCAAAGAAGTATGCAAATGATGTAAAATAAAATGGTGTTCAATTTTGATGTTGTAGTTACTATTAATAATCATCAATCTTAACATTTAAATAGAAGACATTGAATTGTGATAATGTGATTGATATGACCATTTTATGCTCTTAAATGGTTATGACATCCATTTTCATTAATACACATTGTTACTTGTTAACTTTAATAGGGTAATGTATACCAAATTAATTACATTACCAAAAGGCAATTAGATTATCAAAAACATGGTGAAATTTTCCGACATAGCTTAGTCTTTGAAATATAATAGCTACTAGAAATTGCATATAAGCATATACAGTCTTAAATACGTAATGGATTCCCTTTCTTGTTCAATAAAGCAAGTTACATACAAACAAAATAGGTAATCAATAGTAAAGATGACGCTTGATATTTTCTGCACTTATTACAGATTCATATTTTGCAAGTATTTCACCCCCAAGTCGACTTAAACTAGATATCATAAGATAATAAGTTAATAATACAAAACAGAATGGTTATAATCATCCCAAAATCATATTTGCAGGAAACTTTAATGCAATAACTGATAGAATTTAATCCAAAATTTCAAATTCTTTTTAGCAAAAACCAAATTTTTGCAGAGTCTGAAGTTACAACAGTCCACGTAGCCCAAATATTTTGGCACTAATTTGAACCATACACAACCCAAGGCGTGTTTCCATTAATACCATTTAAGAAATGGCAGGTAGCCACCAACGCCACCCTCTTGCCAGCTAGGACACCATATTTAGCAATGCTAGAAAACAAATCAGCACCAAGCATTGAGAATTTTAGGGTACGGTGCCTTCAAGAGTGGACAAGGTCATTGTCAAGGCACGAGTTGGTGGTTGGGTTTATAATTTCAACATTAATTTAGCATTCCCCTCCAAAATATTGGTGGTACCAATAAGGTCCTATCCTCACCTTCCCACGCAAGCCAAGCTTAACCATAGTTTTCTATAAAAGGTTAAGTTTTATGCTAGGTCAAAACATCCTTGGTTAGGTCAAAAGTTAGGTTTAGAGATAATACACTTTTCATAACTCATCATCGTAGTTTAGGTGGGTGATTAATATAATTAAACATGTCTTAATAATATTTGGTACCGTTTACGAAGCGCCCTATACACTTGGTAAACATTTCCAAATTCCTTAAGAGTTATTACACAAAAAGCGTCATCAAGCAACTTATTTAAATTGAGAACAATAATAGCCTTGAATAAGAATATTCGTAAAGATGCTACACGACGCCCTCAACCATCTAAGAAGCATTTACGATAGTGCAAGATGGTTTGACGGAATAAAAAGAAGCTAAAATTTACTTTGCCGCAAGATCGTAATCACCCAACAATAAAGGGAGTACACACAACATTTAACGTTAGCAACCGCAATAAACGAAAAAAAGAACAAAAGTAAACACAGAAAAGGGGACATTACACTCTCCTACCCTTATATAAGAGTCGTCCTCGATGTGACATAGCGCCGAAGAGTGAAAAGAAAAGGTAAGCAATACAGAAAATCTAAAGACGACTATTCTTCCTATGGTTAAATGTTTTTGTTATTAAAGTAAAACCCCAGGAAATCCTAGAAATTTTAGTCGTTTATTTAACTTTCAATGTTCTATGAAGATTGGCATTTGTTCTTTAGTTCATTATTTAATTTATCTCTTTCCGTTTACATTATTCCTAATTCAAGTTCTTTGAAATTTCACTATTGTAGAATTTTAGTTTATTCATTCTTATGGGTTCCCAACCGACGCCACTATCACAATATCATACCAGGATCATATGCAACACTACAGATTCACATGCAAGGTTCACATACTATCACGACTCTATCACACCACAAGAGCTTAACCAAACCATGAAACGAAAATACATGATCCCCATAACATAGTACTCTTCACAAAAGGTAACTGACATAGAAATACTCAAATATAAGTGTACTACACAATAAAAAATTCCCACAATTTCATAGATGAAAATTTCACATAATTTCAGAACAATAGCTATAGGTACCTAGTGTCAACAAGGGCCTCAACGCCATATCCACAACATCATAAACATATCCAACTAACATGAGTGACACATACATCATAACACCACAACCAAAACATCATAACAACTCTGCATACCTCCCGTAGCATCAATCACACACACACACACACACACACACACACACACACACACACACACACACACACACACACACACACACACACACACACAAATATCTTATGCCTCCCTCAAGTATCTTATGTCTCCCTTAAATCTCTTATGTCTCCCTCAAGTCTATTATGCCTCCCTCAAATATCTTATGTCTCCCTCGAGTCTCTTATGCCTCCCTCAAATCTCTTATGTCTCCCTCAAGTGTCTTATGCCTTCCTCAAGTCTCGTATGTCTCCCTCACGCAATAATAATGAAATAAAATTTTCCTTTTCTCTCCCCAAAGAGGTTGATCACCCTATGGCCCTAGGCATGTAGAGTCCAGACACCCCTAACCCAAGTGACATAATAACACATGAGTCAACAACCTGCTAGTTATCTGTAACTCCTTAGGGCATATCCCCATACAACGAAGCGGGTCCATAGGTTCAACCATTCCATGACCCTATTCCACACATTACGACAATAGAACTAGCATAACAATCCAATTCAAATGCCGAGTGGAAAATTACAAGCCTTGGGAAAGGCTGTAAAATGAAATTTAAATTTAAATAAGAGTGAAATCCAAACAAAAAAATGGCCAAATAGCCATAGTTAGTGCAAAACTCTGCATGTTAGTACCACAAAAAGGAAATACCCAAAATACAAAACGTACCAATCAAGAAAATTGTTGGTCCTTCCAAAAAAAAAATTCAATTTACGAATAAAACACATATATAAGAATAGCACATTAGGATGAATATGTGGCCTTATCTGGCCACAAAGGGGGTACTCAACGAGTTGCTGGAACTCGGAACATCAAGCCTCAACTCATATAATATCATAGCAATAATACAATTGTCATAATCTCTACACTTAGGTTACATCCATACAACAACCACATAGGGAGAGAGGAATAAGCACATGTCATCATCTATGGAACCGAAGGTCAGCTCGAGTTACTGGCCCATGGTACAAAATTCGTCACTCAAAACATACACTTTTACCGATTTCCCTTAGGTTCGGTTAGTGTAAGGTTCACAAAATAACACTTATGCACATTACTAACACAATGGAGGTTCACACACCTTAACCATAACGTCTTACACATGGAACCAATATGTGGTATATCACATAGATTACATTCACGGTTTACAACACACTACAATACCATATGTTATACCCAAAGTGCAATCACTATACAATAGGGATCATATACTCACCATATGTCCCTAAATCATGACATGAATCATTACATACCACATGAATTACAATTATGATGAGTACAATTACACCATACAATCAATTGCCATATAGCATGGGGATACACACATTTCTACACAAATGATAATGACATCATTATGAAATTCAGTTTACTACCAACCAACCTTGTCATACAACACATCATCACACCCATTCATCACAAATTCCAGAAGGATCCAATGCTCTGAAATAAAAAATCACATTCCTTTCACATGCACAACAAGATAGTTTTTTTTCCACACTCGGATTCTCATTGAATTCCTGAAAATGAGAGAGAATACTCTCATCTCCAACACATCAACATGCAAACAGTCACGCACTAAGTAACATACACAACATGTGCACTCACAATATCACAATTACGACATAGTTCAAATCACACTTAATATCACATTACTCTTCCAATATCCACCACCGTCACGCAACACCATCATAACTCCAATCTGTCCTAGAGTTTCGAAAGTATGAACCTCCGCTCTGATACCAATTGTAACACCCATAAAAACACACACATGAAATACATGGGAGAGGTTAGGTAATTTTTTGTTTGAAGTCTAAATGACACCACAAGAGGTCACACTGGGCCATAACTACTCACAATAGGTTGGGAAAAACATTGGCCACATAGACAATTAGGGAACATACCACACACATCACAAACAATTCACTTTCCTTTTCAACAAAATACAACATAATAGTCCAACCACAGAGCACACTTTCAATTAGGGGCATCCCACAGTGTAAAATATCTTAAGGTTACTTATTTTACTAGAAACGTATTTCTATTCTTAACTTACATTCTGGACAATTGATGTGTGATTCGAACAATTTTTCTCATAGAGATAGATTTCCTACCTTTTATATTATTGAGTAATTAGCTTACAATCATATCTAATGTGATAATTACTTGTTTAATTCATTTAATTCATAGAAGGGGTATTCAATTTCCACAAGGCTAATTCATGACCTCTAGGCTACTTAAAAAAACTAGGATTCACTCCTAAGGGCAAACATCCTAATTTGTAACAATCTCCATTGCTCAAAAGAAAAGACAAAGGGTTAAGTCTAAATCAGGTGAAGCTCACAAGAGATTGATTTAGAATGGAAGATGAAAAAGAACAAAAGAAATAGGCTCTTATACTATAGCAGGAGCGTTAACACCCAATACAAGAAAGATATCGTTCAATTTTCCATCATGGAAACACAACAAGGATATTATTAAACACAACCGAAAGGAATATACATCACAAAATAACAACCTAACACGCTCCTCTCCTAGCACACTGAAATAGGTTACAATCCTACAACTTACTTCCACTCAAAGTTTGATAATGATACACAAGAAATGATCCATAAATCCAAAGGGTGACCAAAATGGTAATGGGTTTAAAAGTGATTACATCTCTTAAGGTGGTAATCAAGATTAGTTATCGACCTAAGCAAAACAACATGAGGTTGGTCCCAGAGGGTGTTAGGAAATGAAACTGGTTGGTTTTCTGAGGACACTACTCTAGAAGAAGGCATCATCCATAAAGCACACCCAACAATCAAACCAAGGGGAAGACAATATGTGTCAGGATAAGGTAAACTAGTTCATCCCTAATTTACAGGTTTACGAAGATGATAACAAGCATACCAAATTTGGAAACCACAAAAACTTGGCTCTTATTTTTCTTAAGCAAGGAGGTGCAATATTAGCGTAACAAAAAAAGAAATTTGTTAATGATTACAATTCAGATTTTATAACTTGATAATTTAGTTTGTGATGTTTCCTTGACCAATTACCACATTTAGCATGACCTCATACACCCTTAAATATAACTTACATTCACTTACAGCTTAATATAATCTGCATCCCAACAACTCAGAAGGTGATGCTACCAACCTAGGTTGAGAGTAACAAGGTATATATATATATATATATATATATATATATATATATATGTATATATATTTTAACACCAGATGTTAATTTTCTTTATCCCACTTACGAAATCCTTACTTCATTAACTTGATTACAACTCTATATATAGTTGACTGCATAGTTTTTAAAAACCATTATAAGGATTGAAAAAAAAAACATTCTATTATGTCTCGCATTGGATTACTACCATGAGTTAGAAGGTTTTACTACACAAGATTATAACTCAAGAAGATGTTTACCATTGCCCTTTTGAGATAGTCAAGGATACATAGTAACTTATCTAAAAGATACACAACCAAGGGTGGTAAAGAGATTCTAATTTACTTAACTTAAAATAAAATAGGTAGGTAGGAAAAATTAGATGAAGCAAAGCTAAACTATCTTCAAAGTTACCATTATACATTAAGATACGCAAAAATATTCCGTGAGCAATTTATATCATTCACACTAAAATTTTACAAGTTCTAACTTCATCTAGTTATAACAATCTTACTCCACAAGTACAGAAAACCAAAGCAATAGGCCCTTCCAAATTCTCCACAAACACCTTTTCGGAATCTTACAAAACATTAAACATTCGTACAACATAATTTCATAAGAAAAACCACAACTTAATACAAGCGTTTCCCTTTATTTTTTTACTCACAAAATCCATCTGCACATTTATTAGCCTAATTCAGTTTGCGAGAACTGAGTATCATAAGAACTAATCACATTAATGTACTAAGGTGCTATACAAACAATATCATGAAAGGAATCCTCTATTAAATGAATTTGATCTAAGTTCTAAAACAATAACAACTCATTTAAGTGTGCCACAAAAGTTTCTACCATGCAAAATTAAGAGAGAAGTCATATGCACCAATTATGAATCTTGTGTCAAAACAACAAAAGTTAAAAAACCATTTAAGTTGGGGCCCTTAGCCTTATAAGCCAACAACAAAGTGTAGAGTGTATTGGGATTTCAATCATGTAATCATATAGATTAAAGGATTGAAATCTATTACTCAATTCAACAATAAATACACACACACACACACACACACACACACACACACACACACACACACACACACACACACACACACACATTTATAAAAATTACTTCACACATTAAACTATTTAAATTGAAGGCTAGCAAAATGTCAAAATAAGTCATTTCCTACTAGCCATGCTTTTAGATATACAATGAGAAGCTCTCTTTTTTATTCTTTTAAACTTAAAGGAAATTTACAACAAGCCTCTTAATTCAACTAACCATCCAATGTATATTATCACAATAGTAAAGCATTCTTCATTTCTCACTTATCAACCAAGATCTATCCTCAGAGACTTCTAAATAAAAATTAGTTCATCAAGGAAGATCAATATTACCCAATTACAGTGTAGTATTGGTTAGCATAAGAAACCAAGGGACTACGCAGAGAAAGATAACCTATTGAAATATAAAACCAAAACCAAAATGAGTAAGGGTAAACAATTTAATAATAGAGAATAACCTCAAAATCATGCACCAATAGTTTATCGATAAAGTCAGCCATAATATCATAGCTAGGCAAAATATTGTAGTGCCCACTTCCCTTTGACACCTTTTATTACCGATCATGATATTGTAGACAATATGAGAAACATTTTAATAGTTTTGATTTAGTATGGTGTTAGATGCCAGATCCTAGATTATTGTTGAATCTAATTATATATAATGCATGGTGATTATTAGAGACACTCATATGTAAATGATGATATACTATTGACATGGATGTTTAATGGAAGTTATTCAGATAGGTGATTTTGGAGATTATGAGTAAACCTAGAAAATGGAAATTATTTGATGATGATATAATTGCTGAATAAATTTACAAATGATATAGTTGTTACTTTGATGTTGCTAATAGATATTGTGAGTGATTTTGTTAAATTTCCTTGATGTTCCTGTGATTCACATACTTAAATGATTTTGTGATTATTTTATATATTCATTTTGGACGTTCTGATATGGCCACGAGGACGAAGGAGGTATTTTTATTTTGCAGGTTAAATATATCACAACAACATATCCGGGGGTGGGAGACCAACCAAAATGGAATTCTAGGTGAAATCAATGCGGTCACCATGGCAACGTGTTTTGTGTGTGTGTTGTTTTGTTAGGGATTTCCATGGGGGGAATCACCTTTAAATGTGACCATGGGTTTGTATATTTTATTAATGTGGTTACTTTTTATTATTTTTTTATGTGTTTTATTAGTGATGTGTTTCCTTTCTTTATTTAATTATGTTGTGGAAAATTAATGTGAGAAAACACATGGTTAAAAGATAAATAAATCAAATTGGGATATGGGAAAATAATTATAGAAGTTTTTGTCTTTGTAATAAATTTGTAAGCGATGTGTAAGTTGTGTAAGAGCTTGTGTAAGTTTGATTTTGGAGTATGAAACATTCAACCTCCATGGAAATTCGAATTTGTCCTTGGGGGCTGTTTTTGGAGGCTTGTGGGACAAATAAAACTTGGCCCGTACCTCTCAATTTAATTTACCAGCGATGCCTATGGTTAGAGGACTGATTTTAGACATTTTTAATGTATTTTATTAATCATGTTGCATTATTTTTATTGCACTCTCTTACATTTTATTTAATTTTCAGTCCTTTGGGGTGTGGGATTTTTGGAATGTGCA
Organism: Taxus chinensis; assembly: GCA_019776745.2. Lineage (NCBI taxonomy): Eukaryota > Viridiplantae > Streptophyta > Pinopsida > Cupressales > Taxaceae > Taxus > Taxus chinensis. The sequence goes on from CM034148.1 coordinate 183,068,426, forward strand.
AGTAGATTGTCATATTTAGACCCACCTCTTTATTGTGCATTAAAGTTTCAAATTTGAATTTAGTGTTGGAATTGAGGATGTGTGATGTGGCATCCTACGTGGATCCACATCATCCCCTTCTCTTCTCTTTTCTATATAATGAAAACTCCTGGCTTATTTTTGGGGGTTGAAGCATTTTGTATGTAAGCTTGGGGCACATTTTTTTCTTGTGTTTCGAGCTCTTAGCTTGGAGAAGCTTGGGTGAAGTTTTTGATTGGTTATTGAACCTTTTTGCATTCTTCATTGGGGGCACATTTTCTTGTTGGAGATCTTGTTTTTGGAGGAAGTTTTGGAGAAAGCTTTACATGCTTGTGAGTTGCTATTTTGGACTATATTTTTGACATTCAAAGCTTGCTGTGTGGAGTAAATCCTTCCATGGGGAGGTAGGAGTTTATTCCTTATTTTATTGCTGTCATTTCTTTCTTGTGTTGTTGTGAATGGTGAATGTTTTGCATGTTTCATGGGTTATTTGGGTAGACTGTTATAGGAATGGTGTAGGAGAAGGCTATGGGAAATCCATGTCGGGGGGCATAAGGGAATGCCATTGGCATCAGAAATTTTGTGGAGGGAGTTTTAGGTTTAGGATCTACCATGGAAAAGAAATAGCTTGCATTTCTTCCTCTTAGGGGGCCATAAGGGATAAACTTTGGGGCGGGGGGGCATAAGGAGGGGTTGGGAGATATAAGGTTTATGGGGTATGATATATTATATTGGTGATTATAGGTGGATGCCCGATTCCTTATTGGAAGGCATAAGTAGATTCCCCCATAGTCCTTACTCCTTTGGCTTGTAAGATCAAGCCTGAGTTCTGTTTTGAAATGATTTTAAATGCAGTTGTGAACTGCTATTTTTGGTGATTGAAGCTCTGTTTTGATTAAAAAGGAAATGTGTAAGTTAAAGAATGTTGTGTGTGGGAGCCAGTTATGGTTGTATTGTTTTCTCCTTTGAGTTATATTAAATTTGAAATCACGACTTGTAATTTAACATGGAAATGAATTGTTTAGAATCAAATGAATGTAATGGATTAGTTTAGCTATTAAATACCATACCTATATGAAAAAACTGATAAATAACTCCTTCAAAGAAACTGATCACTGACATTGTGTATAATTTTAAACCAGAAAAAAAGAATGCAATCAAATTATACAGTTATATATTTGAAATGTGAAAGACACTTGCATTCTTTTCTGTACATTCAGAAAGAAAGAGAATTCTGTTATTGTTTTCCAACATTGAAAGATGTAAGTTGTATAATTGAAGTCAATAGAGGTTTGAAAATTCATCTCTCATTACATTGTTGTTATTGTATTGGAACATCAAACTGTGATGAAATTGGAGTATCAAATTTTGATTGGAATCGTTGTTGTTTACAAAATGGAAAAAGGATAAACACTTAAGTCTACCATGGATTGAATTCAATGTTTCTTTGTATGGAAAAATGAGATAATTAAATCTCTTGTTGAAAGGAAGAAATGACAACTAGATCCCTCAAGAAATTGACGTCTGCCTTAAATTTAAAACTCGTAATAATTCATTTAAAATGCACAGTTCAGACCTGCACTTGATAATTCACTGGAAAATTATATAATGTAACATACTAAGACATCAAGGAACTCAATCCGACAAAGCAAACACTTAGGGAAACAATTAAAACATTGCAGAGTTGAGCTTAATCTCTTCCTCAACCGTTTTCTATCTTTTGTTGAGCAATTCAATTTTGAATCAATTGAACAAATCAAATTCTCTAAAACACTTTAAACTCTCCCTAGATTAATTGTCCATGTCTGTTGGCATGTTGAGTGATGGAGGAGATCAATTTTAGTCAAATTGAAAATTTGAAAATTGCCAGTTTGCTAATTACAATCTTGTAGATCATTTTTTTAAAATAAACCCTTTAAACTTATCAAAATGTAAAATTAATGCTTCGTGTGTAAAGAGGGAATCGATATATTTCCAAAAAGTCCCCATTTTCCCAAAACCGAGCTTTCTAGCTCAAGTTATGGCACTTTGAAGTTTTTGTTCCTTGGCGGGAAAATTTGGGAAAATTTTCCTTGGCGGGCTCACAACCCAAAAATTTCTTGTCAAATTGCCTTAAAAAATATTTTGAAAATTACAACTTGGGAAATTTTTCATCTTTTGTTCCACTAGCCCGAAGCCAATCAAAGGCTGCCACGTGTCCTCTAGGGGCTGAGGCAGAGGAGCAGATTTTTCTTCACCCTTAAACCTTTTGAAAAAAATTGGAAAATTTTCACTTTAACCTCTGCCGGCCCGTAGCTAACTAGAGGGTGCCACGTGTCCCCTTGTGGCTATGGAAGTGGCGCGCATTTCCTTTTGGAGTTAAATTTTTAAAAAAAATTGGGAAAAATTCCAGTTTTGACCCCGCCAGCCCACGGCCAATGAAAGTTTGCCACATGCCACTCTAGGGTGGCGGTGGGTAGTGCAGAAGACCCTTTACTTTTGTTTTTTTTGGCCTTTGGGAAAAAATTATCAATTTTCTCCAATGGCACGCTACTCTGCCTTTCTCTTAGACTCTATCCCTTAGCAGGTGCGTGGACCCCCTCACTTCTTTCTCCCTTTTTCCCTTTCATGGCGCAAAGCGTTAAATCCACCCGCCGCCTCACCATTCCCTTCTCCATTCTCCGCTTGGCACCAGGACTTGACACGTGTCCCCTAGGGATCTGCGGGGGTGTGGAGTGCTTTCTGGATTTGTGCCATGCATTGGGAAAATTTTCCAATGCCGCCCCGCAATCCACCAACCCACCCTAGGTGCATTCCCCCTCCTCTTGCCACGTGCCCCTCTAGGGAATATTTTCCCTAGAAACTCCACACACTCATAACTTGAGTTCTGTAAGGAGTTAGAAGGACTTCTTTATATAACTGGAAAGGTGAGAAAATTTTTTATCCATTGGGTATGGTTTAGGGAAATTTTTGGAGAATTACGTAGGAGAAAAATCTAGTTGAAGTTCTAAGCCTATTTGAGAGCAGGCATGGGGGTAAGATTACTCCTTGAACCTAACTAAAACATGTAACCCTAAAATTTGAACCTTGTAAACTTGTTATAAGTTAGTAAAGGAAACTTGTGTTTTGGTAAACATGATTTGTTCTAGAACCTATTAGTGAAAACTGATTTCTTGCAACTTAGTTGTAGACACTTCAAATCAAAAAAATAAAATTGTCCTATAATTTTCTAGCTAACCCTAGGTTGTTTCTTTGGTCTCAAGTGGTTGTTTAAACGAACACTATAGTTTGGTATCATTGTAGTGGTTCAAAATCTTGGACCATTGGACATACTAGAAAACCTGAGACATGAACTATAAACCTAGCACACTCGTAAATCTAGAAAACAACCTTGTTGAAAATTGAAGAAGAAATAAGTATGAAGAAATATTACATTACTCTATTCATTTGAACTGCCAGAATTAAAATCATAATAAAAATGACAAGTTGTTTGAGTTGTTGTGCTTGCTTAGTAATATTTTGTCTAAACCTGGGGTAACTAAGAATGTTGGATTAAATTGATTTTTGGTGAACTTCTAGTATAGTGGAAACACTTGGTTCCCTTTTGAAAACATGTTGTTTTACAAGTCCCAAAACATGATTTAATTGTATGATACATTAAGCCCTTTGTTGAAACCTTTACTTATGGGAGTTAGAATGATGAGTTGTATGATGTGATCCTTGTGGTTGGACAGTAGTGGTTGTGTTCTGGGTCAGGAAGAGCTAATTAGAAGTTGTTTAGAGGTTCCCTCCTTGAGTGGTTAAGAAAGAAGGTCTCGTTGGCAGTTTTCCATGTTGTTACCCATATGAGAGGGTGGACACTAAGTCTGGGTGGCATCTAGGACCAAATCCTGTGTATGTGTTCTTAGAAATAACCTTGAGGCAGAGTACCCCTATTGGCAGCCATGAAGGGCTGCAGAGTGAATGTGGTGTTTAATTTTGTGTTTTACATTTTTAATCTTGTGTATTTTATCAAGGACCAACATCTTATTTTATGATTGGATTGAAGAATCTCTGAGTATCTTTTTTTTATTTATAATTTTTGCAAGATATTTTAAACTTTGCAGTGTAGCTACTTTGCCACTTTTATTGATTTCTGATATTTCTTGGACTTCATTTGATTGATGACTTGGAGCTCATGATGTTGTTTGCTACTTGGCTAAACGTTATGCGGTTTCCTTCTTAGATGTTGTTGAGCTGGTTCTATGCTTCATGTATGGTGACAATTGTCAAATGGGGCTACACCCTAGGTGTCTCGAATGTCCTTTTAGATGCTTAAAAGTCATGCCTTGGTTATGGATGCATGGAACCTTGAGTGTGTCTAAGGTCTTAGAGTGACTCTTTTTGTTGGTTGACCTTGCTAGAAAGAAAGTTTGATATGTTGTGTGTTCTAGAGGGTAGTTTGAATGCAGTAGTGGTGATTCTATTTCAATCTAGTAAGGGCTTAACAATCATTAGAGTAGAAGTGTTTAATTATGGGCTTTAGATTTTGTTAGGATTGGATTTCCTTTGGTTGACTGTAAATTCTAGCGGAAAAGTGTTTGTTTTGATAGTTACTTTTCATCGATGGCATGTTAAATTGTATCTTGGGTTCCTAGTTGCATCATAGAAATTTTTGACTCTTGGAATGTATGCATCTTGGTAATCATGGATAGATTTAAGCCTTTCAGGGATTATGTTTATTTAAGTGTACTTGTTTCTCTCTCTTGACTTATAAATAAGTTTACCCTTACCTTAAATTTCCTTTAGTATGAATAACATTCTATGACCTATTAATCCTTGGGTTACTTGGAAAAACTTATGGATGCTTTGGGTCTTTTGGATATTTCTCTTAGAAATGTTAGTTTGGTAAATTATTTGGTTTCCCCATTGCATTGGATGCCTTTTAGTGTGGATGTGGTTCCTTGGGGTAAAGATGCATTCTCATCTGGTTGCTTGGCTGGTGTTATCTTGTGGGGACATGAGTATTGATTGGAAAACCTTCTTTGGTTATTAGGGGAGTAAAATGTTACCATCCTAAACCACAAAAAGAAAATTGTTAAAGCTTAATAGACTCGTAAAAGTAAGATTATACCTCTTTAATGAGCCTTTCTTGAAATTTTCTTGTGAGACTTGTGGAGACCCACTATGAATGTTTGATGATGCTTAAAATAATTTGGTGAATTTTTGAAATCTTGGTGTGATTCATGTTAGTTCATTATTTCCTAATTTCTTACAGAAAATTTAAAATGTGTTTTCTATGTTGAATGTCTCTTGTTCCTTTAGAATCAAAATGTGGTGTGTTGATTTGTATCTCCTTCCCATGAAAGTAATTTTGTGATGTGTTTGAACCATCATTCTCATTAAAATTTGATTGATAAGACAAATCAACCAAAACACCATAAAACTATAATTAAGGAGATTTGACCTTGGAACTTAACTGGACCATAGAAAAAGGGAAGTGATCCTTGTTATAACCTTGGTAGATTAATAGAAGAAATAAAAACCATGTAGAAGAATAGAAGGGAAATCTTTTCCATCCACCTTCCTTGCAAGTAAACTAAATTCTCTCTACCTATACAGAATGGTGAGACATCATGCCCACCTTAGTGGTGCTCCTTATAATGTAAACTGATGATGTCATAATAGAAGGAAGTTTGTAACTAAGGAAGTATGAAAGGAATGTTCTTATCAAGCAAAGCTATAACTTTTGACTTAATAAGTTGATTTATAAAATTGGTAAAATTTATGTGTATTGAGTGTAATACATAGTGGAACATGTACCTCTGTTGCCTACCTGAAATTGTGAAACACCTGGTGGATAGTAATGTGTTCTAGTTGCTTATTACTCCTTGTCCATAGATGTATGTGTTGTTCTTGTGGGAGAATTGGGTCATCACACCCTTATCGTCCTGTAGCTTGATGGATGTGAGTTGTGGTCCTTTTGGGTTAAGACCTATCTATTGTTTGAGAAGCAACCTCCTTGTTTGTTATCTTGTCCTTGGAGACCTAAGTATTGTAATTTTAAGGCAACATATGTTAAGGATATAAAATAACTTCGGGAAGTCTTATTTTCTTCATATTTTCTTGGGTCACCTTGTTGTTCTAGCCCTTTTTCCCATTAAGATGGAAAGTTCAAGATGATGTTATTCACCCTTGGATTTGATTGGACCCCGTGTTACTTGCTCTTCTCCCTAGCAACCTTGAATGGTCCTTGGTGTTTCTTGTGCTCTCTTTATGGTTATTTTGAACTTGAGTGGGAAATAAGATAAATAGTCCCCATTGTAATATAAGGTATGTTACTTGTATTGTTATGTTAGTTTCTAAGGGAGATATAAATATATGTAAATGTTTTCTTTGGCTAGATGGATGACTTCTCTAGTTTGGTTGTTTGGTGTTCTTGATTCGTAAAACAAAAGTGTAAAAAAATCAGACTATAGGAAAACCTTGTGGTCTTGACTTCGCTTGCATTACCATGAAAAGTTAATTATGCCCTATCAAGTTACATAAGTGCTTTCCTTGAATAGTTCCTTGATTGTAAATGTTCTACTGATTTAGGTATCCTTGTTGATTAACCTCATCTTGTATGACCTCAAATTGTGACCTTGAGTAGACTTGTCTTTGTGCAAATTTGGTCATAGTTGATTTCGCTAGCCTTGTCTAGGAAACGAACCTTGAAATCATGGCTTAATCGTGTAGGAACCTTAAATTTTATTAATGTGGTAGGTGTATCAATGAGAAACTATGTAGTCATCTTGAGTTTATGTTAATTCTCCCTATAATTCTCTTACTTGGTGGTTACTCTTAATAGTCTTTTGAAACTCTTCTCATCATATTGTTATGTGTTGTATCTTGTTTGAAAGAGTAAAGTTACTCCTTAGATTTAAATACTTGTAGCCTTGCATGTAGAAAGTTTAGAAATCATCTCTTGCAATCTCCATTCTTCTTGTTAAATTACATTAGGCCAAACTGGAGTTCGGTAGATCCACACTTGTTTGAAGCAAGAAATCCCATAATGGGAGTGATCCTTTTTCTATTGCAGTTATTCCTATCTATCTTTCCTATGACTTCTAGGAGGAATTCAAGTCTAAGGGGAGGGGGATGTAGTGCCCACTTCCCTTTGGCACCTTTTATTACCGATCATGATACTGTAGACTATATGACAAACATTTTAATATTTTTTTATTTAGTATGGTGTTAGATGTCAAATCAAGGATTATTGTTGAATCTAATTATATATAATGCAAGGTGATTATTAGAGACACTCATATGTGGACGATGATATACTATTGACATGGATGTTTAATGGAAGTTATTCGGATAGGTGATATTTGGATATTATGAGTAAACCTAGAAAAGGGAAATTATTTGATGATGATATAATTGCTGAGTAAATTTACAAATGATATAGTTATTACTTTGATGTTGCTGATACATATTGTGAGTGATTTTGTTAAATTGCCTTGATGTTTTTGTGCTTCACATACTTTGATGATTTTATGATTATTTTATATATTCATTTTGGACGTTATGATATGGCCACGAGGCCGAATGAGGTATTTGTATTTTACAGGTTAAATATATCACAACAAAACATCCGGGGATGGGAGACCAACCAAAATGGAATTCTAGGTGAAATCAATGGGGTCACCATGGCAACGTGTTTTATGTGTGTTGTTTTGTTAGGGATTTCCATGGGGGGAATCACCTTTAAATGTGACCATGGGTTTGTATATTTTATTAATGTGGTTACTTATTATTATTGTTGTATGTGTTTTATTAGTGATGTGTTTCCTTTCTTTATTTAATTATGTTGTGGAAAATTAATGTGAGAAAACACATGGTTAAAAGATAAATAAATCAAATTGGGATATGGGAAAATAATTATAGAAGTTTTTGTCTTTGTAATAAATTTGTAAGCGATGTGTAAGTTGTGTAAGAGCTTGTGTAAGTCTAATTTTGGAGTATGAAAAATTCAACCTCCATGGAAATTCGAATTTGTCCTTGGGGGCTGTTTTTGGAGGCTTGTGGGACAAATAAAACTTGGCCCATACCTCTCAATTTAATTTACCAGCGATGCCTATGGTTAGAGGACTGATTTTAGACATTTTTAATGTATTTTATTAATCATGTTGCATTGTTTTGATTGCACTCTCTTACATTTTACTTAATTTTCAGTCTTTTTGGGTGTGGGATTTTTGGAGTGTGCAAGTAGATTGTCATATTTTTACCCACCTCTTTACTGTGCATTGGAGTTTGGAATTTGACTTTAGTGTTGGAATTGAGGATGTGTCATGTGGCATCCCACATGGATCCACATCATCCCATTCTCGTCTCTTTTCTATATAATGAAAACTCTTGGCTTGTTTTTGGGGGTTGAAGTATTTTGTATGTAGGCTTGGGGCGTTTTTTTTCTTGTGTTTGGAGCTCTTACCTTGGAGCAGCCTGGGTGAATTTTTTGCTTGGTTGTTGAACCTTTTTGCATTCTTTTTTGGGGGCACGTTTTCTTGTTGGAGCTCTTGTTTTTGGAGGAAGTTTTGGAGAAATCTTAGCATGCTTGTGAGTTTCTATTTTGGACTATATTTTTGACATTCAAAGCTTGTTGTGTGGAGTAAATTCTTCCGTGGGGAGGTAAGAGTTTATTCCTTCTTTTATTGTTGTCATTTTTTTCTTGTGTTGTTGTGAATGGTGAATGTTTTACATGTTTTATGGGCTGTTTGGGTAGACTGTCATAGGAATGGTGTAGGAGAAGGCTATGTGGATTCCATGTTGGGGGGCATAAGGGAATTCCATTGGCATCAGAAATTTTGTGGAGGGAGTTTTGGGTTTGGGATCCACCATGGAAAAGAAATATCTTGCATTTCTTACTCTTGGGGGGTCATAAGGGATAAACTTTGGGGGGGGGGGGGGGGGGGGCGCATAAGGAGAGGTTGGGAGATATAAGGTTAATGGGGTATGATATGTTATATTGGTGGTATAATTATAGGTGGATGCCCAATTCCCAATTGGGAGACATAAGTAGCTTCCCCCATAGTCCTTGCTCCTTTGGCTTGCAAGATGAAGCCTAAGTTTTCTTTTGAAATGATTTTAAATGAAGTTGTGAACTTCTGTTTTTGTGTTGAATTGTGCTTTTCTTTTAAAAAGGAAATGTGTATGTGAAAGAATGCTGTGTGTGGGAGCCAATTTGTTGCCATGGTTGAATTGCACCTTCCTATTGTATCTTGGTTTTGTCTCTGGGGCCAATGATGAAGGAAGGCTTCTCCTTTCATTGAATATCTTGGTTGGGTGGAGAGTGTTTCCTTTCTTCTTCTTTTGTTGTGATCAAATTGGAAGAAAATGGAAGTTGCATGATGTTGTTTTTGCGCAAGATAAATGTACATTTTGACAATCCCTTATGGAAACCCATTCCTTTGTAATCCTTTCCAACATGATGTGGATGAAATTATAATAGTTATGTTATGGAGAAATGATGTTGTAATTGATTAAGAAGTTATATATTTGAAATGTGAAAGACAATTGCATTCTGTTCTATACATTGAGAAAAAAAGAGAATTCTGTTATTGTTTTCCAACATTGAAAGATGTAAGTTGTATAATTGAAGTTAATAGAGGATTGCAAATTCATCTCTCATTGCATTGTTGTTATTGTATTGGAACATCAAACTGTGATGAAATTGGAGTATAAAATTGTGATTGGAATCCTTGTTGTTTTTAAAATGGAAAAAGGATAAACACTTAAGTCTACCATGGATTGAATTCAATGTTTCTTTGTATGGAAAAATGAGATAATTAAATCTCTGGTTGAAAGGAAGAAATGGGAATTAAATCCTTCAAGAAATTGACCTATGCCTTAAATTTAAAACTGGTAATAATTCATTTAAAATGAACAGTTCGGATCTTCACTTGATAATTCAGTGGAAAATGATATAATCTAGTATGCCAAGACATCAAGGAACTCAATACGACAAAGGAAACACTTAGGAAAACAATTAAAACATTGCAGAATTGAGCTCAATCTCTTCCTCAACCGTTATCTATATTTTTTTAAGCAATTCAATTTTGAATAAATTGAACAAATAAAATTCTCTAAAACACTTTAAACCCTCCCTAGATCAATTCTCCATGTCTGTTGGCATGTTGAGTGATGGAGGAGATCAAATTTAGTCAAATTGAAAAGTTGAAAATTGCCAGTTTGCCAATTAAAATCTTGTTGATGATTTTTGTAAAATTAACCATTTAAAAATGATCAAAAAGTAAAATTTATGTTTCATGTGCAAAGAGGGCATCAATATATTTCAAAAAAGTCCTCGTTTTCCCAAATTTGAGCCTTCTAGCTCAAGTTATGGCACTTTGAAGTTTTTGTACCTTGGCGGGAAAATTTGGGAAAATTTTCCCTAGCAGGCCCGCAACCCAAAAATGTCCTGTCGAATTGCCTTAGAAAATATTTTGAAATTTTCAACATGGTTAAATTTTCATCTTTTTCTATGCTTGCCCGCAACCAATCAGAGGCTACCATGTGTCCTCCAGGGGCTAAGGCGAAGGCGTGAATTTTTCTTCATCCTTAAACCTTTTGAAAATTTTTGGAAAATTTTCACTTTTACCTCTGCCAGCCCTCAGCCAACCAGAGGGCACCACGTGTTCCCTTGTGGCTATGACAGGGGCACGAATTTCCTTTTGGAGTTAAATTTTTAAAAAAATTTGGGAAAAATTCCCATTTTGACCTCTCCGGCCCATGACCAATGAAAGCATGCCACGTGCCACTCTGGGGTAGTGGCGGGTAAGGCGGAAGACCCTTGACTTTTTTTTTTGGCCTTTGGGAAAAAATTGTCAATTTTCTCACACAACTCACTTCTCCATCTTCCTCTTAGACTCTGTCCCCTAGCAGGCGCGTGGAACCGCGCACTTCTTTCTCCCTTTCCCCCCTTCGTGGCGCAAAGCGCTAAATCCACCCGCCGCCCCGTCGTTCCCTTCTCCGCTTGGCGTCAGGACTTGACACGTGTCCCCTAGGGACCTGAAGGGGCATAGAGTGTTTTTTTCCTTTGAGCCATGCATTGAAAAAATTTCCCAATGCTTCCCCAAGACCCGTCAACCCACCCTAGGCACACTCCCCCTCCTCTTGCCACGTGCCCGTCTAGGGAAAATTTTCCCTAGAAACTCCAACCCACTCATAACTTGAGTTCTGTAAGGAGTTAGAAGAAATTATTTATATCACCGGAAAGGTGAGGAAATTTCCTATCCATTGGCAATAGTTTCGGGAAATTTTGGGAGTATTATGTAGGAGAAAAATCTAGTTGAACCTCTAAGTCTTTTTGAGAGCAGGCATGGGGGTAAGATTACTCCTTGAACCTAACTAAAACATGTAACCCTATAATTTGAACCTTGTAAACTTGTTATAAGTTAATAAATGAAACTTGTGTTTTGGTAAACAAGATTTGTTTCGGAACCTATTAGTGAAAATTGATGTCTTGCAGCTTAGTTGTAGACACTTCAAATAAAAAAAAAAATACCATAATTTTCTAGCTAACCCTAGGTTGTTTCTTTGGTCTCAAGTGGTTTTTTAAATGGGCACTACAAATATCGAGAAGATAAGGTGACAATTGATACGCTGTTTCAAAAAAAATAAAGAAAAATAAGAAATCATTTTGAAAAATTGGAACATAACTTCCATACAACAAGGTCAAAGGTTGGACTCACAGGATTTTGAGTTCAAAAGAAGAAACATCTATAGAGGAGCAATGTTAAACTAGTTCAACTCAACCAGCTCACTCATCAGTTAAATACAAGAGAAGGTAAATTTTGAATGTAAAGGATTCACAGTTTAGTAACAAAAGAATTTACTATAACAAGGATTACAACCACTAGAAGTTTTCCCAAAGATCTAGATCAGGGAAAACTCACCATACGGCGAACAAGAGAACCCAAAAAAAAAAAAAACACAATGCTAACCCAAACAAAGCTGGCCAAAAATAAGAAAACTATTAATGCAAGATAAAAAATAATGTTGGGTTCATATTTCATAACCTGATTTCTTGTGTATAAAGAAAGTTAAAAATAAAATTAGATACAATGCGTACCCTTGTTCTTTAGTTTTTTGTTATTTGAAATGGTTTTCTCTTATTTAACACTTAGACAGGATATTCTCAAGGAAGTTGATTAATATGTCCAAAGAAATAACATATACCCATTCTCATTGGTAACCCAAACTCACGTTTACATAACACAAAGGGTTTGCACGTGGCATACACCTAGACCAAGAACTACTATGGTTTCCAAAAAAAAACGTAATGGATTCCCTTTCTTGTTCAATAAAGCAAGTTACATACAAACAAAATAGGAAATCAAAAGTAAAGATGATGCCTGATATTTTCTACACTTATTAATGGTTCATATTTTGTAGCTATTTCACCCCCAAGTTGAGTTAAACTAGATATCATAAGATAATAATACAAAACGGAATGGTTATAATCATCCCAAAATAAGATTTGTAGGAAATTTTAATGGAATAACCGATAGAATTTAATCCAAATTTTCAAATTCTTTTTAGCAAAAACTCAATTTTTGTAGAGTCTGAATTTACAACAGTCCACGCAGCCCAAAGATTTGGGCATTAAGTTTAATCATAAACAAGCGAAGGATTGTTTCCATTAATACAATTTTAGAAATGGAAGGTGGCCACCAACTCCACCCTCTTGCTAGCTAGGACACCATATTTAGCAAAGCTACAAAGCAAATCAGCACCAAGCATTGTGAATTTTAGGGTACGGTGCCTTCGAGAGAGGAAAAGGTCATTGTCAATGCAAGAGCTAGTGGTTGTGTTTATAATTTCAGTATTAATTTAGCAGTACCCTCCAAAATATTGGTGGCACCAATAAGGTCCTATCCCCACCTTCCCATGCAAGCCAAGTTTAACCATACTTTGCTAAAAAGGTTAAGTCTTATGCTAGGTCAAAACATCCTTGGTTAGGTTAAACGTTAGGTTTAGAGATAATACACTTTTAATAACTCATCATCATAGTTTAGGTGGATGATTAATATAATTAAACATAGCGTAATAATATTCGATACCATTTTATAAGCACCCTAGACACTTGGCAAAGGTTTCCAAATTCCTTAAGAGTTATTATTATCCATATTTTCCCCTCAGTCAGAGTTGATCAAACACGACCTTGCACAAGAGGAAATAGAGATGTTGGTTCAGTCATGTGAGCTCACATTCGATCCCAAAAATCAAGTTTCAGGTTTGACAATGGAGAAGCAGGGTCGAAAGATGAATGGGCATGGAAATGTTGAAGAAAATTGAGCCCAGAGTGAGTAGACTCGGAGCAAAGCAACAGAGCCGCAGAAGCTGCCACGTGTTAGCTCGGAGCACTTTCCAAAAGGTGCAACAAAAGAAGAGACCCCAAGGATGTGCTTTTCCCCCACGTGGATCTCAACACATACAAGGCTCGCAGATAATGCCAAGTGTCCCACTGACATAACTTCAAGAGATAACTACAAAGGTCCCACCCAAAAAAGGTTTTTGGTATTATATATAATGTGTCCCTTTACTCACAAAAAGTAATGAAGCAGGCAGTGTTCCCTCATGGCCCGAATTGGTTAAGTACAAACGGGCTAGTGGAATCCTCCATGTGTCATCTCAGTGTAAATTCAAAGGTAAGACCCAAAAGGTAGTCCCCAAAAAAGCGCAGGCTCTCCATGTATCTAGGTCCCAAGAAATTTACACCGGCCATAGCTAAGTAAAACTGTCAGGGGAAGCCTCCACTTGTCTCACAGCCACAACTTCAAAGGTACGACAAAAGAAGGGTCTCCAAACAAGTGAAGTGTTTCCACATGGAGCTAAGTCAAAGAAAGTTACATTGGCTGTTCAAAAGGTCTAAAAACCAACAGAACCTGCCATGTGTCAGCTCGACACAACTTCAGGGCTAGAATCCAAAAGCAATCCCCAAACAATCGCAGGCTCGTCACGTGTCTAAGGCCTCATAAAGTTGCATTGGTCATTTTAAATTTGAAGCAAAGCAACAGAGCTAGCGCAAGGTGCCACATGTCAGTTGAGCGCAACTTCAAAGGTAAGACCCAAAAGGCATGTCCCAAATGCGTGCAAGCTCTCCATGTGTCTAGGGTCCAACATAGTTTCTCCGCTAAACAGGAGTTACTTAGCTAAAAGATGAAGAAAGTAAAGTAGGCCCATGGATGATGCCAAGTGTCGAATCAATGTAACTCCAAGAGTGAAAGGATGGGGGTGAAATATTAAGATGAGTAGGGCTTCGACGTGGATCTTGCATGGATAGATTCTTTTCGATATTGTGCACCCGCGTTAAATGCCCAATGTCGACCTTCAGAAAACCATGTCTTTCAGCTAGGAACTCAGATTTGAGAAAAAGAGTACTTTTTGGAAAGCTCCCAATGTCTGCTACTCACCTATCCCCATAATGAAAAACATATAGTTCGCCATTTCTAGGCCTGTTAGGCTTCTCACCTTCCACTATAATGAAGTATGGGCTTCCTTTCTTTCCCAATAAGGAATGGTAATGAAGGCATGGGTTTTGTAGTAGAGTCCATCATTTTTGTAGGTGAATTCATTGCCTTGTTGTGGTGGTTAAACAATAATTCAGATTTCCCCTATCTCCTCCTCTAATTATTCCTATATATTGTAAGGAGGGGAATTTTTCTAAGGGTTCGATAGTTTTACTTTGCACCCTCCCTTATTCTCTATCCTACGGGAGAATTTGTAGATTTTCAAACCTCTCATTCAAATTGTAATGCAATTTCTACCTCCTGTCTACTAGAATGGACTGTATCAATTTTGGATAAATGAGATAAGTTTGTGGATGATTTTCAACCCCACTATTGTGTTCATTGCATCCTTCCTGGTCTCTCATTGCAGTCCTAGTTATCTGTGCATTGTGGTTGTATTGTGTTTTTTTATTGTTTTTGTTTATTGCAAAGTAGGTGTTCATCATTCCTTTGGTGCATCACCATTGTTAGTCTAGGTTTTATTTCTTGCATCTCCTTACCCCTGTCTCCTTAGAAAGTTAGAGTAGGTCTTAGAGTAGATACTCTATAATATGAATGTGTGCACATGAACAGAGAAATAGGAACCGACCTTCATCCAGAGAGATCTATTGATTCACAAAGTCCCACACTTTAAGAGATGCTCCATGTTATGCAATCACACTGTGAGTCTCAACCAGTCGAGTTATAGACTTCAAGGGTACTGTGATTTTTGCCAACAATTTTGGAATGCCTGGTGGGATGAAAGAAGTTTGTCATTTTTATTGCAGCAAGATTGATGTGCACTTGTTATCAAGTTTCCAACTTGAAATAAGCTTTGAAATTACACATCTAACGACTGCTAAGAGGGAAAAATCCATTGGTTTTCAGTGGTCCATAGCTTGGAAAATTCATCAGAAGAATCCAAACACGATCAATAACTAGAGAAGAGGGATTTTTTTCTATCTGCATTTATCCCCAAAAAGAGCAAGGAGAGGAAGAAGATCCCAAAGGTCTCCATCTCCACAAAACTAGATATTGTCAACACCTCCACTTGGTAGGCCTTTCGTTCCATCGACTAAAGTCCTCTGACCAATCAGAATGGCACAACCCAACCCCTACGTCAACTTCACTGGTAGTAGCCAACTGGCTCTTAATGCATAAAATCTAGTTCTAGCTACAACACTGAAGAACATTCCATATTTTACTAGAGAGAACCAAACAATTCCGATTGACCACCTCCAAGACATTGCGAGTGTTTGTGTAATACATGAAATAACTAAAATGGACATTGCTGTTAAGTTATTGGCATCCTCCTTTAAGGGTAAATCTTTGAAATGGTTTAGAATCCTAATAGCAGGATTTATCCAGAATTGGGACCATTTGTGCACAACTCTCCATAATCAATTTGGAGAAAAGGGGGATAACTTGTCTTTATTGGAGCAGTTAACAACAATCAAAAGGGCTCCTGATGAGTAGTTGATTGACTTCAACTTTATATTCGAATAGATGTGGGATAGAATTCCATTGGCCATGAGACCAACAGTTGAAGGTGATTTCCTATACTTCCTTAAATCTTTAAATTCTGACATGTTCGTGATGATTCAATCCATGGGAGGTATAAATTTACCTGCATCCTATAACATTGCTATTAGAGCTAATAATTGTCTAATTTAGGATCGGTAAACTTGTCACCTAGGCCACCTATGCCTCTATATCAAGAACTAGGAGCTCTAAGCACTAGTCAAGCACCCACATTACCTCCCATTATTTCTACTCAAGGAAATCAGAGTTCAACTGAAGCTTCCACCTCATATCTCCTAGCTCCTCAAATGAGATCTAAGAAGTCATGAAGCAACTGTAAAACTTAGGTAATGAGTTGGTGACACCTAAGAGGCAACAATCTCAAAATTTCATATCATATCAGCCTCAAAATCAACCCAATAGACCTCCATATCAGCCTAATAGGCCACCCATCTAAAACTGTAAAAACCAGAATCTAAGTACAAACTTCCTGCTAATAGACCTTTCCATCCTTACAATCCTAATGTTTCATCCACATCTAGAGCTTTAGTACAAGTGCAAAGTAATATGGATCAGGAATATGATTGGTGTTTCCTATGCAATCAACCTCATAACAAGTCAATGTGTTTCAATGGGGCTTTGAATCAAGCCCTTATGGTGACAACAACAGGTGTAGAACAAGAGACAAGCAAAGAAGGAAATCAACAACAAGAAACAACTCAAAAAGGAACATCTCTGAATGAGACCACACTTATCAATTGGCAAGATGAAGATTTCTGTGGTATGAATCAAGCACCTTCTCAAAGTGTATCAGCCAATACACAGCCCAAGAAAAGGAATATTAGAGAAGGATAGTCATCAAATTCAAACGATTCAAAACCCTCTATCATTCAACAGGGAGTTAATAATCAAATTTCAGCTCTTAATGTGTGACAGCCCAAACCACCTTCCAAACCATCCCAGGTGCCAATTGTAAAAACCCTTGTGCAAGAGAAGAATGTACAAGGCAAGGGGAAGTAAAGAGATAACTCATCTCCATTCAACATCACTGAGAAGATGAAGAATTTTTTTTTTAACTCAATGTGGGAGTCATTGGCTATCCCAGGAAAAAGGGACCTATTGCAAGCGGCTATGGAAAATTGGTAAGCATCAAATCAGCCACCCAATCAACAAGACAAGGTACTTACTAATGCAACTTAGCAAGAAGTATCTAATCAAGGAGGTCACCAAGTTAAAACTTTGAAACCCCCACCATTCTACGTATCATTTATCATTCACGATAAGTTAGTACATAATTGCATGATTGATTCGGGAGCAAGTAACTCAGTCATGCCGAAAAAAATAGTTGATCAATTGGGCCTTCAATATGAAGTCATCTCTAAAGGTGTGGTGCAGTTAGATGGGACAACAGTAACAAAGGTTGGAGTGATCAAAGATTTGAGCCTCCCATTGCATGCATGTCCCAATGTGACAGTCTTGCAAGATGTATTAGTCATAGACTTACCACCACTCTTTGCATCGTTCTTATCAAGGGATTTCACTGCAAAAATTTGTGGATATCTATCTACAGATATGTCACACATGCTATTCAAAAAAAGGTATGGAGCCAAGATAACCATCAAGTCAGAACTAGTTACAAACTTTCACATTGAGCCTCATGTGCCAAGTCCTATCAATGCAAATTGCTCAACCTTCGATCAGGAGGAGTTTTCACTAGATTTTGAAATATGTACCAAGGTAGAGGGTATTCCAGATTTAACCCTAGATGAATGGGAGAACAAAATACATGCATTCGACCCATGGAATGAAATTGAAGAATATGAATTGGGTGTATATTGTGTAAATGAAGAAAACTCACTTGTCCCTAATATCACCAAGCCAGAAAATATGGATGACAATGAAGTATGACAACTATATTTCAATGGTTCAAGAAGCAAACAAGGTGATGGAGGAGGTGCAATGTTGGTTTAACCACAGAACGTCAAGTATTATTGAGCTTTTCATTTCAAGTTTTCCTATTCAAACAACATAGCTGAATATGAGGCCTTGATTCATGGACTTCATTGGGCCAGGAAAAGAGGCATAAAGAATTTGCAAGTATTTGGGGATAGTGAACTAATCGTGAACCAAGTCAGGGGGCAACATGCTATAAATAATGACCTACTCAAGAGATAGAAAAAAGGTTACGTGACCTAATTGAGGATTTCAAAGCTTTTAACATTGTGTCCATACCTAGGAAGAAGAATGAAGCTGCAGATAGGTTGGCAATAGTTGGAGCAACTTTTGATGTGGTGGATAGCATTAAGAGAGACAAAACACAACCACATATCCATGTGATTGTAAGACCAACAGTTCCAGATAATAACACAAGCTGACAAGTGTTTGAGAACAATCAACAAATCATTAATCTCTTACAAGAAGAGTTTGAATTCTCAGCTAGGAATTAAGATAAATTGGAGCAGCAGTACGAGAATCAAGTAGTGCAGCTGCCGACCAACAAGCTCCCCAAAGGTATAGTAACATTGGAGTCAATATTCAATCCTAATGACCAGTTTCAAAAAAATAAGGCTAACAAATGGG
This sequence comes from Taxus chinensis, assembly GCA_019776745.2. Classification (NCBI taxonomy): domain Eukaryota; kingdom Viridiplantae; phylum Streptophyta; class Pinopsida; order Cupressales; family Taxaceae; genus Taxus; species Taxus chinensis. The sequence goes on from CM034148.1 coordinate 183,087,034, forward strand.
TCAAGGGAGAGGATTCAGAGCTAATCTCGGTTGGGGAAGGTAAAACACTTCAAATTGTTAGGGTAGCCACTGAGCAAGAGATATATGAGCTGATACGACTTTGTCAAGAATTTATAGACGTTTTCATCTGGAGTTATAAAGACCTTCGAGGATTCAATCTGAAGTTGGCACAACATACAATAGAACTAGATCCAGCTGCTAAGCCCATCAGGAAGAAGCAAAGACTAGTCAACCGACATATTGAGCCTCTAATGAAGAAAGAGATGAAGAAGCTGATATATGCAAGCATTATATTCCCAATCAAGAATTCAAGCTGGGTTGCAAACTTGGTACCAGTCAGGAAGAAGAATGGAGAAATTAGGTTGTGCATGGATTTCTGAGACTTGAACAGGGCATCTCTCAAAGACCATTACCCACTTCCTTCAATGGAATAAATCTTATAGGTAGTATCTGACTTAGAAATATATTCTCTTCTAGATGGCTACTCATGGTATAATCAGATAAAGGTGAAAGAAGACGAACAGTTAAAAATGGATTTCACCACTATGTGGGGTAGCTATTCCTACAAAAAGATGCCATTCGGATTGTCTAATTCCTAAGCCCCTTTTTAAAGGGAGATGGACATGGTATTCAAGGGGTTGATCAACAAAATAATACTGATATATCTTGACGATATCACTGTGTTCTCCAAAAATTCAGCCGATCACCTCTTTCATCTAAGACATGTATTTTAAAGATGTAGGAGATTTGGGGTATCATTGAATCCCCAAACATGCATATTCTTGGTTCCCGAAGGCAAGATCCTAGGCCATATTATGTCAAAGGAGGGATTAACGATTGACCCAAAGAGAGTTGAAGTAATTCAAGCATTACCATTTCCAAGTCATAAGAAGGCTCTTCAGAGCTTTCTAGGAAGGATCAATTTTGTCCGCATATTTGTACCAAACTTTTTTGCTCTTGTGAAGCCAATAACACCAATGTTGAAGAAGAGTATGGCCTTTAGGTGGAAAGCTAATGGTAAAAAAAGTTGTGATGCTATAAAAGAGGCTATATCCGAACCCCCAACTTTCATGAATCTAGACTTCTCTAAAGACTTCATGCTCTATGGCTTTAGTGGTGGGGACACAACTTCTACATTACTAGTACAATGGAACAAAGAGGGATCTGAACAACCTGTTTCTTTCTTTAGTTAAAGTTTGGAGGACTATGAAGTGAGATACTCCATCAAGAAGCATGTCCTTGCAGTAATTAGGAGCTTAAAGAAGTTCAAACACCTGGTCTCAAATAACAAAATTCAGTTGGTCTTTGATGCGGGAGTGAAAGATTTTCTTTTGAATAAAGATCTGAATGAGAAATGTGCCGGATGGATCACTCGTGTCATGGAATATGACATTGAAATTAAGGTCACTAAATAGGTCTGTGGAATGGGACTATGTGAGCAACTAGCCTCGAGTCAATAAGTTGATTTAAGCAATGGAAATGAAACTTTCTTGGTACTACAATATGGTCAAGAACAAGAAAATGATGATGTTCCTATCCCTTGTTGGAATCAAACTATGATACACTTCCTACAAATAGGCCTATTCCCTCCAAAAATGAGAAGAACAAAGAGGAGATACTTCAGATTGCAAGGCATACCATATGTGCTTGTTGATGGTGTTTTTTTCAAGAAGGACATCAATGGTGTTCTAATAATATGCATTGGAATAGATCAAATTGAGATATTGTTACAAGAGTTTCACGATGGAGAAGTCGAAGGTCATTTTTCTCCACAGATAATAGCTCTCAAGATAATGAAGGTGGGATATTATTGGCCCATAGTGTTTAGTGACTGTTACACTTGGATCAAGAAGTGTAAAAAATGTGCATTCTTCACAGGCAAGGAAAGGTTAACAACACTTCCATTGCATCCAATCTCATTCAACCAACCATTTATGCAATGGGGATTTTACTTCATTGGGGTCATCAATCCAAAGTCAAGCCAAGGCCACAAGTAGATTCTCATAGCAACAAACTATTTCACCAAGTGGACCAAGGCAGTAGCACTCAAAGAAGAAAACAAGTCTAGCATAATGGAATTTTATGAAGGGATAGTGACTAGGTTTAGGATACCAGCCACTATCATATCAGACAATGCGTTGGTGTTCCTAGGCTCCAAGATCACAGAATGGGCTGTGAAGAATGGAACCTACTTTAGAACCTCTTCAAACTATTACCCGTAGGGTAATGGGCAGGAAGATTCCACAAATAATAATTTGCTAAGGATCATCAGAAGGAATCTAGATGAAAATCAAAGGACATGGCATACCAAGCTCAAATTAACATTATGTGCTGACAGGATCACACAAAAGAGGTCGACAGGTAATTCTCCTTACAATTAGAAATCATGAAGCAGTTGGAGTTGTTTGAGTTTGAACCAATGGAGGTTAGGTATGCAGAATTGATGGAATTGGAAGAGATCAAGGAACATGCAGTTCAAACAATGGAAAAGGATTAACCCTTAATTAAGAGCTGAATTGAAAAGAAAGCAAGAGAAAGGATATTTGAGGAATGGGACTTAGTTCTGAAGTGGGATGTAGATCGGGAAAAACTAGGAAAGCATTCCAAGTTTTATGCCATTTGGAGTGGCCCCTATATGGTTACAGGATGTAAAAGTAACAATGTCTTCCAATTGTCTAAAAAGAGTTTGCGAGAATCGAATCGGAAACGAGGCACCACGAAGTAGTTGCACTCCAACGAAATCATGAAAGCTCCAGTGATAGCAAGGAAAAAATTGATCAGTAATGGAAGAAATTGCTCGACAGAAACAAATCTTGCATAGAGGAGAGACAGCAGAGTGTCTTGACATGCTCATAAATGAATAGAAAAGAGGTGCATATAGGGTGCTAAGTAACCCTAGTGCATGACACATATGAAACCCTAAACCTAACCCATGTGAGATGACCCTCCAACATGAGAGGAGGACACATAGGATAACTCACACTAACACCGCCCCTTCATTGAAGTTGAGGTAGCACCTATGATGAGTCAGACGGAAGAGGAAGACACTCCTAAACAACTAAGAAAGATGTGTCAATGGGGCCTGACAACTAAAGGCCTGATAAGGTGCCCATATACAAAAACAATCTTTCTAGAAGAATAAGAAGAAGAAAAGAAGGACTACATAGCCCTAAGAAGATGGGCAGCTGTAGAAGACCTCACCTGAAGAAGAGACCATAAGTGAAGAAACTTCATCTCAGTGAAAGGCTTGGTGAATAATTCTGCAATCTGATTAGTTGTTTGAATGTACTGAATGTCGATGATACCATCATGAATAAGCTCCCGTATGAAGTGCATATGGATCTCAATGTGCTTTGTCCGCTGATGCTGAAATGGATTTTTGCAAATAGAGATTGTGCTCATGTTATCATAGTAGATAATGGTAGGCCACCGAAAGTGGATGCCAAACTCTGTCAGAATACCCTGTAGCCAAATAGCTTCCGTGGCAGCGTTAACTACTCCTCTGTATTCTGCCCCTGTAGATGATATCGCAATTGCATTCTGCTTCTTGCTAGACCAACTAATAGGACCTAAACTAAGAGAGAAACTATAGTCAGAAGTAGATTTCTGATGATCTAAGTCACTAGCCCAATAAGAATCTATGAATCCAATCAAGTCAATATCAAACCCTTCATGATAGTGTATGCCATCAGCATAATTGCCACGAACATAATGAAGGATCCATTTAGCTGCTTTCCAATGAAACTCATGTGGCTCCTGCATGAATCTGGACATGATCCCAATAGCATATGATAAATTTGGTCAAGTGTGAGTCAAGTAGATCAAGCTCCCCACTAACTATTGGTAAAGAGTACCATCAACCAAGGGAGTAGAACAATCTAAAACCAACTTAACCCCAGAAAGAAAAGGAGTAGGAGAATACTTACAATCAGACATTTGAAACCAAGCTAGCAAATCAAGAGCATAATTAGCTTGCAAAATCAAGATTCCTGAGTCAGATTGTGAAATTTGGATCCCAAGAAAGTAATGAAGCAGACCTAAGTCAGTCATGGAAAACTTGTTGGCTAAGGCGATCTTCATAGAATCAATAATAGAGGAAGATCTACCTGTGATCAACAAGTCATCAAAATATAGAACAAGAATGAGTATGGAGTCATCTTGCCATAGAATATAAACATTTGGATCAGAGTGACACCTAGTAAACCCTGATGTAAGTAAGAAGGAGTCCATCTTGGCATAACAAGCCCAAGGGGATTGTTTAAGGCCATAAAGAGACTTCGTTAACTTACAAATGAGGGAGGAATCTTGGACATAACCCGGAGGTTGTTCCATATAGATATCTTCCTCTAGGTCACAATGAAGGAAGACACTCTTAACATCCATTTTTTCGCTATGGAAATGGCTAGGGTCAGTCTAATAGAATTCATCTTCGCAACCGAAGAAAAGGTTTCTGTATAATCAACCCCAACTATCTAGGAGAAACCTTTAGCTACTAATCAAGCTTTGTTTTTGTTGAGCAAGTTCTTCCATTACTGATCAATTTTTTCCTTGCTATCACCAAATATTTCACGATTCTGTTGGATTGCAACTACTTCGTGGTGCCTCATTTTTTATTCGATTATTGCAAACTCTTTTCATAGTATTAAAGCTACATGATTTGTAGTCACACCAAAAGTTTGAGCTTTTGGTGTGACAGTAATTTGTGTATCTCTGATACCAGGTAGTTAAGCGCGTAACCCCCAGAGTATTTATGGGATGGGTGACCTCCTGAGAAATTCCTAGTGTCACTTCCTCCCAATGCTGTTGGGCCTGATTGGGTGTATACCCGGCTCCGTCGTGCGGGAGGGTATTGGCATAACAACTGATTAACATGATGAGATCCCTCTCCACCATCAGTTTGAGCTTTTGGTGTGATGGAAAATCATGTATCTCTAATACCATGAAAATATTTTGTGAGAATCGAATCAGAAATGAGGCACCACGAAGTAGTTGCACTCTAACGGAATTGTGAAAGCTCCAGCGATAGTAAGGAAAAAATTGATCAGTAATGGAAGAACTTGCTCAACAGAAACAAAGCTTGCATAGAGGAAAGACAACGGAGTGTCTTGGCATGCTCATAAATTAATAGAAAAGGGGTACATATAGGGTGGTGAGTAACCCTAGTGCATGACACATATGAAACCCTAAACCTAACCCAAAACCTAACCCATGTGAGATGACTCTCCAACATGAGAGGAGGACACATAGGATAACTCACACTAAAATTGTCTACATTAGATGAAGAAGAACTTATTCCGGTTCATAGGATCTATCTTAAACATTGCTCTTGAAAGGGAAGGTTTCACCCTTGTAAATATTATCATAGGATACATATTCCTCTAAGTGCGTGTGCACATTGTCTTTTTATAGTTAGGTTTCAATTTCCCTAAGTGCTTTGGCACAGGTTTTGTTACTCCATGGTTGTATCATTGTGCATTCAGTATATCTCTAGGTGAAAGCTCTAGGTTAATATAATTTTCTACTCTCAGAAATCTCACCTTAAAGATTTTCTTATGAGAATTGAGAGTGCAAGCAGCGGAGAAGGTTAAGATCCAACTGGTTACAAGCAGTTGGGCTCAAGGTTTCAGGAACATGATCAATATCAAGCTATCATTCATGACTCCATGCCCACTGGATACTTCAAGGCAACTGATCTTTTCACCTAACAGGTAGGTGATCCCGCAAGTCACCAAATTGTTATCAAAATTTTCCCCTCAGGAAAAATTGATCAAACACGAGCTTGCACAAGAGGAAATGGATACGTTGGTTCAGTCATGTGAGCTCACATTCGATCCCAAAATTCAAGCTATGGGTAGGGTTGATGATGGAGAAGCAGGGTGGGAAGATGAATGGCCATTGAAATGTTGAAGAAAATCTAGCCTAGAGTGAGTCGACTCGAAGCAAAGAAACAGAGCCGCGGAAGGTGCCACATGTCAGTTCAGCGTAGTTTCCAAAAGGTGTAACAAAATAAGAGATATTGGGGATGCACTTAATCCCCACGTGGATCTCAACACATAGAAGGCTCACAGATAATGCTAAGTGTCCCACTGTTGCAAATTAAGGAGCTAACTACAAAGGTCCCACCTGAAAAATGGTTTTGGCATTATATATAGTGGGGCCCTTTACTCACCCAAATGAAAAAATCAGGTAGTTTTCACTCGAGGCCTAAATTGAGTAAGTTCAAAAGGGCCAACGGAAGCCTCCACATGTCATCTCAGTGCAACTTCAAAGTTAAGACCTAAAAGGAAGTCCCCAAACAAGCGCAAGCTCTCCATGTGTCTAGGGCCGAGAAAGTTACACCGGCCATAGCTAAGTCCAACCTTCATGGGAAGCCTCCACATGTCTCACTTCCACAACTTCAAAGGTGTGACAAAAGTGGGGTCTCCAAACAAGCGCAGGGTTTCCACGTGAAGCTAAGTCCAAGAAAGTTGTATCGACCGTTGAAAATTTCTAACCAGCGGAAGTTGCCATATGTCAGCTTGGTGTAACTTTAGGGGTGAAATCCAAATACAGTCTCCAAACAAGCATAGGCTCTCCACGTGTCTAAGACCTGAGAAAGTTACATCAGCCATTGAAAAGTCAAAGCAAAGCAACATAGACAGTGGAAGGTGCCATGTGTCATTTCAGCGCAACTTCGAAGGTAAGACCCAAAAGGTAGGTCCCAAATGAGCATGGGATCTCCACGTGTCTAGGGTCTGATGTCGTTGCTCCACCAAACAAGAGGGACTTATCCAAAAGATGAAGAAAGTAAAGAAGGCCCATGGACAATGCCAAGTGTCCAATCGGCACAACTCCAAGAGTGAAAGGAGGGGGGTGAAATCTTAAAACACATGGGGCTGTCACATGGATCTTGCACGGATAAACTCTTTTGAATATTGTGATCCTGAGTTAAACACCCAACCTCAAACTTCATACAACCATATCTTTCAGCTGGGAACTCAGATTTTAGAAAAATAGGAATTTTTTAAAATCTCCCGACGTCTGTTACTCACCTACCCCCATAATTAAAAGTACAGTCCACCATTTCCAAGGCTGTCATGTTTCTCACCTACCCCTATAATGAATTATGGGTTACCTTTCTTTCCCAAAAGGGAACGGTAATGGAGGCATGGGTTTTGTAGTAGAGCCCATCATTGTTGTAGGCAAATTCATTTCCCTCTAGGGGTAGTTGAACAAGAATTCAGATTTTTTCTACCTCCTTCTCTAATTCTTCCTATACATTGTAAGGAGAGGCATTTTTCAAGAGGTTTTCCATTCCTGATTTAAACCCTCCCTTTTTTTCTTTTTTGTAAGTGGATTTGTGGATTTTCAAGCCTCCCATTCAAATTGTAATGCAAGTTTGTGCCTCTTGGCAATTGTAATGTACTGTATCAAATTTTGGAGTAATAATGCATGTCTATGGATATTTTCAACCCTCTATTGTGTTGATTGCCTCCTTCTTGCTCTCTCATTACAGTCCTGGTTATCTATGCATGGTGGTTGTATTGTGTTTTTTGTGGTTTTTGTTTATTGCAAAGTAGGTGTTCATCATTTATTTGGTGCATCACCCTGGTTAGTTTAGGTTTTATTTCTTGTATCTCCTTAACCATGTCTCCTTGGCAAGTTAGAGTAGGTTTTAGAGTAGATCCTCTGCAAAATTGGCAAGGTCCCATACTTTGAGAAAATATCCATGTTATGCAATCACACTGAGAGTATCAACCCATCGGGTTGTAGACATTCAGGGGTGCTGTGATTTTGCACCAACAATTATTACACAAAAAGTGTCATCGAGTAACTTATTTAAATCGAGAACAATAATAGTCTTCAATAAGAATATTCGTAAAAGATGCTACGCAATGCCCTCAACCATCTAAGAATAATTTATGATAGCGCAAAATTGTTTGACGGAATAAAAAGAAGCTAAAATTTACTTTTCCACAAGATCATAATCACCCAATAATAAAGGGAGTACACACAACATTTAGCGTTTGCAACTGCGGTAAAGGAAAACAAGAACATAAGTCAACACAAAAAAAGGGGCATTACATAAGGTCTATGACATTGATTGTCATGTAATTGAATGTATGATTCCAATGTTATGTAATAAGAATCATGGAATTTCATTATATTTCTTCTTACTCAATTAGATATATGATTGAGTCATTTGCAAATTGTGGCATATTGTTAGGTCAAACTTTCGAAAAATAATGAAATAATTGAAAGTGATAAGAGAAGATTCTATTGATTAAAAACTAATTTGTGGCATACAAAAAATATTTTTGAGTAAATTTAGTAAATATGGGACCAAAACCTAAATAGGTCCAAGATAATTTATTTCACATCTATAGTATGAATGGTTCACTTCTAATTGTAGTTTATGTCTTCTAGATAGCGACATTCAATAAAATAGGTAATGAGGTTAGTGTACGAATGAGAAGAAGTAATTTCAGGAATTAAAATGTAGTAAATTACTTTGTAGGGAGGTTTAGTATCTACTAGGTATCATAAATATCATGGATTTTCATCTAAAAAATAAAAAAATATTATCTGTTTGACACTCTAGTTGGTGTAAGTTAGCTCAAATTTTTTGAGGAGATTGAACAAATGAGCCTTCTTAGAGAGAGTTTGTTAGGTCAAGAATGTACAAAGGAATGGAGACTTGAAAATTACTTTTGTTTCCTAGTTTACCATATAATAGTGAGTCATTTATTCTAAAATAGTTTAGGGAGGAAAAGAGTCTTCACTTTAAAATAATGAGTTTCCTAATCTCAGAGGATGGAGTTGATGAAGTATATAACACATTCCCAAATGTCACGGTACCATTCGAAAAAAATACATGCCAAAGGGATATCATATGCCTATACATACTTGATAAAAGGTCTCTCATACCATGGTACCATGAGTATAAGAAGAGATAGGAATAATTTATTAATGTCCTCAAAGACCTCATGCAAATATTGAGTCCACTAGATTAATTTATTTTTTAGGATTTTATTGAATGGGTTGACAATGTATGTAATATTATGGATGAATCTACATATAACCCATAACTTCCCCAAAATGGATTTGATTCCATAATTCACTTGTTGGTGGACCCATTTCAAGGATAAGACAAATTTTAGTGGGATCAATGTCAATTATTTTCTTATATATGATATAACCTACTAGTTTTTATCTCGTCTCCTTGAATACAAATTTATATGGGTTCAATGTGACTAAAATGTCATTGGTTCACAACACCATTATTCTATAGAAGATATATTTAAATTTAATATATCATTACATCAGAAATTACAGTTTTCACAGCACCATTATTCTATAGAAGTTATAGTTTAAATTTAATATATCATTACAGTAGAAATTACAGTCTTCACAACACCATTATTCTACATAAGGTATATTTAAAATCTAATATATCATTACAGAAAAAATTATAGTTTTCATAGCACCATTATTCTACAGAAAGTATATTTTGAATTTAATATATCATTGCAACAGAAATTAGTCTTCATAACACCATTATTATACAGAAGGTATATTTTAAATTTAATATATCATTACATCAGAAATTATAGTTTTCACAGCACCATTATTCTACGAAAGGTATATTTTAAATTTAATATATCATTACAGCAGAAATTACAGTCTTCACAACAACATTATTCTACATAAGGTATATCTTAAATTTAATATATCATTACTGCAAAAATTACGGTTTTCACATCACCATTATTCTACAGAAGACATACCATCCATTGACACAGAACACCAAAATTTGTGAAGCCTGGTCATGATACAAGATATTTTAAATGGGTTTTTTCAAGAAATGATCTAGGATTTCAATGTAGAGGCAGATCAAAGACAAAAAAGAAAAGAGCTCTGTTAAAAATGATTAGACAAAAATCATATCAAATTGGCTAGGTTTTACAAAAAATGAGCTAGGGTTTCAATTATTTTATGCCAAAATCCATGGGATCCTCCATTTTCACCAATAAAATAAAATATTTAATGCCTGCTGCTCGTCAATGGCCTCGCTGATTGTCAGTGGCCATGCTAGTGGGGTCATTTGGCACAGTCTACACTTATGGGCTCGGTGGGCTCTATCTAGTCTGTGTTATTTCATACCTCGTGCTTGTCAGTGGCCATGCTATTCTGCTCAGTGGACTCGTTGGGCATGGTATTATCGGTGTGCTTATCCTAGTTTGGTCTGGTCTATGTAATCTTTGTGTGAAGGAGGTGAGTAGAGGAAAAGTTAATTCCTCTCCAGTGCCTCCAATATATAAACATGGGTGTTCACGTGAATGCCATTCATGTGAAAGGGTGTTCACGCAAACACCCCCTTCGTACGAAACACATTCAATTCCATACGTGGAAAAATAATAACCTACATGTCACTTCGCGCGAATGTGGTTCACGTGAAGGGGGTGTTCATGAGAACCAATGCTATTTATTACCCAACCACACTCCCCACTCACGGTTTTAGGATAATAAGTGGGACACAACGTCATGCATTGAATCTTAGACATTAAAGTGCCACTTATGGATCCCTAGTACCTTACACTCATGATTCATCTAATGCTTGATGATTATGTAACTTGCATTTCTTAATTTCCTACTCATATCATATTTTTAAACACCGAGGTTCCCTTTCATGAAACTAGAAATATTATCTTCTATTGAGATCACTTCTTCATGTTATAAAATCGTGAAGATATCCTAATTTGGGCACTTGGTTACATTGAAGTATTGTATCATTTAGTCTTGTTGGAGTTGTCTTAAGATGGCGTTATTTTTTATTGAAAACCTAAAACTGAAACAGATGAGTTTGATCCTGGACAATCTGTTGATTTATTTATAGTTTGTACTTATTAAACTTGTTCTCCTTTCTACTTTTTATCCTTTGAGAATGTTAAGTTCTTGAACTTGAAAGTTTTAGATTTACACTCTTTCTCTATTACATGGATCCTCTTTTGTATCATCATTATCTTTAAAGAAGTCTTTCATTTCACTCTGAATGATTTATAACTTTTGCATGTTGATCATTTTTGTACCTGTTTCTATCTCTTGATCAATTTGAAATTGTATGAACTACTTTATTCATCTTGTACACAATAGCTCTTGTGATTTTGAAAAAACTCTTTATTCTTGTAGCATAGTTCTTGAAACATTACCTCCTATAGATGAGTGTTTTTAAGGAAATCATTGCATAATATTTCTAGATACTTGATGTCTATTTCAACTTGTTGTTGCATGAAAAAAATAAAGTATTCTGCAATCTTCTCTTTATAATTGACTGTAATTTGATCAAAACTAATATCTTTTTCTTGTATGGCTGAAATATCTTTATTCAAGCTTTTGATAATAGTGACTTCATACTCTGTACAACTGACAATTGTTCGAAGAATTCATTTTGATTTTGTGCTTCTAGAGCATATTTTATTGACTTGTACTTTTTTTCTTTTCTACAAAGCTATGAACATATCGTCTTTTCTTGTACTTGCAAAATTTTAGTAAATAATTAGAAAATAATGCTTAAAGCCTCTCTTGTGTCCATAATACTTTTATTTTCTTTCTGTTTAATTTTTTGTTATGATTCTCATAATCATATCTTCTACTGCAAGATAATGCTTTCTCAAATCTGCATCTGTTACTTTGATGTACCTAATGCTTTCGATCCTAAGAGATACATTTTCCTGAAACTAGAAACATAGGCATGCAAACGGAATCATGAGCTCAAATTTTTAATATTTATTTGTTTTCCTTTCAGTTACATTGCTGCAATGGAGTGATTTAGAGGATATGAAGCTGAAATAATGAAGACCAAATGGAAAACCCAAGGCAATGATGGGTGCTTTCTTCATTCCTTATTTTTAAATTTTTATACATATGTATCTCTTATTTCAGTAGTTCAAAGTTACATCCCATGGCTTCTGCGGGAAATATTGAATTTATTTGATGAATAAATGATATTATTTCTATAATTGAGTTGTGTACATCCTTTAACTTTCATCTTTTATGATATGTAATTATTGTAGAATGAATTAAACAACTCAATACATACTTAATAACACATAATTATAGGAAATGATCAAATTGAAAATACCTGTAACTTAAAATGAACTCTCAGATGCAAAAAGTAACCACATCTGTTGTTTTTTAGTCCAAATCCTCAGGTATTCCTCTATCTCTACCTTCCTCAAATATGTGCTTTAGTTCTTTAGAGATTTTTTACATATTTGATGATGGGAATCATGGAATAGCAACATACGTGAGGTGTTGCATTATGTAGCAACACACATAGCTGAAATTTTCCTTGTTGATTCACGTAACTAGAAACAAAATTTAACTATAAATTCCACCCTAGTTAGGTCCATTCATCAATTCCTTCCATCAAAAACAAAGTTTTGAGTTACCCATTTTTTCACAAGTGCAAAAATTCTAATCAGGTCTTCCCACGACATGTTAGTTTTAGAATTATACATTTATTACAATGATGATTCAATATTTATCTTGAGTTACAGAAAGGCTCATAATATTTGAATCATACATTTCTTTTCCTTTTTGATAGATTTCATTTATACAATTTATCATTTTACTATGGTGTATCTCATTAAATAAGGATCATCTACATTATTTCAATTACTGGATTAATATATTGGTTCATCCATAACATATTCATTTACAAACATTGATATTTACATACACACAAGGATACTAGGTATTATCCCTAATATTTAATCCTAAGGACATGCATTTTTGATCTTATATCATACATCTGTTACACAATGGAACAAGTGTAAGTCCAAAGGATGTGAACTTCAATTTTGTTTGTTTATGGATTTAGGGTCAAGTTTCCTTCATTCATTTATAAATTGATGATTAAGTTAGTACACAATAAGTATTATAGGAAATAGAATATTTATCCGTAGTGAGAGGGTTTGATCACATTTCAAGGAAGATCATGTTTCACTTTACTTGTGGAATAACATCTCACTATATTATTTCCCAAGGACAAGCTTATATTATTGTTTTATGATAGTTATGCTCTAATAATCAGTAAAGGATTCAAAGATGGTTGACATGGAAACATACATACTTATTTTTACTTCCAGATTAGGTTTCTTGAGTGTCATTTTATGTCTAAGTTAAGAGGGTTTTGCCTAACCAGGTTCTTATGTCTTTCTTAATGAATTGTGAAATCTATTTTCTATTAGGGGAATTTGAATACTCATGATACCACTAGTCCTTGTCTTAATGGATTTATCTCTAAGAACATGACCACAATTTCACATCATCCATCCATTGCACAATAGGAGAAGTGGGAACTAAGGGGAAATACTCCTTCATTTAAATGATTACGCTTCACATTAAGGGTTACGCATCATGGATTTAGTTCCTCGCCATAGAATGGTTTAAGCACATTATGTTTACGATCTAAATTTCACTTTTCTCCTAGCACACCATATTAAGGTTACATTTTCTCAAAATTATAATACACTAATTTTTTGTCAAGTTTCACCATTAACTCTTAGTATTGCCTCATAGAACTCAAATGACAATTGAGATTTGTTTTCAATTTCATTTATAATCCCAACTCTTGAGGTGACTTCCAAAGGTAGTCGACAATATTTTCCACCAAACACAAGTCACTCTATATGTGTTTTAGGCAAAGAGGGTTTTAGATCAAGTTTAAAGTTGGTTTTCCACACACCCATGACTACCGATCCTAGGACAGAACCACATACTCAAGGAAAAGTTGAACCATGTTGTTCTTAACTGCTGGGTTCATGACACTATCACTAAACATACATGCGATGATGATAAACTAAAACTTGGGATCTTATTTACTTAAGTGAGAAGGTGTTATCAATTGTAAGGATTTAAGTTCATTATAAGATTTTAGTTTCTTCCGTGTTAAGAAAGATCATGTGAGGAGTGAATATATGTAAAAGTTTTAAACTAAGGTTAACTATTAAATTTAGGTTTCTTATCTATATTTTCTAGTTAAATAACACAACATTCTAGAGATTTCATCATAAATTTCACAACGAGAAGAAATCTAAGATGTCAAATTCTATTTCATTTAACATATTTATCTTACTTTTACAATACAAAATGTGGGATCAAAAGAACAACCATGTTTAGATGAACATTCTGTTTAAACACTAGCATCTTAAAAGTATTACAAAATTCCATTAATAAACCTTTCAATAGTTCGCGAAATGTTGAATTATCCTCTACAACTTCATTTAACATATATATATCAAACCCCTTTTTTCTAATCATACACGAACTTGAAAAATAAGGAACCTATAGTTAAATGCACATTTTCCAAAGTACCCCCTAAAACTAGCATCTCATTCATATTACAAAATTTCAATAATGAGTCTTTACTGTAACATAGCAATACACATATATATTTTTTGCATTAACATATATAAATTACAATAATGCACAATGTGTTGCAACTACACCATTTTTCCATCTTACTTGCATCATAAAAAACCATGTGAGCATGAAATCAATGATAAATTTTTGGCATGGTATCCACCTAAATCTAGCATAACTAACATTTTTCATTTACAAAATAATAATAATTTTTCACTTGAAAAGAGAGGGTTATAGACATATATTCATTTCATTTCATTTCACTTCATTTCTTAACTAAGGAGGCCAAAAGAGACAAGGAAGAGAGAGGAAAATTATTTTCCAAAAGTCCAATTTCACACAACAAGTCACAAGATAGGGTTACAAAAAATTATTTACAAGTGTTAATAAGTTTCCATGATGGTATGCTGACTTGACTGGGGAGCTAAAACTTTATTTTTTACATTTTTCCATCTAGTTGCAAAAACACCCAATTAAGCCTCGAAGGCTAAGAAAATGTGTTCAAAAGATGCCTTTTGCTAGGCAATGCACAATGGGTAAATTCCTACGTGTCCTCTTATATACTAGGAATTCACAAGAACTGGCGGAATTCAAAATTGGCAAATGTTTTTTAATCAACGGCTAGGTTTTTCAGAGCCACTGTTCGTATTCGGTCTAATTTTACTTAGTCAACAACGACCAGAGGCCTACAAAACCCCCTTACCAAACTAGCAAGGAATGCATTTTTCCCCAAACTAAAGGTTCTATGAAATTATATAGTAAAAATACTAGAGGGTTGTGAACTCGAGAAAGCATTTCGTTGCTCAGGATGTTTCACCTGATTTCTTGGTTTTTTCCGAGAAGTACTTGAAGAAACAGATAAGGTAAAGGTGGTAAGAGTAATACTTGTTTTTGGGATGGTTGAAGGTTGTATGCGCGTGTACCTAAATCCTAAATTTAAATGATTGTGAGACATTCCTTTTGTCTAGGAGGAACTACCTGTATAAGAATCAAAACAAGACCACCATAGAGAGTTAAACGATATATGCAGTGGAATGCCTAGCATGTGCTACTTCCTAGATGGTTGTCAGTCCTATATGGTTGGACTGCCTAGATCCTAGAAGTGTGATACTTCCTAGATGGTTGTCAGTCCACTGTTTAAAACAATTCAATGCTGTAAATAAAGTAAATGTTGTCCTACTGTAGTTTAATATGATTTAGGCATCTCATACAAATGCAATAGGCCAGATCTAATCTAACAGGCTAGGCTAGAAGGAGATCCAGAGGTCAAGTAGGTTGGTTATAGGTGAATCTAAGCTAATAGACTAGGTTAGATACAGATCTGAAGGTCAAATAGGTGTTCGGGCAGGTATATGTCAGAAACAGGTTGTAATTCTGGTAGAGATTAGGCGACACAGAGACCGACCACGATTTTGTAAAATTTATAAAAGTTGGAATGTAACTGGTGAAGGTTAGGGAGAACCGACGATGATTAGGTCGGGGGCTGCTAGACTCACACAATCCAGGTTTTTACAGGTTTTTAGGCAAGGATGGAGTTATTAGAGGGCTTTGGGTGGTCACAAAGGAGGTATAGGTATGTTACGAAGGTCTAGGGTTGGTGAGGAAGTCAAATGGGTGGTTGGGCGTGGTATTACAATGGTTGGGTAAGGAGGGTGGCTGAAACTGGATAGGAGGAATGAAGAAACGGTAAAAGGGATAAGATCCTTTGTTAGGAGTAACACCGATGTTAATAAAAAACTCAAATAGATGAGAGGGAAACACTTACTTTTTGTTGAGCTACTGATCTGAAGCCCAGTGGAAGAGTGGATATGTTGGAAGGTGTTTGGAAGAGGTTTCACTATTGTCCTAGCGAACCTGGTTTTCTTGACTGATGACAAATTAATCTTTGCTTTGGTGTTGCATCTAAAAAGATTGAATTCGCAATAAGGAAATCCAATGCCGAAGGTTCAACAACTGATTACAAAGGTTTAGATGGGTCTATATAGGCATGTTTGGTTAATTCTGGTATAATTAGCGTCGGTTTAGGGTGAACTGATGTCGGTTTGGGTGAGATACCTTGGGTTGTTCCAAAGTTTCCTGGGAAGTTACTCTGCCATTTGATAAGGGTCTCTTCCTTTCTCAAGATGAAAACTAACCTTAGGAGGCTTTTAAATGTGAAGTGATGGGATGGGTCTAATGTTAGGTTTGTTTTGGGAATTGGTTTAGGGTTTAGGTTAATGGGTCAAATGATGGGGGTGGTTTAGGTGAGGTGTATTTAATAAAGGCAATTATATTAAATAGATGTGTGAGGGTAGTGAATTAATTTAATGTGAATAATTAAATCAATGTGTGTCTCGGTAAAAGCCTATTAACTTAATTAAATTAATGTGTATGGAGGTAAATGACATTAATTTAATTAAAGTAAGTAAATTAAAATGTGTGGGGTACAAGAGGTATGTGATTATAGGGCTGCGGTAGGGGACCAAGGTGATTATGACACGATTTCGGTGTCTACATTTTTCCCCTTCTTGTTGCGTAGCTTGTATTGGTAAGTGACATGAACAAGAATAGAGTGTGGTTGCCTCAAGTGGGAATGAGGGTGATCCTCCTCAAACTAGGAACTTATGAGGTGACAGGGAAAATCAGCGAGTGGTTTGATAAAAGTGGATGTGAAGAAGAATAGTGAAAAATGGGGAAAGGAGTAAAGGTCAAATTTGGGCATATAGGTGAACTGGTAAATTGGCCAAGGTCAAAGGTAGTGGCAGTTAAATGCACGCACACATATAAACTTTGAAATGGTACAAGGTTGAAGAGCATGCAAACTCTACATCATCTAAGGTCAATAGGTTTATCCAAACAAGGTTGAAGTGATTCTGGTATCAAAGGTATAGGATAAGGTCAGGAAGCACAAATTAGGTTAGGTGCAGGAATGTTTAGGTATGTTCCGGTACACCAAAAGGTAGGGTCAGGATAAATGGTCACGACAATAGGAAAGGTAAGGTTATTAGGTCAAACAACACAAGTAACAGTGTCGTAAGGTATAGCGAACACCTGAGGTCAAAGGTCACAAATTGCACAGGTAAGGCCAAGGTAGGGGTAAAATAAGGAGATGCCCACTGGCTAACAAGGTGAGGTTAAAGAAGGTAGAGTTCCAAATAAGAAGGTAAAGTGGTCCAAGTAGGTTAGGTGAGGCAAAAGAAAGAGGAGGTAAGAAAAACTAGGTAAATGTGAGGGCAATGACTAGGCAGGGTAATTGACCTCGGTCAGTATGAACTGATGACAGTGGAGAGGAACCAATCAGATTGACAGCGGTCAAGGGTTAACCGACATCGGTTGAGTCGAGTAGGTTATAAAAAGTGAAAAACCCACGTTTTAAAAATTCATTTGTGCATTGTTAAAAGAGAGAAAAGGACAAGAAGAGAGAAAAGGGGAAGAGGTAAAAAGAGTACGGCAGAGAGCTAGGTTGGCAAGCCACGTAGGTGAGATTGATTGAGTGAGAGGTGGGGATATGAGATCGGATCGAGCGAGGTGATTGGTGGAGAGAGTTGGAGGTCATTTAAGGATGGCGGAGGCTGGAGAGGGATCGGGAGGAGTGGCGTGGAGGCCGAAGGTTCCATCACGATGGTGGCAGTGGGATCAGGTAGGAATTGAATGATTTGATTCATTGTTTGTGAATGAATTTGATGTAAAACGTAAAAAAAAAATGGGGGTTCGAGGGAAAGAATTTCAAAATGGGAAAAAGAGAGGGAAAAAGTAATAGTGAAGGGTACGGGGTAGTGCAAAAGGGTAATGTACGAATAATGAAGGGTGTAAAGAGGGATTTAGGTGGGTAGAATGTCTAGGAAGAGAAAAGTAGGGCTGGAAAGTCGGGGCGGGTGGCACGACAGTGACCAATGCCGGTTGACTTGTAACAGATCGGTATCGGTCACAAGAAAAGTAGCAGATGCCGGTCAAGGGGAGACAGTGGATGGTCCGCGGATAACCGGGGTTGGTTAATCCTAAGTGTAAATTGGGAGAAAAAGGGAAGAGAGTAAGGTTAGGGTGGTAAATAAGTTAGGTGAGAGGGGAAGGGTTTAGAGTGACAAAGAAGGGTAGGTGGGTAAGGGTTGAGGATAGTTTCGGGTGAGGGTAGGGTAAATAGTTTTGGGTGGATGGGTTTGGGTAGGTGTGGGTGAGGGTTAGGGTAGATAGGTTTGAGTAGATAGGTAGGGTAGATAGGTTTGGGTAGGTAGGGTTGGGTGGATGTGGGTGAGGGTTAGGGTAGATAGGTTCAGACTGTGGGGTAAAATAAGGTAAGTTGGGAAGGTTTACTAATAGATTGCTTTTGGTGGATGCAGGCTCGAGATGAGCTTCGGATGAGGGATTGAGAGTCGCTTATATTGCTAGAGTTGCATAGATAGGTGACTTTTGAGGAGTGGATTCACATTGATGATGTCAGCCTGATTGGGATCCACTGTTATGGGTGGGTTGTGAGAGAGTAGAGTTTGATGGTCACACTCATCGAGAGATGGGATTCTATGACCAACACCTTCCACTTATCGACATGGGAGATGACCATCACCTAGAGGATATATATAGGATATTGAGGTTACTGATTAGGGGAGACCAGGTTTACTCAGTGACATCCGAGGTCACGGTGAGGTGTATAGATGAGGTGTTTGAAGAGAGAGCAGGTGAGTTGCGCTACCGCAAAATGAGCCTGAGTTACCGAGAGGTTTATGCTACCCATCCTCAGGAGATGTGGTTGAAAATGTTAATGATGGAGGTGATCAGGTGCTATGCATTACCAGATTCAGAGGGTGGGAGGTTCCCACGGTCACTGATGGGTGTCCTTTGGGACATGATGATTGATCATACCAGTTTTGTATGGGCACCAACTTTCTTGGTGCAGTTATATAGAGAGTTGTGGGCCTACAGGTGATTGCGGAGAGATAATCTGTGTTACATTTTTCTTCTACACTGTTGGGCTTATGAGTACATTGTGTGTGTGTGACCGATGGACCTGCCCTGGGTACATGCATTTGAGTGGGGATTCATTCAAGTTGGTTGTAGGCGATGGGTGCCGGAGGGTGGTGTACAAAGATCCTGAGCTACATACAACGTAGCATATTATAGATAGAGACTGGAGAGCCTATCCAGTGTGGATATAGTCTGGAGACCCTATGTGACCTTTCCCTCTTATAAAGGGATATATGCAGAGCTGGAGGGACTACGGTTACAGAGGTGGATAGAGGGACACTATGCCAGGGAGCACGAGATGATACCTGTTGACCTGAGTGAGGTGATAGTTTTGTTTAGTGTACAGGATGTGCCCCTGCCCTTCCCATAGTATAGGAGGGATGAGGTGGAGAGACCCTTGTCTCCACCCCATTTGGCAGAGTTGACAGGGGAGGAGGAGGATCTCATGGACCGTTTCATAGATGATGTCAGGGTGACAGTGGCATATATCTAGTGGTGGGCCGTACAGAGGTAGGGTCAGGATAGGGACAACCGGGAGGTAGGGAGTCACAGGTACAGGCTGAGAGGCCAGAGCCACAGATATAGGTAGAGAGGTGAGAGCCTCAGGTACAGGTACACAGAGGAGGAGCCCGAGCTATAGATATTAGTAGATGGTGTGATGAGCACCACCACAGATAGGCTCGAGTGAGCAGACATAGTCTCGCATGTATAGTGCTGAGAGTGTAGGGGGATGGCGAGCCCAAAAGAGAGAGTAGAGGACATCTATTAGTGCAAGGGGGGCCAACATCAGATGCCAGGCCATCTAGTGGTAGATTGAGAGTAGCAAGTCACCAGATCTAGGGTCAGAGGGGATGGTCGACATTATAGATGAGGCAGATATGTTATAGTAGATGTGAGATAGTGTATCACTTATTTTTGTATTGGTTGGATTTTGGATGTATATCGGCCTGCAAGCCAAAGAGATATTGTATTTATTTTTTGTACATGATACCAGCCAGCGAGCTGAAGACATTTTTGTATTAGATAGCATCCTGTGAGCTGATGATGATTATTTTGGAGATACACATTTATGTGATATGGGTGTACATTGTATTGATACACACATGTATATATGAGGAGATAGATGATATTCAAGTGATGCTGTTGTGATATGTATGAGTTGAACTTTATTATGATATGGATGGAAAATAGATGAGTTAGGCATGATAGAGTCAGGTCATAGGCATGGATCGAGTCAGGTCGGTTTAGGCATGGATCAAGTTAGGTCGGTTTAGGCATGGATTGAGTCAGGTTGGTTTAGGCCATGGATGGAGCCAGGTTGGTTTAGGCATGGATTGGAGTTAGGTTAGTTTAGGCATGGATTGAGTCAGGTTATAGGCATGGTTGAGTTAGGTTATAGGAATGGTTGAGTTAGGTTATAGGCATGGATTGAGTCAGGTTGGTTTAGGCATGGTTGAATCATGTTATAGGCATGGATGAGTCAGGTTATAGACATGGATGTTCATTTCGGTATTTTGATAACAAATGACAATATAAAGGCATGAGATGGTGTAAAATGTGGAAAATGTTGGTTATGTATGAAAGTGTGAAATAATATAAGTGGTAAAATTTATGTGGTATATGGTTTAGATGTCAAGATCTTTGATATGAATAGGAAATTAGGTAAAGGTGGGGAAAATGGTTAGGGTAAAGAGTGGTCGAGCTAACCCACCAGGGCCCCATGCCCTGGAAGTGCTGCCTACATAGTCCCGGTCAAAAGGGACCTCGGAATGATGTAGTTCTCCCATAAGCTAGGGAAGAATATGAGAAGATAAAAGAATAGGTAGCGAGGTTGATAGCTACGTTGGATTTGAGGGTCATAGGTATGATTAGGTCAAGGCTGGAATTAGGTTAGGTGGAGAATAGGTAGATAGGTAAAGGTGATTTTAGGCTCGATAGGTAGTGTTGATTCTATGCCATAGGTATGATTAGGTCAAGGTTGATTAGATTAGCTGAAATATAGGTAAATAGGTATGGGTGATGTTAGGCTGATAGGTAGTGTTGATTCCAAGTCATAAGTATATTTAGGTCAAGGTTGATTACGTTAGGTGAAATATAGGTAAATAGGTATGGGTGATGTTAGGCTTATAGGTAGTGTTGATTCTAGGCCATAGGTATGATTAGGTCAAGGTCGATTAGGTTAGGTGAAATATAGGTAAATAAGTATGGGTGATGTTAGGCTAATTGAGGTGTGAGAAGGAAATCCCAAAAGACAGGTGTCAAGGGTCTAGTCCTATATAGGAAGATAAAAAGGTAATGAAGAAGAGAAAAGATAAGAGGGGGCGAAGAAATCCACCCGATTGGAAAGGATTGAAACGTATGAAACACATCTACAGATAGGCTAGTGAACATAAGACCCTAAAGACATTACATGATTGATTACTCTAAAGGTGAAGAATAGTCACAGAATCACCAAATGTTGTAGGTTCATGCAAGTCCCCTTGAGGCAATATGAGGTGAAAAGATAATGGGTAAGGAGGTGAAGGTAAGTGGGTCATAAAATGGGAGGTAAAATGCCTTGGGCAATAGAGCCAAGATCACAATAGGAAATTCCATGACAAAAAAGGTTACTTTTCTTTTTCTTTTCCTTTTTTGACATTTTAGATAGACTGATCTATTACAAGAAGTCTCTATGGGATGAGTATATGTCTCCTTGAGGTCTTCGCGAAATCTGATTGATGCGGGGAAGCTTCTGAATTTTTTATTTTTGAGAAAAATATTCCTCTTTTTGGAAAGACTATGTTGAGAGTTGTGAGCTTTTTATAGCTTATCCTTCTAGGGAGCAGTCTATTTATAGTGACATAATTGAAGGTGGGGGATGTCCTTTTGAGGGATTCATATTTTATATTGGAAGTTTTACTCAAGGATTTGATCCCTTAGATTGGAAGATGTCCTTATGAGGGATTCATCCTTTTTTTCTTGGCTTTGAAGTCATGGAAGAGACTATAATGAAGCATTTGGTTCTTGTTAAGAAGGCAAGGGTGAATGACCATGGGATCTCATCTAAAAGAAGACAAAAATTATCCATGAGAATCATTCCATGTGCAAAGCCGTGGTGCACATACTTAAAAGAAGGAAAAAGGGTGACGGGTAATCACATAATGCTTGTGTAGTCGTTAGAGATGAGGTGCATGGAGAAGAAAAAAGTAAATGGTGCTCAAGGGGACAAGTGTGAACTAGATAGATAATGATGTAGGGAATAGAAGTCAACAATAGAATGGTTGAAGATGCAAGGCATTGAGGGGATCAGGTTCAGGCTTACCATCAAGTGAAGACAAACGATAAGCACTTGATCCAAAGTTATGGGTCATGATGTATGGTCCAAGTCAATTAGGAGCAAACTTTCCCCGTTTGCTTTTCTCTGCTTTGGTTACATGTTGATTTTCCTTGAGGATGAGATCACCAACCTGGAAGGTGCGTTCATGGACACATTTGTCATAGGAATGCTTGATGCGTTTTTCGTAGACTTGAAGATGGTCAAGGGCATGAAGACGACATTTCATCTAATAACTCAAGTTATGCTAAATGGTCTTGGTGAAAGTCCTCATCAGTAAGCATATATTCAAAAGAGATATGAAGATATGGGATCTAGACTTCGAGAGGAAAAATATCCTTGGTACCATAGACCAGAGAAAAGGGAGTAGCAGATGGTGGAAGTGCGAATACTAGTATGGTATTCCCAAAGAGCGAAAAAGGAATGTGCGTATGCCAATCCTTCCCAGTATCACTAACCACTTTCATGAGAATTTTATTTAGGGTTTTGTTGGTGGAATTCAACTTGGCCATTGGTTTGTGGGTAATATGGTGAAGAGAAACTACGCTGGATACCTAAAGTGCATCACAAAGCTTCTGTAGAGTTTTGTTTTTGAATTGTTTACCATTATCAGTGATAAGGTGATGTGGAACACTGAAATGCAACAAATAATGTGATGATTGATGAACTCACATATTTTCTTAGCTTTAGTGGAGACAAGGGGCATGGCTTCAACCCATTTGGTGTAATATTTGGTAGCGGTGATGATCCATTGATGTCTTAGGGAAGAGGGAGGATTTATCTCTCTGACAAGATCCAAACCCCATTGAGAGAAGGGTCAAACGTCACAAGCAACCTATAAGGCATGACTAAGTGTGTGATGAATATTAGCATGTTGTTGGCATTTTACACAACATCTTAACAAAGTCGAAACAATCATGATTGAGGGTCATTCTAATAATAGCCTAGGCGAGAGAATGTGTTTTAGCAACAGTAAGGCCACTGAAGTGACCCTCCGCATATGCCATCATGAAATTCTTTAATGGTATAGGGGATCTCAGAGTTGGTGAGGTATCGTAAGAGGATAATGTCAAAGCCACATTTACAGAGGAGGCCACCCATGATGACATAATGAGAGGTCTTTCTTTAGAAAGGCATGTTGTCCATTATGTGTGAGGTTAGGAGGCAATATAGAAAGGGAAAGGTAGTTTGCAAGCTACTTATACCACAGGTATTATGTATTGAGTGAGGTGGTTCAGATGAGGTTAACACAACAAGATTTATAAGATGGTCTCGGCATGCATTTTATGGTAACAAAGATGTTTGAATTCGTCAGGCGAAGCGGGTATTTGAGAAGCGAGGTAGGACATGGTATCCATGAATTTATTGGTGGATCGCAGAATGGTTTGAATTTTATAGCGGTCAAAGGTAGTCAACATGATGCCGATGTAATGTTTGTATTCTTGAAATATTTCATTATTATACTAATAAACACCATTGATTTGGTTTACTACCAGTTGAGAATCACCAAAGATATTAATGTACTCTAACATCTAAGGCATAGGAAGTCAAGAGACCGAATACGAGTGCTTCGTATTTGGTGATATTGTTGGTACACTTCGAAGTCGAGTTTGAATGATAAGGGCATGGGTTCACCATCAAGAGGAATGAGGATAATTCCTGCACCACCCCCACACTGACATTTGGAACTGTCAAAGAATAAGGTCATTTGGTAAGGATCATCATCCAAAGAGAGGTTAGCAATGGATTCATCAGGGAAATCAAAATTTGAAGATTGATTACTAGAAAGAGGCACATCAGCAGAGCTGGTCAGCAATGGCCTGGCCCTTGATATATTTTTGGTGGATGAATTCTAGGTATAGGTTAGCAAGGATCATGAGCCAACATGTGCGACATGTTGATTTTGGTAAGGTTTTTCATACATGAAGTGTAAGGGGTCAGTTTTGGTCATGACATAGGTTTTGTGGTTGAGTAGGTAATGGTGAAGTTTGGTGGCAAAAAAAACTAAGGCCAAGCAAAGTTTTTCAGGGTGACTGTATCGAGTTTCATAGTCTAGAAGGGTACGGCTTATGTAATAAACCCACCTACTCCCTATGTTGTTCATCACAATGAGTGAGCATGGCCCCTAGAGAGTGATTGGTAGCTAAGATGTATAGGTAGAAGGGTTGGTCATCTTTAGGTGGAATGAGTACGGGTGGTTGGAGAAGGTATTGTTTTTAAGGCCTCAAAAGCTTTATGGTAGTCATCATCCCATTTGAAAGAGACATCCTTTTTGAGAAGGTGATGAAATGGTTGACAAATGATCAGATAATTGAGAAATGAGATGGTGAATAGACTGTAATTTACCTTATCAGGCTACGAGAGTTGTTTAAGGGTAGTATGTGCAGAGGCATTTTCCAGAATGGCCCTTGACCTTTAATAGGGTTAAATTCTATACCACGTAAGGAAACGATAAATCCCAAGAGATTTCCTGAGAGAACTATGAAGGCGCTCTTTTTAGGTTGAAGGCGGACACAATTTTTAATGAGGCAGTCAAATATGGTTTCGAGGATAGTGAGATGCTCAACATGATTTTTAGATTTAGCCAAGAGATCATCCACGTAATCTTCCAATATGCGATGCATGATATCATGGAAAATTTAGGTCATAGCACACTGATAGGTGGCACCAATGCATTTTTAAGGCCGAAAGGCATGACTCGATAGCAGAAGGTCCCCCAAGGGGTAATGAATGTGGTTTTGTGTTGAACCTCTGGAGTGAGTAGGATTTGATTATAACCCGAGAAACCATCCATAAGTGATAACATCTCATGGCCAGTGGTAAGGTCAACCAACTGGTCAATTCCATGTAGAGGAAAGTCATCTTTTGGGCAGGTAAGGTTGAGATCATGGAAATTGGTGCAAATGTAAAGTCCCCCTGTCGCCTTAGTGACAGGGACGATGTTAGAAATCCATTGGGGGGTAATCGATGGGTAGGATGAAGGAAACTGAGAGAAGGCATTGAATTTCTTCTATTGACAAGAAGAGTAATGCGAGGGTGCATTTTCCTCAACTTTTGTTTTACGGGTTTGGCATCAGGAATGGTTACAATATTGTGGACCATGATAGTTGGATCAATGCCAGGAATGTTAGCATAGGACCGAGTGAAAGCATGGCTATGACTTTTGAAGAAAAGAAGTGAGGGCTTCCTATTTAGCGGCATCTAGAGATTGGCCAATATTGATAACATGTTGGGGTCATCTTGAGTGTGAATGTTGACTTCAATAGTTGATTCATTCAACATTGTTTGCATCTCAGAAGGTAACGACTGATGAATATAAGAGTCTTCAGTACCAAGGTAGGTGAGTATGGTTTCATCATCCTAACATTGAATGACATTAATAAAAGGAGTATCATCCCCTATCATGTTAGGATACAAGAAAGGAAGAGAGGAAGGAGCCTCGCCATCGCTGTGATAGGTAAGAGGTCCCAAGGAAATGGTATTTATGGAAAAAAAGGTAGGAGGGATAGATTCAGGATCCATCGACTCCGTTAGTGAAGGTGGTGAAGGCAGGGTAGGTGAAGAAGGTGGAGAGGAGGTCAATGTCTTCATTGAGTTAAATACGAGGCTTTTTGGCAGGTAGTACCGATAAAATTGATTCCACTACAATCATTGTGTTTATGTGTGGTACATGAAATAATGGTGTGATGACCTTGCTCATAAAGGCCAAATCCAAAACCCTTCCAGGCATAGTGGTGTAAGAAAGTATGAGCAAAGCGGCAGTTGGTAAGTGATTGAAGGTCAGCTAAAAAAGGTTGGGTTTGTGATGGTGGTTCAGGTGTGTAAGTGGAAATGTCAAGTCCCCCATAGGTAAGATGGGTACGGAGGTGGGGAGGACCATAGAGGAGACGATTCACCTATGTGGTGATCATAGTGAGGATACTGGTGAAGGTTTCCATACTCTTGTGGAGTAAGGAATGTACTGACATTGTGCAGGTGATACTCCCCCATAGTTAGGCATTGAAAAACACCTTCCAAGGGATCAGTGGTTGATATATTGGTGGCTAGAATGGAGAAAGCATTAGAATTTAGGTCGGTGGAGGTGTTCAGTTAATTGGGAGGTCTGAGGTGTGACTGGTAGAAGTGACAACAGCTCTACGAATAGAAGATTTGGGGTGAAGGTGAGATGGGGATAGTGTTGGTGGATGGAGTCATTTGTGAAGATGGTGTAGGTAGGGAGGTAGATGCCTTAACAGGTATCAAGGACATCATTGGGCCGGTAAAGCATGTTACAGGTTTTGAAAGGTGATGGGTCAGCTAGAATGGAATAGGAGTGTCCTTCATGTTTGAACTTTACACATTGGTGTAAAGTAGAATGAACACAACCCATGGCATGAATCCAGGGTCTACTAAGCAAAAAAATTGTATTGAAATTCAACTTCCAAAAGGTAGAACAACTCAGGAATACGTATGGGGACCCACACGAATGTGGATGATGATAGTGCCAAGTGTAGAGGTGATAGCGTCATTGAATGAATGCAACATGACCAGATGTTGATGCATGTAGTTGTTGGGTAGGTGCATTTTTTCGAATGCGTGAGAGGAGATAATGTTAATGCTAGTGCAAACCCATCGATCATAACATGTCAGAACGCGTATATTATTGATATGGATGGAGATGAAAAGTGTAGGATCTAGGTCATCTAGTTTGGTGGGGGATAATTTCTTCCTTTGAGAAAATAAGGATAACACCTTGGTGAATAGGTGGAGGTGATGAGATAGATGGTAATTTTGTGATTGAGGGCGACATGATGAGGTGTGATAATAGATGCTATAGGTGTGGGGTCATTAGGTAAAACTTCGATAGCTTGAAGGACTTCCACAAGGTCTTGACAATGTGACTCTGAGGTTTGGATGAGGTCATATAGATGACATTTTGAGGGGATATTGGCTATAGTTGTTTAAGCATGGTGTGATGCGTCACGCCATTGAGAAATGGGCTATGTGGGGCCGTGAATAGTTATCTGAGGTATGGGTGCGGATGGTACGTTTGGTATAGGATTAGTTGGTGGGTCAATTGCCTTTTCTTTTCCCTTCTCCTTCTGAGTGTGTGTAGTGACGTGTATCATGTTGATCTTAGGGGAGTTGGAAAATGGAGAATGTGTAGGGTAAGTGGTATAATGACATGAAGGGTAAAAACCTACTGGAGGAGAAAATCCCTGTGAGGTGAGTTGGGCACAATGGACATTTAGGGTGCGTGGCATGACAAGTTACTCTGATGCGAGCCATGTTAATCTCAAATTTTAGGGATGGCTCTATGAGCGGTGAGGGTGAAGGTTGTGGTATAAGTGTAGGAGGAAGATGTGTAGAAGGTGGCGAGGGTGAAATAGGTTCATCGTCTAGGAGGTCGTCATCATCAAAATTGGGGATCAGAAGGACATAATTGAATGAGGGCAGCCTTAAGACTCTTACAGTTCTCAACATCATGTCCTAGAAACACGATGGTAAGCGTAAATTTTAGTATCATCAAACCCTTCTAGTTTAGGTTTAAGAGGGTTGTAAGGTCTAAGAGGAGGGAGGGTGATAGCAGAGCTTTCCAGGAGATTAGCCAAGATGGTGGCATGCATGATCCCATCAGTGGATCACAATGCAAAGTGAAAGTAGGTTTGGCTGGAAGATTGGGTAATTGTGGTGGTAGTTGAAGTGATGCAGTCTTGGATTGGGGTTGTACCTTCTTTGGTGTTGGTACAACAACAAAAAGAGGGGTAGGTTTAACCATCTCTTTGGAAATTAATAGTTTTTTTCAATTTTTGGTGCTTGTTCTTAGGTAGAGGTGTAAGGGGAACACGTGATGTAGATGGCAAGGAAGATGGTAGGAGAGGACGAGTGACCCAAGGGGGAAAATGAGGTGCAGCGGTAGGTATTGGTCAAAGTCGAAGAGGGAGGTACAGGTGAGGTAGAAGAAAATGTCATAGGTAGTGAAGGAGGTATAGAAGGTAATGGCGGTATAGGAGGTAAAGAAGTTATAGATGGTGATGAAGGACGTAAGGTTCACCTAGGTAGAGCTATAGGCTGTGGTGAAGGGGTCAAGGGAAATTTAGGTTTACCTCTGGAGAGAGTATCTTTTGTTAAGGTAGAGGGGTGAGGTCCCAAGATAGATGGTAGCGGGTGAAGGTGATAAGGGTGTAGTTGGTGAGGTCTGTGGGTGTGGATTAGAAGGTTAGGTTTTTCGTTTAGGTTGAGGGATTGATTCAATAGGTATATGGGAAGATGCGGTCAAGTATATCTTGACAGGGGGATGTGCAAGGTTTGATGTAGGTGTGACCCCTAGGACACTAGTGGGTTTAGATACAAGAGATGGCATGTTGGAATACATCGACTAGTAGGTAGAGAGGCATGTATAGATGAGGATGATGCCGTAGAAGATGTATCGAGAGTTATGTTCATGTATGGTTTTGGTTGTTGAAACATATTTGAATAAATGGTAGAAGTGTCAGTGGAAGATGATTGCATTTGGGTCAAAACTATGAGTAAGAGATGCCCCCAAAATAAATACCTATCAACATAATCCAAGCAGATCAGCCAAATGTGAGAATGAAAATTTTGGTAGATGAGGTAGATGTGGAGTGA
The DNA here is from genome assembly GCA_019776745.2 of Taxus chinensis. NCBI lineage: Eukaryota > Viridiplantae > Streptophyta > Pinopsida > Cupressales > Taxaceae > Taxus > Taxus chinensis. Next base: position 183,116,300 of record CM034148.1, read on the forward strand.
GTGGGTATACCCATAAAATGTTTCTGAGAAACAAGGAATTCACTGGCTTCAGCCTCTATAGGTAAGAGAGCCGAAAGTAGGTTCTGTATGATCTTTGGTAGCTATTGGAGAATGGTCACCAAGTGGGTAACGACAGATCTATTGGGTCCTGAATAGGTGGAGAATATGAGGGGTACTCCTCTATGGATGGAGGAGGTATAATTGGTAGCGGTTCACTAGGTAGGGAAGCTAAAGGGGAAATGATATCGAGTGATAACGAGAGACTCCTCTGCAGGTTTACGGGGAGGTGAAGGGCTTTCCCTCTATGGGTAGAGGAATGGATAAAGTAGGTTCCTATGCGGGTAGAGGATTTTGGGCTAGGATTTTGGGCTAGGATTTCCTCGATAGAGGGGATAGGAGATATTTGGGTGATCATGTGATAAGTTGGTAAAGATAACATGTACCCTCACGTGTGTTACTTTCACTGTGTACATGGCATTAACTAGTTTGATCATTAGATGGGGAATGGTTGGGGAATGGTTAGGGAATGGTTTCTTGAATATATGAAGGTCTTGATTAGTAGGTGTATTATAGTTATCCAGGACTAACTCGACCGCTCTTCGAGAATTCCCTGAACAATGCTTTTAAAGGTGATACAATTGCTATCACTATGACCATTTATACGGTGATAGTTATAGTTGTCATTTTCCTTATACCATCCTGGTATGGGGCAAGAGGGGTCAGAACTAGTAGGTGGCTTGATAGGAGGAAGGGTGATGGCATTGGGTTTAATAAGATTTTCTAAAACTAGATGAATATGGTTCCCTAATTGAGGTGTATTTATTTTGTTCTTCGTTTGAATTGGAAATCTTGGACTGGTGACAGATTGGCTGAAGGTTTAGCATGATTTCATGGATGGGCTAGGGCTAGCCTTAAGTACCACTATGTTGGTAGTTCCTTTGGCTTTGGAATAACTTGTCTGAGGTTTCGAGGAAGAGGAAGTATCGTGTGTTTTAAAACGAGTTAGTTCTTGTTTCGTAATTGTATCTTCTTCTCTTTGATGGTGTGAATTTCAAGCTTACGTGCCATGGTGAAGGCCTCATAGAATGTTTGGAAGGTTTGCACTTGTAAGGTAGGTGAGATATGTCTCAGTACAGGTTCATGTGAAGAGCTCTATGAGTTCAGTTTATGGTAATTGAGAAAGTGAGTTGGTTGATTAGGCTACGCCAACGAGCGACAAAATCTGTGATAGATTCATCGTCGTATTGACACATGGAATAAAGATCAGTTATGGTAAATTTTTTGACGATGTTAATCAAAAAAATGATCCAAGAAGGCTTGGGGATATTTGATTGAATGAGAAGATGGAATGTCTAGGTAATCCGCTATACTAGTCCAATGCTGGACCAGTTAGGAACATGGGAAAGGTTCACAAAAGCAGAGCAACATCATGAGACAATTAAGTAACACCCATGTTTAAAAGATCACAAATGCTTCTACGGATCTTCCTTATTGTTAAAGTGGTTAAACTTAGGCATCTCGCAGTGTACAAGATATGGGCGAATGGGAATGAATGGGTGAATAGGCTCATTAAAAATATCGTCATAGGTTAGAGAATTGTGGGAGCCAGAAACAGAGGCTTTTAATGTCTACATCTTATCTATCATTAACTTGATAAAGTCATTATTAGGTTGTGGAGATTGGGTACCCCCCAGGAGGAGCGAAAGGAGGTTATGTAGTGGGACATATGAAGAATACAACATGCCAGAGTATGGTGGTGTCGAATAAGGATGTAGAGAATTGCGAGACAGACATAGAGGGTATATACTTGGACTGAATGACCGATGAAACAAGAGGTGGCTAGTAGTAGGTATGTGAGGGTGGGACACTCATAGTGACCCTGGTAGAGATGAGAGGTAAAGATTGGGGGATAGAAAGGACAACATTTTGAAATGGACTAGAGGTTACCGACACCAAGGGTGGTAGTGTTGCAACTGGTATATACGAGACAACAGGTGTGGATGATGCTATATTTTGGGTGGTGTATGAAGGTATGGTGGAGACTGCGGGTGTAATAGAGGTGGTGGATGTGGCGGTTCAAAGCTGATGTGGGACCTAGCTATGCGACACAACTGGGGATAAAATGGGTGAGGTCACCGTGGTAGGAGGTAGAGCTGAGGCGGAAGTGATCATTAGGGATGGAGATAAGGATACGAGCATGCCATAAATCAAATTGACCCGAGGGCATCTCGAGTGGAGGCATGGGTGAGGTAGTGGCTTAAAGTAGCAGTATTCTGATCCAAGAGTTGTGCAAAGACTCCCTGTTACCTGTAGGAATGGTGATGGGTTGATTGGGATCCATGGATGATGAGATGGAAGGTGGTGAAGGACCAAGTGATGAAGGGCTAGGTGGTGAAGAGCTAGGTGATGAAGAGCTAGGTGATGAAGGGCTAGGTGGAAGTGGTAGTCAACTAGTGTGAAATACAAGGGCGCTGGCCTAACTACGAGTTAGCACCATGTGGATTGGAACTGATTTTGGTGAGACTATATTATGTCTGAATGGCACAAAACACAACATAGAATAGGAAAATAGTCAACGGTAAGTGAATTAGGTTGGCTGGTGAGCTATAAAACAACACAAGGTGACCGACGTTGAGTTGGGGGTAAATCGCTGCTACCGGTTAGGTTTAACCGGTGCCGGTTACTGTGAAAAACTGAATATTTTGTTAAATGATGGTCCCAGAATGATAATTTTTCACACAGGATGAGAGGTGAGGTGACAGTGATTAGAAGGAATGAATAATATGAAAGGTGATAGGACCCTGTTACAACTCAGAAAGTGAAATAGGTTTCTTTTGGATAGGTATCCAAGAAGACTTTAGATCGACACCAATTGCGTTAAACCATGATGTCAGTTAAAGATAATTGATACCTGGTTACTATGAAATTGAAACAGAGAATAAGAAAAGTGGTTGTTATTTAAAATTTTGGTGTTGAATCAAACCTAGAAGTCTGAGGATGATGTAGATGTGGTCTAGGCACACTCAGACGAAATTAGAGTACACTGACTATGACTGGGAGTGTGTAAGGAAAGAGAAAGATAATGATCGAAAGCTCTCACCTCAAAACACAAATCAAGCAAAACACTAAGAAAGAACGTTCCTAGAGTGCCTATTCTATTATGTTTGTTTAGCTTATGCTATTTGTATGGACTGACTGTTATGAACAGAACAATAGAATTTCTTAGTGAGGAATGCTTCCTATGAAGAAATAATTATAAAGGGTGATGTTTCAGGAATGTTATGGCGGGGGAGGGATTCACTTTGATGTATGTACTCGACAGAGCAGCGAACTGGGTGCCCACTGTATCATGATCATGTGATCACCTACAGATTCTTCCAGGTAGGATGTTGTTTAAGAATGTGTGTATTTTGAATTTTTGTGTGGTTTAGTAAGAACTCAGAGAAAGAGAAAAAGGATAGAAGTTCTTTTCTTTGATTCATTTGTCAACCATCAGCTGGTCATGACTTCTAGCGTATAGGCTTGCCCTTAATTAATGTGAGCTAATGAGTTAAATTAGAATGCAATGCACTTGTTTTAAACCCAAATCAAAAGTATGATATTTAATGAAAACAAATAGATGAACAGGAAGAGGGATGATCTTTCACTAAGATGTAGAAAAACAAGAATAAGAAGGTTATTTTTTAAACATACCAAAAGAAATGTGTCTTTTGGAGCAAGTAGAAATAAGAGAATGTTGCCCAAGGAGAAAGTCTTAATGTGAATGATATTAGAAGGGAAACAAACACACATAATTTTTCACCTAGGAATGAAGAAAGAGGCAAGGAACCCCAAATGGGTCCCATCTGGGTGTGCCAAATTGTTTCATCTGATTTCTTAGTTTTTCATGAGAAGTACTTGATGAAACAGATAAGGTAAAGGGTGGTAAGAGGAATACCTGTAGTTTGAGATGGTTGTAAGGTTGTATGCACCGCGTATCTAAATTCTAGAATTGAAGTGATTGTGAGGACATCCCTTTTGGCTAGGAGGAACTACCTGTATAAGAATCAAAGCAAGACCACCAAAGAGAGTTAAACAATATATGTAGTGGACTGCCTAACATGTGCTAGATCCTAGTAAGTACGATACTTCCTAGATGGCTGTTAGTCTAATGTTTAAAACAATTCAATGCTGAAAATAAAGTAAATATTGTCCTACTATAGTTTAATATGATTTAGGTATCTCATATAAATGCAATAGGCTAGATATACTCTAACAGGCTAAGCTAGAAGGAGATCCAGAGGTCAAGTAGGTTGGTTATAGGTGAATCTGAGCTAACAGGCTAGGTTAGATATAGATCTGACGGTCAAATAGGTGTTCAGAGTAGCTATAGGTCAGAAACAGGTCCTGTAATTCTCGCAGAGATCAGGCTGACACAGAGACCAACCACGGTTTTATATAATCCGATGACGATTGGAATGTAACCAGTGACGGTTAGGAAGAATCAACGACGGTCAGGTCGGGAATTGGTACGAATCACACAACCCAATGAGTTTTAAAGGTTTTTAGGAAAGAATGGGGTTAGTAGAAGGTGTTGGGTGGTCACAGAGGAGGTATAGGTATGCTGCGAAGGTCTGGGGTTGGTGAGGAAATCAAGTGGGTGGTTGGGTGAGGTATTACAATGGTTAGGTAAGGAGGGTGGCTGAAACTAGATAGGAGGAATGAAGAAACGGTAAAAGGGATAAGCTCCTTTGTCAGGAGTAACACCGATGTTAATAAAAAACTCAAATAGATGAGAGGTAAACACTTAGTTTTTGGTGAGCTATTGATCTAAAACCCAGTGGAAGAGTGATTGTGCTAGAAGGTGTTAGGAAGAGGTTTCACTATTGTCCCAGTGAACCTGGTTGTCTTGCTGATCACAAATTAATCCTTGCTTTGCTACTGCGTCTAAAAAGATCGAATTCGCAATAAGGAAATCCAATGCCGAAGGTTCAACAACTGATTACAAAGGCTTAGATGGGTCTATATAGGCTTGGTTGGTTAATTCTGGTATAACCGGTGTCGGTTTAGGGTGAACCGACATCGGTTTATGGTGATCTGACGTTGGTTTTGGCGAGATACCACGGGTTGTTCCAAAGTTTCCTTGGAAGTTGCTCCACAATTTTATAAGGGTCTCTTCCTTTCTCGAGATGAAAACTAACCTTAGGAGGATTTTAAATGTGAAGTGAGGGGATGGGTCTAATGTTAGGTTTGTTTTGTGCATTGGTCTAGGGTTTAGGTTAATGGGTCAAATGATGGGGTTGGTTTAGGTGAGGTGTATTTAATAAAGGTAATTATATTAAATAGATGTGTGAGGGTAGTGAATTAATTTAATGTGAATAATTAAATCAATGTGTGTGGGTAAAAGGCTATTAACTTAATTAAAATAATTAAATTAATGTGTATGGAGGTAAATGACATTAATTTAATTAAAGTAATTAAATTAAAATGTGTGGGGTACAAGAGGTAGGTGATTATAGGGCTGCGCTAGGGGACCAAGGTGATTATGACACGATTTCAGTGTCTACACAGGGTCTCAATGGTGGGCCAAAGTGAAACCCAACTTTTTTAGTTTTACCAGCTCCCTAAAAGCACAAAACAGAGTAATAGGGCTCCGAGAGGATCGACGAAGACATCACACCGGTCAAATGAGGTCGAGCTAATGCTTTATGTGACTCTGTACATAGTAAGGAACACATATAATGTTTGGCATCTCTTTTATGGGGCTAAGAGTGTTATTTTGCAAGTATTTGGAAATTGCATTTTTTCTAACTTTGTAAGGTAGAGAACAATGATTGTTTTAGTTAACTCATCTAGCTCTCACCAAAACCTTCTGAAATGAGCAAGCAAGTTTTGACAACCTAGGTTAGTAATGCATGAGGTTGTGGTCATGACAAATTGTAAGTTGATAGAAAAATCATGAGGTGTTTCTTTATTGATTGCACTAGTTTGTCTAGTTAAAATATTCAATTATTTGAGAAACTAATAGTTTAATTTTTTTATTTTATTGCAAATGAATAACCAAATTATATGAAAATTTAATAGATAAAGGTAAGGAGGCCATGTCTTGAATATATTAGCATCCACAGTGTATGAGATGCTCTGTGCGGTTTTGACCCACATTCCTCAAGGATCCAACTCTCTTTTAGCATTCCGTCAAACATTCTATGTGCATACGGAAGCTCCCTATGTACTTTCTTGTTCTCAGACATCATTAAAGATCATTCAACAAAACCCATTTGTGCACATCGAGAAACGTGATCATTTCATGAAGCTACATTTATCTGAGGCATTTTTCAAATAATCCACAAGCCTATTATCATATCCCCTCCATTCAATGGTCTAGTAGAAGATAATTAATGAATCTCATGTCTTTCACTGGTAGTTACATATGCAATAACCATTTGTCTAATAAATTGCACACATGCATAATGCTTCCACATTTAGAATATAACTCTCTCAACATATTGGATATAAAACATATAACATCAATATGTTCTCCATAATACACTAACTCATGGCTCCCATTTTGTAAATAAGTCTTGTAAACAACACTAGCTATGTTATAATGGAAAATTGGAGCCATCATGACGAGCGTAACCAAGAGATATTACTTTCGATGAAAATCAAGTGAGCTGATTCTACCCTTATAACCTTAAATAATACTATTATCTACATATCATGCACTTTTATTCACTCAGTCCCATATTTACCACTTGAGTTACTTCTATCAGTCTTAGAGATACTATGTGTGTGTATAGAAATTGCATCTCTCTCAATGGTGTCCTCCTCAACTTTGTTTCTATTTTTTCAGGCATACAATTTGACCAGTTGGATATAGAGATGATGTTCTTCCTTTGGATATCCTTCTTCTATGTTAATGGCGTCACTTGGATATCTATGTTGCACAAAACATAGAGACTTCTATCCGAAAAAACACAACACCCAACTTCTAAACCTTTTCAACAACACATTTTGTGGCATATCCTGCAATCAAGTTGTCAAACAAAACCATGTTTTCCTTAAGACATTCATTTGAATAGTTCATGTGCCTGTCTCTATTTCAAATTTTGCATACATTTCTACCAAGGCCATTGCAACTATACATATGACAATATTCCTATACAACCATAGTGATAAGTTGGAAATTGAATTTGGATTGTAAATTTTGGCCCCTGTGACACTATTTAAGTTGTTAAGAAACTCCATTAAGTGGTTGGGTGCCACACTGTAACCAAGTTGATCTCCAAGATTATTGCAGGACAAATTTTTGTGGGAGATGAAAATTAGTTCCATCATTTCTAAAAGGGTAATGTTCTTATAGAGATTATTGACAATTCCATGTAAATCAATCTAAGAACATAGCCTGGCACTACAATGAGGTGCACTGTGTCAGACCAACAATAATCAATTACTCATGCATAAGATCCAGATGTAACTTGTGTGTTTTCAAACTGAGCTAAGCAATAGTATTATCTAAAAACATATTTTTTAAGGGTTAATTGTAATTAACATTGCTAATTTTTTTGCGAATTTTTTTCAAATATGTTACATACCTTTAATGTTCCCACATTTCATTACATAGCTACTAGTTCACTAACAAAACTGCAACCCTGAAAAAATTCCTCGATCTTTATTTTAATATGATTTAGGCATCTCATACAAATGCAATAGGCTAGATCTAATCTAACAGGCTAGGCTAGAAGGATATCCAAAGGTCAAGTAGGTTCGTTATAGATGAATCTGAGCTAACAAGCTAGGTTAGATATAGATCTGAAGGTCAAATCGGTGTTCGAGAAGGTATATGTCAGAAAAAAGTTGTAATTCTGGCAGAGATCAGGTGACACAAAGACCAACAAAGGTTTTATAAATCCGATGACGGTTGGAATGTAACCGGCGATGGTTAGGGAGAACCAACGATGGTTAGGTCGGGGGCTGGACGACTCACACAGTCTGAGTTTTAAAGGTTTTTAGGCAAGGATGGAGTTAGTAGAAGGTGTTGGGTGGTCACAGAGGAGGTATAGGTATGCTGCGAAGGTCTGGGGTTGGTGAGGAAATCAAGTGGGTGGTTGGGTGAGGTATTACAATGGTTAGGTAAGGAGGGTGGCTGAAACTAGATAGGAGGAATGAAGAAACGGTAAAAGGGATAAGCTCCTTTGTCAGGAGTAACACCGATGTTAATAAAAAACTCAAATAGATGAGAGGTAAACACTTAGTTTTTGGTGAGCTATTGATCTAAAACCCAGTGGAAGAGTGATTGTGCTAGAAGGTGTTAGGAAGAGGTTTCACTATTGTCCCAGTGAACCTGGTTGTCTTGCTGATCACAAATTAATCCTTGCTTTGCTACTGCGTCTAAAAAGATCGAATTCGCAATAAGGAAATCCAATGCCGAAGGTTCAACAACTGATTACAAAGGCTTAGATGGGTCTATATAGGCTTGGTTGGTTAATTCTGGTATAACCGGTGTCGGTTTAGGGTGAACCGACATCGGTTTATGGTGATCTGACGTTGGTTTTGGCGAGATACCACGGGTTGTTCCAAAGTTTCCTTGGAAGTTGCTCCACAATTTTATAAGGGTCTCTTCCTTTCTCGAGATGAAAACTAACCTTAGGAGGATTTTAAATGTGAAGTGAGGGGATGGGTCTAATGTTAGGTTTGTTTTGTGCATTGGTCTAGGGTTTAGGTTAATGGGTCAAATGATGGGGTTGGTTTAGGTGAGGTGTATTTAATAAAGGTAATTATATTAAATAGATGTGTGAGGGTAGTGAATTAATTTAATGTGAATAATTAAATCAATGTGTGTGGGTAAAAGGCTATTAACTTAATTAAAATAATTAAATTAATGTGTATGGAGGTAAATGACATTAATTTAATTAAAGTAATTAAATTAAAATGTGTGGGGTACAAGAGGTAGGTGATTATAGGGCTGCGCTAGGGGACCAAGGTGATTATGACACGATTTCAGTGTCTACACAGGGTCTCAATGGTGGGCCAAAGTGAAACCCAACTTTTTTAGTTTTACCAGCTCCCTAAAAGCACAAAACAGAGTAATAGGGCTCCGAGAGGATCGACGAAGACATCACACCGGTCAAATGAGGTCGAGCTAATGCTTTATGTGACTCTGTACATAGTAAGGAACACATATAATGTTTGGCATCTCTTTTATGGGGCTAAGAGTGTTATTTTGCAAGTATTTGGAAATTGCATTTTTTTCTAACTTTGTAAGGTAGAGAACAATGATTGTTTTAGTTAACTCATCTAGCTCTCACCAAAACCTTCTGAAATGAGCAGCAAGTTTTGACAACCTAGGTTTAGTAATGCATGAGGTTGTGGTCATGACAAATTGTAAGTTGATAGAAAAATCATGAGGTGTTTCTTTATTGATTGCACTAGTTGTCTAGTTAAAATATTCAATTATTTGAGAAACTAATAGTTTAATTTTTTTATTTTATTGCAAATGAATAACCAAATTATATGAAAATTTTAATAGATAAAGGTAAGGAGGCCATGTCTTGAATATATTAGCATCCACAGTGTATGAGATGCTCTGTGCGGTTTGACCCACATTCCTCAAGGATCCAACTCTCTTTTAGCATTCCGTCAAACATTCTATGTGCATACGGAAGCTCCTATGTACTTTCTTGTTCTCAGACATCATTAAAGATCATTCAACAAAACCCATTTGTGCACATCGAGAAACGTGATCATTTCATGAAGCTACATTTATCTGAGGCATTTTTTCAAATAATCCACAAGCCTATTATCATATCCCCTCCATTCAATGGTCTAGTAGAAGATAATTAATGAATCTCATGTCTTTCACTGGTAGTTACATATGCAATAACCATTTGTCTAATAAATTGCACACATGCATAATGCTTCCACATTTAGAATATAACTCTCTCAACATATTGGATATAAAACATATAACATCAATATGTTCTCCATAATACACTAACTCATGGCTCCCATTTTGTAAATAAGTCTTGTAAACAACACTAGCTATGTTATAATGGAAAATTGAGCCATCATGACTAGCGTAACCAAGAGATATTACTTTCGATGAAAATCAAGTGAGCTGATTCTACCCTTATAATCCTTAAATAATACTATTATCTACATATCATGCACTTTTTATTCACTCAGTCCCATATTTACCACTTGAGTTACTTCTATCAGTCTTAGAGATACCTATGTGTGTGTATAGAAATTGCATCTCTCTCAATGGTGTCCTCCTCAACTTTGTTTCTATTTTTTCAGGCATACAATTTGACCAGTTGGATATAGAGATGATGTTTCTTCCTTTGGATATCCTTCTTCTATGTTAATGGCGTCACTTTGGATATCTATGTTTGCACAAAAACATAGAGACTTCTATGCCGAAAAAACACAACACCCAAACTTCTAAACCTTTTCAACAAACACATTTTGTGCATATCCTGCAATCAAAGTTGTCAAACAAAACCATGTTTTTCCTTAAGACATTCATTTGAATAGTTCATGTGCCTGTCTCTATTTTCAAATTTTGCATACATTTCTACCAAGGCCATTGCAACTATAACATATGACAATATTCCTATACAACCATAGTGATAAGTTGGAAATTGAATTTGGATTGTTAAATTGTGCCCCTGTGACAACTATTTAAGTTGTTAAGAAACTCCATGTAAGTGTTGGGTGCCACACTGTAACCAAGTTGATCTCCAAGATTATTGCAGGACAAATTTTTGTGGGAGATGAAAATTAGTTCCATCATTTCTAAAAAGGGTAATGTTCTTATAGAGATTATTGACAATTCCATGTAAATCAATCTAAGAACATAGCCTGGCACTACAATGAGGTGCACTGTGTCAGACCAACAATAATCAATTACTCATGCATAAGATCCAGATGTAACTTGTGTGTTTCAAACTGAGCTAAGCAATAGTATTATCTAAAAACATATTTTTTAAGGGTTAATTGTAATTAACATTGCTATATTTTTTTGAGAATTTTTTTCAAATAGTTCACATACCTTTATATGTTCCCACATTTTCATACATAGCTACTAGTGCACCTACAACTGCAACCTCTGAAAAAATTCCTCTATCTTTTATACTTTGATTGACGTCGATACCTTTCTCCAAAGATCGCATTTTGGCATAGACTAGGAGTGCATAGACAAATGTAAATGTATAAGGTTGGAGAAATGTTTGTTATGTTAGGTTGTGGAGCCTATTTTCATATGAGAATGTGTTGAAGATTGTACACTAAGAGTACTGTACACTTTCCATGTTGTCTTGCCGGGGTTCAGGGATGCAACCCACGAAAAAAAAAATTGGGCCTTAAAATGTGCCCGATATATTGGGAAACGTGATTTTCTCATATGGGTAGGTTTTATGACCCATAGGTTTATGGGATGGTTTTGGCCCATGGTTTTGATACCCACGGTCTTGTAAAACTGCTTAAGCAGTTGTCTATTTATATGTTTTTGTGCATATGGTAGATATATTGAAAACATTGCAAATGTGCTTTGAATTCAGGTTTTAATTCTGTAGAGTTTGTTGAGCATAGCTCTAAATAGATCTCAGTATTGTATTAAGAGAGTGGTGGCTTGTAATAAAATCTGAGCAAGTGATTCTTGGTGGACATAGCCCAAATTTTTTGAACCACGTTAAATACTGTCTCTCTATGTTCTGTTATTTTATTCTGCACTTTTATTTGAGATCTATAATATTTTCTACATATTAGTTTCTACTGTTGCAATTCTATGAGGGATTATTCCTCATATTTTATCCCTTATTTCCTAACATGTTACATAGGTGAAACAGTTTGACTGTTCGGTGGGGAAACCCATGTCTTCTGTACACTTCCATAGTCATCCATGAGAAGCTTCCCCAATCTTTCAATTGGTCAAACATTGTAACAACATCAATTCCAATGTCATCCACCGCCAATCTCCATATCTGTGATGCCACAATTTATTTTCCAGGGACTAAAAAAAAATGGCAAAAAAATAGTAATAATAATAATAATAAATGAAGAAATCAATGTATTTGGTGGGGGAGGTAGTGGAATAATTTAAAAGATAATTGATGGAGTTATTGTGTGCAGGGCTCTGTTAGCTGACTGGCATGTGACAGGGGTTTTACAGGGTATGGCCGCCCTTCATGCCCACTCAGACCTGTCATTTACCCCTAAATAATAATACATTCACTTTATTTGAGACCTAAAAAGCATTAACCACCTAAAACCAAAGTCAATATTTTAGATTTAGTAGTAATTAGATAGTTGCAGTGAAGCCTGGATGGCTGAGTGGTCTAAGACACGCCATTGTTTAAGCTGCCGATTGTAGGGTTAAGTGCGTCTGTTTGGATAAAGTGCATGAGGTAAGGGCTAATTAACCTGTTATATACTGCGCTGGGTATAAAAGACATGGGTTCCTCATGAGTTAGTCAAACGGTTTCACATATGCAACATACATGTCTCCAACTGGATCATTTTACATTTTCATTCATACTCTCGGCCTGTACCAAAACATGACCCTAGAATAGGTTATGGACGTTCATCAAAGCATAAAATATGCAGGATCTTTTCAGATTTTGTAGTCACAAATGCTCTTGTATATGTGAATGCAGAATGTGAAACCTTACTTAAGGCAGGTGGACTGTTTGACAAAATGTCTTAAAAATTATAATATTAATTTGAGATCATCCAAGATCCAATTTATCCCACACCCTTTCTTCCTTAGAGTGTAATTCAAATTTGCTCATTTGTATATAATGCGTGTGCTATAGTAATTTCAATTTTTCATAACAGTATCTCATTTATGGAAACTAGAGCATGCATATACCATTTGATTTCTCTTCTATTATCATTATGGATTATAGAGGAGGCCTCTTTATTTCCTTCCTCTTATAAGCTTGGAACAACCTCTTCTATTTTAAAATATTATGGCATCCCTATAATCATAATACCCAACGTTGTGAAGAACTATACAATTGAGGAGCATGGAAACTTTTAGGTGCACTTGGACAAGACCTACATTCCAAAGTTCAAGAATCAAGTGTGTTATGATACAAATATTAAGGGTTTCCTTAGCTATGGTCAAATGGGGGCAATTTCGGGCCACAATTGCTTCATTTGGTTCTAGTCAAAAGCATCTATATTGATGATCCCAGTAGTGGATTGATTTATTTTTATGTTGGCATTTTTTTTAAACAATTGTCATTGTCTTTGTTTAAGATCCCTCGTGATTGCAAACCAAAGGATGATCTCCGTTCTGAAGCTAAACTGATGGAGACGAAGACCATCTCAGATATGCTATCCTAAAAAAATATATACCCTCATGGAATGATTCATCTTCTGCTTATGCACAAATGGTTTTATGGAAGTGAATCTTGAGACTTTCAAGAAAAGGAAATTGGGGGAGTGTTTCGAATGCATGCAACTATTTGATGAAATGTCTAGTAAAGATGCAGAACTGGGTTCTACAACTTTAGCTGATTCATTTTCCCTCAGGAATGGTCTCCTTACCTTTTCTCTCATAATTTTCCTAATTTGGTCCTCCATTTCCTATATAATAGAATCATTAAACCATTGGATAATCGTACAAATGGATATGTAATCAAATTTAAATAATGTAAGGAAATAAAATTCCACATTGTAATATTTGAACTCAATTTATAATTTAAACCTTAATTGTGGTCGCTACCATAACCTTATACGATGATACTAGAATATCCAAATTAGATTCTCGTATCTAATGGTTTTGGCGAGAGTTAGATGACGTTGTCAAATCAAACAACCTAATTTCCTATCTTATAAAGTTAGAAAAAAATCAATTTCCAAGAATCACAAAACAACACTTTGAGCCCCGTAAAAAGGATGTCAAGTGTCGTATGTGTTCCTTGTTATGTGGTGAGTCATCTCAAAAATTATCTTCACCCCGTTTGACCATTTTCACTATATTTGTTACTTCTCTAGGAGCTGTTAAAACTTAAAAGCTAGCTTTTGGTTTTACCCATTGTTTTGTCCTTGAACCACGAAATGTTTGTCCGCCTTCAGAAACCTCTAGTATTTTTACTAGAAAATTTTCTAGAACCTTTGGTTTGGGAAAATCACATTCTTGGTTAGTTTGGAAAAGGTATTTTGTAGGTCTTAGGTCACAGTTTTGACTAGGTCAAACTGGACTAATTACGATCGGTGGCTCCAAAAAACCCATCGCCATTTGAAACCTGCTTTCTGGTTCTTAGTCCCGTCAACTCTAATGAATTCCCCATATATAGGGAAACTTGTAGCAAATTTCTCATTGCGTGTTCATCCATTGAACACTAGTTTTACACGTGGTTTTCTAAGCCCTCGAGTTGACTTTTGATTGTTTACAATGAGGTCAATTATGACTGGTGGCCTCAGAAAACTAGCCGCCAATCGTAAACCGTTTTCCTGTTCTTAATCCCATCAGTTCTTGTGAATTCTCGTTGTATAGGAGGACACATAAAAACCTACCTGCCATGTATTTTTTCATCAGAGGAAAATGTTTGAAAGTGGCTTCTTCACCTCCAAGTCTAAATTGAACGTTTTTACAACTAGTAGGAAAACAATGAGAAAGTTGTAGGACACTTGTTGGGTTGTCAAACCATCGTGGAAACTTGTTAACACTTATAAATAACTTCTTGAAACTCTACTGTGTGACTATTATGTGAGTTTGAAATTTTGGAAAAATAGTGTTTCTCTCTCATCCCTATTTCTTTCTCTCGACCTGGTTAAGAAATGAAGTGAACTAAAATGAGATAAATATGTTTCTCTAACCTCCTCCTTTTGAATACAAATTATTAATGTTATTATGTAAATGAGAAAATAAAAATGTTAATTATGCTATATTTGGGTGGATGGCATGTTGGCAATTTATCGTTGATTTCATGCTCACACAATTTTTCAAGATGGAAGTGAGATGGCGAAAAGACATGGTGTAGTCCATTGTTTATTACTGTAATTTATATGATTTATTGAAAAATGTATATATGTGTAATGTATTGCCATGCTACATAAATTTATATTTTAAATTTGGTAATATGTATGAGATGTTAGTTTTAGGAATGCCTTGTGAAATGTGCATTTAATCATTGCTACCATTTTGATTTAGATTTTCATCTGGAAAAAGTTGGATATGTAAATGAATTTGAATGTAATATCTTGTAGTGCATTTCCATTTTGTAATAGCTGATTAATTAATTGGTGTGTTGTTCTCTTTACCTAAAAAATGCAATAAAGAAACCTGAGAGAATTAACCAACCCTAGTACCAAATTTGTGTGTAACTAACCTTCCTATGTTATTCTTTTTTGCATAGAAAACTGAAACCTTAGAATGAAATTAAACATGTATGCTCGATGGCACCTTCTATCTTAACTAAATAATATCTCTAGTTGAGTTACCACCATAGCTTGTATGTTTAATGGCATCATCGTGAAACCGTCAGTTAAGAATGACTTAATCAAACATTATTTATAGTAAGTGGTCCCCTTTGAGAATTGGTTATCATGTGTGTATTAAGGAGAATGTGTTCTCTTCATGTCCGACTTACGTGTTAGGTGACAGAGATCACCAAGTACTCTTGAAAGTAACATTTTTCAGATGGGATTATCTAATGAAGTTAATGTTTAAACTTGTTTTACCCTCCCTTCCATTCTAGCCACATTCATTTGCAAAACGCTATCTTCCTAAAAGATAATTAATCCTCATAACTAAAATTTATATTACTAAACCTAAGAAATATATTCATTAGTTCATTTCTATAACTTAAGAGTCATTTTTTGAATCAACAACCATGTTGTGTAACCCTTCTAGATATGTAGTAAGTAGAGCTAATACCTCTTTAGTATCCTAGTTGACTACTAGGTCTTACGAAGTTAGATCTAGAAATTTTCTTCATCATCAAATGAATTCCTTGTGGGACCTAGACGACACAAATGGACCCAGTGAAATAGTCATACTATGACTTAAACTCTTGTTAATTATCTCTTTAGTTCCTCACAACTCAATGTGTTACTTTGGCTAGTGATAATATACCGCCGTGATCTTTTACAGAGGGTTTACAGGTTTAACATGTTTCCACACCTTAATCTGATCTATACTAGGGCATAGATCCCTGAGTGAAAATTGGAATTAAACTAAACCTCAGTTGATTAAGAAGTTAACTTGTGGGTTAAAAATGGTAAGTAACACTTTGCAAATGAATGGTAATTTATTGGCAAAGAGAAAGTTTATATGCTTCAGTACAGATACAACCTACGAAGATCGATTCCTTACTCATCCAAGTAAGAGGTGGGACAATCACATATAACAACAACTATAAAGACGATATTTTGGATAAAACATTAAAAAAATTGGAAAATATTAGGGTTGAAGCCCAGGAATATTTAACAAATGATCTAAGGATAAGGATCTGGTAGTAACTGCAAATGCCAAAAGAGATAGAGCAGTTTTAAGTATTATCACTTTGAAACAATATTTTTTATTTATTTGAACTTTTCTTATTTTAGGAATATGTTTAATTAAGATCTCTTTTTGTGTGCAGTTGAAATATGAAAATTTGAAGATTCAAGAAAATGTTTTCCAAGTTCACTTGGAAAGCGCTCATATCAGTTTATCCAAAAAAAATAATTTGAAAGAAAATATTTGTTTAGTTAGTAAACAAAACAGTACACTAAAGAGGATAATTAAAGAGTATGGATATGACCCAAAAATTGTATTCAAAGCCAAGGCAGATGCAGATCCCAGCTTGCTATCCCATGGAGATGAGACAAGGGAAGAAAAAAGGATCGTAAAGATTCTAGATAGTGCTACGGAAGATCTGATTAGTTCTGTGATTATTCAAGCCATTGGGGAAATGAGTACAACTACAAGAGTGGAATCCATTGGTGAAGGGGGTAAACAGAATTGAGGGTTGAAAATTTTCATGATTGAGAGTTAAAACTTGAAAAATTGAAACTTTGAATTTGAAATTTTGAAATACTTTATTATCTATATTTGAAAATTTAAAATTTGAGTTTAATGGTCATGATGTTTGAAAAATTCAAATAATTTATGATCTGGATTTGAAATTTGAAACTTGAATGTGATGGTGTTTGAAAATTTGAAATACTTTAAAATTTGGAATTTTATATCTTCTTATATATTATGTATAGAATTTCTAGATACATTCATTTAAATGTGATGGTGTTATGATAATGGTTAATTATTTGTTTTAAGAAAATATGGAATGTGGTATGACAAAGGCATCTTAGTACTTGTAATGATGATTGCATAGATGTTGATGATGACATTAGAATAGAATCATAGATATGGATTACAATTACTTGTATGTGGATGATGATAATGGATAATTATTTTAAGAAAAATTGGAATTTGGTAGGATAGAGACATATAAACCTTCTCAAAATATTCTAATGGATATGATATGATGACATTAGAATGGATATAGATGATGTTGAATGATGATGATGGATAATTGTTTTAAGAAAAATTGGAATATTAAAATAGATATGGATGATGATAAATTGTGATGATAATGGATAAAGGATAATTGGAGTCTAGTACTTACATCTTCTTATTAGGTTTATCAAAATCTTCTTCTCTCTACTTATCAAATTGATCTAAGACTTACATCTTCTATGATGACATTAGATGTGTATGGAGACATTAAAATAGATGGATTATGTTGAATTGAGTGGACATAGATTTTTAACTTCAACCACGATCATGGAATGTGGTAGGATAGAGACATTTAAACCTTCTTAAAATATTCTTCTCTCTATTTTAATGAATTAATTAAAAGATGACATTAGTTTCAAGTACAATAGTGGATGATGAATTGTATAATGGATAATTGTTTTAAGAAAAATTGGAATGTGTTATGATAGAAACATCTTAATATCGAAAAATTGGAATGTGTTATGATAGAAACATCTTAATATGGAAAAAAATTATCCAAAAAAATTTAAACACTTTATCAAATAATTTTGCAAAGAAATCATCCTTCGTAGCGTGTTGCATGCTAGAAGACCTTCGATTCAAGAAAGCACAACACATGAAATAGATTAGTATATAGATGGGTGAGTTGCCTAACATTGTCAATCTCGAGAAGTGAGGGCTTCCTAGGATGGATGTCAACACACATTTTCAAAAAAAAAATGAAACAATGATTGATTAGATTAACGAATAAACAAAATATTAAATAAAAATGCAAATGATAACCTATACATTTCTGGACAGTAGAAGGTTGGAAGAGTGCAACAGTGGAATAATATGTCGATATGAACTCTGAATGTATTGCAAATTAGTATGCAACAAATGCATGTAACAAACAATTTTTTAAACATAATTTTGTATTCGAAAAATCCAAAATAGTAATTATATAAAATATATTTTATAAATAATTGTATTTAAAAATATGTAAATATATATACCTGTAACATCTTTAACAATAACAAGAGCTGATTTTTTTTTGTAAAAAGCCTCCTCAGTCAATATTTACATCTATAACGTTAATATGAAATTGAATAAATAACCACAGTCAAACAATAAAAGGTCAAGGAAATACCTATTTAAAGTTGAAACAATCCATTATCAATAGCTGATTCAAATTCAATGTTCTCTTATGTAGAGTGTGATGACACACCAATTCTAGTCTCATCATTGGGAAAATTTGTACTTGTAGCTATATTATTTACACCTCTTCTTTTAGAAAGGGAATTCCAATACGTAATTTCTTTGTTGAAAGGAAATGTTTCCATGGAGTAGCGAGAAACATAACACCTCATGAAACTTTCTAGATTTTTATCCAACCTGTTTCTTAGCTTTGATTTTATAAATGATAAAGATATGAAAACCCTTTCATCCTTCAAAGACCTAAAAATCATTGTTTTTCATAGCTCATATAATCTAAAATATTCATTGATGTCTTCTTGTAATACAATACTTTGATATATTCCTCGTCAGAGCCTTGTAATAGTACCACTCTTAGAAGGTTCATCTAAATTTTTGTATCGGTTCCTCATTTTTGTTGAAAAATTTGTTGATTGAGACTTTAATAAATGAACATTCAATATAGCTTTGATTTCCATACTCTTTACCTCTAAAGTCTTTGTGAAATATTCTGTTATTATACCCACGGATTTATGGAAATTATTTCTTACAAATTCTGCAGAAGCACCTTAAGTATTCCAAAAATTAGGATTCATCACACCCATTGCTTCAAGAATTTTATCTTTGGAAAAATGTTCTCTAAATTAAGATGATAAGGATTCTAAATTTTTTTAAGCTTTATTCTTGTGTCAACTATAACAGACTCAAAGAGATTACGTGTCACAGGAACATCTTATTGTTCTGATCCTGTAATATCTTGACATTTTTACAAAATGTGTAGTGGTATGTCCCTCCCATTAACATTGATGTAGAGGTGATCATGGATATTAAATCTCAAATAGTTACTGGGGTTTTTAAGATCTAATAAATATTTCCAATTCTCAAAAACATGTGTATCAAAACTATCTTGGGAACACTACAAGACATCAAGAATTTTAAATACCATTTTTCTCATCCGTATAAAATACACAATATAGATTAATCTCCACTGTGCATGCTTCATGCATGTATTGATCTCCTAAAACATTGGAATAATACCACCCAATGTAAGAAATGTCTCAAAATTAGTTAAACGGAACAACATGTCCCTCGCCCTGTCAAATTCAAGATGATATTTGTGCATGAAACCAACCAACGAAGGATACTCCTCATGAGCTGTGCATGCAGGTTCATACAAATAAATCCATCTCGTCTCAACATCATTTAATTTTTTTTTCCATCTGTAATTCAAATTGCAAATTTTTGGTACTCAAGAAATCACTTTGGGATACTTTCCATATAGGCATGAATTTCTCTTATAAGGTCTTCTACTTTAGCAAAATTTTCATAGTTGTTTACCATTTTATACTCTAAATTCATTTCGTGAGCCATATAGTGAATTGCTAGCATATAAGGGGCAATTGTTGTTTGTAATCTAACACACAACCCTATATGGTGAGCTTGCATGATTGATGCACCATCTGCTTTGATGCATATCAACTTCATATCAATTTCGTAATTAGTCATTCCAACAATATCTTTCAAATGAGAAACGACTATTTTATATAGGTTTTCGACATTATAGTTTTCAACCATTTCTTAACACTTGGCATATGAGGTGTCCTTATATTATTTTCTAATATATAGACATAGATACATACCCATGTAGTGTTGTCGATGGCTGTCACTTCATCAATTGAAAGAGAGATAAACTTATCTTTTTTTACATTCTCTTTCAAATCGTCCTTCTCTATCATCGAAAGGAATTTTTCCATTTCCCTTGCACTACTATCAGACAAATGAGCCTGAGGTACGTTGGGCATTCCATTATATTGATACCAAACTTTGAAATTGAGGAAATCTGAAATCGGTCTTCCTTGCTTTAGTATGTGAAATAAAGTAGAGAACTGTATGAGTTTTGCATGCAGATTTGTTTGATTCATCTTACCAACTTGTGATGTGATCGTTCCTCCCTTTTCTATGAGATGTCTGTGTTTTTTCTATAATGCTTCATACTCTATTGCATATTTAACATGCATGCATTAATTTTTAGTTTTCCACCTGTGTGTTTTGATTTTCTCGTCATCCTCCCCTATTACATTCAACTATTGTTTTCCATAGTGTTTTTCTATAATGTCCAGCTTCAGTCGCATTTTTTGCTGCTTTCCCAAATTTTTCATACATATTATCCATGTACATTCAGATGGGATATCTTATGGATTAGATGATGTTACAAGTTAGATAAACAAACATTTGATAGCCTAATTAAACTTGTACGTCCTCCCCATTGTCCACATATTCTTGTTCATTTTCAATGTTTTACTTTTTTGAGTAGAACTCTGAGAAATATCACAATCACCTAGTTTCCTCTTTCATAAAATAGAATTTGGATTTGATTTTTGTGTTTCATTTTGTTGAGTATTTGTGTGTGTGATATCTTGATGCACTCTTGGTTGCACCCCAACAGGAAGAATATCTTCTGGATCTGGCATCTCAACAGGTATATCTTCAAGATCTGGCACGATATCATCATAGGTTTCATTTGGTTGATGCTATGCAGAATGCATGTCCACCTCGATATTACCTTCTACATATTCAATAATTTGATTCTTTCTGGTCACAACTATATGGGTGATAGTGGTTATGGTATATGTAGTAGCAAAGTTTCCAAAATACTTGAACAGGGACTTCTGAGATTTCTTACATACTTTTTGGGTTTTTCCATTCTAAGCACTAGCACCTTCCATTATTCTGAGTCACATGTTAGATAAAATTGAGTCACGCATCAGAGTATACTGATTTGTGCATAAGATAAACCTATGTCACGTGTCAACAAAAAAACTAAGTCACATGTCAAAAAACTTAGTCCTGTCACACGTCAACAAATGTAATGAGTCATGTATTAATGAGTATCCTTGTTGTGTGTCAAAAATAAACCCTTTGTCACCTGTTAGCAAAACTTATTGTCACGTGTCAGCAAACACAGTGAGTCATGTGTTAGATAAACTGATGTTGAGCATCAATAAAAAACCTAAATCACATGTCACCAAACTTAGTCCTATCATGCGTGATAAAATGAAATGAGTCGCGCGTCAACAAATATTTTTGTTGCACGTCAACAACAAAAACTTAGTAATCAAAATATTAAATGTACTCTAGTCTTGTGCTTAGAGTATGCAAGTTCACAACTTCACTGTATTGGTAAGGTACTCATAGTCTGGTAGTAGTATACTACCTGGTGAATCACCTAGGTTTTTATAGGAGATGTTTTCAAATGTAGGTGAAGCCGACCCAAAAAATATATATATATTGTAAATTTTAGGTGAACAGGAAACTGACCTGCTCCAAAAAAAATCACCTTTTCAAATTTTCCTGAAATGAATTTTTCACCATATTATGAATATTCACCACTAAAATTATCCTTAAAACTCACAAGAGAAGCCATCTAAACCCAAGTACTTTTCATCTTCTAGAAAGAGAAAAGGTGTATAAAGTTCCTCCAAAGTAAGAGGTGATTTGCAGCGAGCATGATCTACGGGCGTGAGTTGTGAAGGCACTACATCAATACATTTTTGTAAGGTAGAGGCACGTTAAAATGAATCCTATTGACCTTGAAAAACCATATAATAGTTCTTGAAACAAGCATTAGAGATATCGAGTAGCTCGGTAAGCCGATGGTGAGAATCATAGATTGCCTTGATATGTTTTTGAGCATGCTTGTCCTGGAGGGATTTGAAGGATGTTTTAGAGGTTTTATCTCCCACCATGAGCCAAAGAATTCTTTAACAGATCTATGCACCATAGGCTGAGTGATATTAAATGAGCTTAACCTTGTGGTGAATATCTATAACCTGATCTTGAACCGGATAATCAAAAGGATTGGCCTCTAAGAGGAGGGTAAATATTTTGTATTTTTTGTGCAGAGTCAAGTCAAAAAATTTTCAAATCCATGCAACATTTTTGCCAAAATGGTGGAGGAACTTGGTGTTGCATTCAATTGATGCCTCCCATAATGATATCTAGCTAGAAGAAAATGGTGGATGTGTCACCATATTCTAGATCTTTGAAATTAGTTAGAAAACTCCTGGATGACTCAGCAACGACACATTAAGGAAGAATTGAGTAGTGGGCACCTTGGGATGGATCCCCTACCAAACAACCTTAAATGTGATTAGATGGTGGTGTGACAAAAGAAATTCTCGCCAAACTTTCATAACATTGGAGCCATGTGTGTAAAAATTAAAAATGGACTGCTGTGAAAGAAGAGCACAATAGAGGAATTTTAATACCCTATCATATCCTTCTTGAAAATGGATCTACGTTAACCAATATTGGTCCTATAATTCTTGACGTTGACTAAATAATGGATCGGAAAGGCCCCAACAAGTTTTAAAGTAATACCAGGTCACATGTTCACCGAGACACCAACACAACAATATTGTACTAGATTTATCATATGTTTGCTCCACCATGTTAAAATTTCAACAAACCAACCAATAAGCAGTAGGTATGTTATCACCTAACCATCTCCATGATAAATTTCTTTCAAGTCCCTCATAAGGGGCATAAACATTGAGATTAACGAAAGAAATATCATTAATAGTCATAATCACCCAAGCAACCCTATTAGTGGGCTCCTCACTCGAGGCAACAATTAATGCAAAAAAATTCGGTGCAATGGAAATACTAAATCCACCACTAGCATGAATGCGTTGAGTATAGAAATACGAAAAATAAGGTGCAATACATGTCAGCATAGTCTAAATAAAAAAACCAAAAATCTTGATATCATGTAAGCAAATAACATCTAAACTACTAAGTATGGAAAACTAAATGAAGAAATAATATTTGTTAGTGTTGTGTTAGACCCCAAACATTCCATGACATGAAATTCATGAAAAATCATACATATTGAGCTCCCACTACCCTTGAGGAATTCCATCCTCAGAGGTGAGAATGGTGAAATTGTTGGCCAGAAAAAGCTGGTATGAATCAGTATGCTCATCTTGAATGCAGTGGTGTTTGTCCCAATTTACTCCTCGTGCGCCACATGAAACCTCTCAAATTGGAGTACGTGAACTTCAAAAAGAAAGACAGGTTGAAAAAACATTCATAGTATACATTGAATTCATTGGAATAACTTGGCTCTGCAAGGGAGTGGAAGGAATGAAAAGCAAAGGATTAGGTTACACCACCCACAACTCATCTTTGCATGGCAGTGGGGAAGAACAAGAAGGATGTAAAAATTTGGTAGAATCCTTAGTCCCTAAATTATAGATAGAATTGAATGTTATCTCTCGAAAGTGAACCCTGTGGAGAGATGGTTGCAGGTTTTCTAAGCTTACACAAATGATCTCTCTCTTTTGTAGATACAATGGAAACACCTTAGGTCTATAGGTATACCTATTTCGAGGTGAGTCTTTGGTATCAAGGCCAGTTCCTTATTGGTGCATCCTAAATGGATTTATGGGAGTTTGAGAGTAAAAGATGACTGTAAAAATGATTAAAACTAAGGTGATACACCAAATTTGTATGAGGGCTTTGACTGAGTATATGCACAACTGATTTGTGAAGGATTCTTGATGCATGAACCAATAGTTTTTTCTGCAGAATATCTAAGGGAAAAAACACTTGATTCTACTGAGGGAGGATCACAACAGTACTAATAAGTTAACATGTACATTTAAAATTAAGTAGAAGGATTGAATTTGCAGCAGGGTAAGGTGGTTGATCAGGGAATTTGCATTAACAAGATTAATATAACATACACAAGACTGCAAAAAAACTTGGAAAGGTAGAAAATACTTCACACTTAGAGGGAAAAACTGGAAAAAATTTCTTCAGTACTCATATATCTAAAAGTCCTCCAGAAGTGCCCTTGTGCTTTGCAAAGGCACACAATATATAGAAAAATAAATTTTCCCACCCTTCCTAAAAATAGCCTAAGGATGTACTCGCCCATGCATCCTAATTTTATCCTTTATTTAATAATAAATAAAAGGATAAAATAATACAAACTAGTACAAGAGGCATTAATAGCCTTTGATTACATCTCATTCAACTGAAGTTGACTGTTCTATTTTTAATAAAGTTAGGTGAATAATTTTTCCAAAAATAAAATTGCTTGCTAGGAAAGTCTCTCTCCATGGCATGCAACTTGTCTCTTCTCTATTCTGTCTTCTTGTGAAGCATGCAAAAATCCAACTCTCTATTTGTGAGAAAAATAATTACATTAATTGCAATACTTTGCAAAAAAAATCTTCCAAATATCAATCTTGCTGGACCCACCTTTGTCTCTGATGTTGACACTCATTTTGTTTTCTAGTGATTGCATAAGTGACATTCTGCAAGTCAACTCTACTTCCTTGAAGTGGGGACCACCTCCAATCTGCTTGGTTTGGCCACCTTGATGGACTTAGCAATATAAAAGGGGTGACCATTTTACATGACACATGCCACTATATTCTCCACCACCTTTCAACAAATACGTGCATGTATATATGTGTTGTTTTTTTATTTGAAAGTGTATAGTTTGGAAATACCCTTTTCGGTGATCATGGAAGGCATAATTTCGTCCGTATTTGAATTTTTGAGCATGCATTATAGTCGTTAAAGTTCAATGCAATGATATTTTATTTTATCTAATGACGTGGGCTAGCCCCCTTTACATGATGACTCACCCCCTTATATGCTTTTTCGGTGGCAGTCTGGCCTAGGCTGTGTTTACTTTGATATTTGAAATGGAACTTACACCATTGATATTTGTACCGATTGTCTTGATGTCATCGATCTTTGACCCGTGATTAGGGTTCAGGATTTCAATTTTAAAAAGTCGGTGGGGACTAACTAGGGTTACTTATTTTTATCTCTGTGCATAATCCTCAGCCTTTGATCTATGTACTTGGCTGAAGCTTGATCGTTGATGCTTGACCCTTAGTTAGGGTTTTATTAACTCTCCCTTTGAGTTGGTATGGTAAAGGAAAAATTGAACCTGATGATCATTTCATTCGGATTTGGTTTACAAGAGAAGTCCTAGCAAAAATTTTCTCGACGCCATTACTAAATCCCTTAAAGCTCAGATCTCTTGCAAAAAAATGGTTTCCGAATATGGTTCATTCATATTTCATGCTTGTTTCTTTGGCGAGCTCGGCTCTTGCACAAGATTTTTAGTGTTTTTTTGCCTCTATTAAGCTTTCTGTGAGATCTTGAGGCCGCCATTTCTGATCATTTGGTTTTGTATCTAAGCATGCTCCTTTTCCTGAGGATGTGTGGGCATCGAATCTTGCACTCAGCTGTGGTATTTTAGATGAAGTATCCACCATTATTTTGATCTCGAGCTTGGATTTTTTTTATGGCCGGTATGGTTTAGATTTTGAGCTCTTGGCTACTCCTTCTGAGCAATATTTGGTTGATATTTTACCAGTTATCATCATTTTAGAGCTCTGTTATTCTACAAAATGGTCTCTATAAGTTTTGAAGCTCTGCAAAGTCATGTGGCCACTATTTCCAAGTTTTGTGAGTAAACCCTAGTTGATGTTGACTGCCACAAGTGTTCATTGGTGAGTTAATTATGCTTCTGCACACATACATTTCCATTTCATCTTTCTTCCTTAGATATATTTCTGAAACTTTCAAGATGTTTGTGAATTCTGTAATTTCTTGATACCCATCCATGGGTTTTCCGACTAGTGGCCTAGATCTGTACTGTGATATTGAAACTTGAATATTATTTCAATTCGAGAGATTATTTTCTTTGAAATACTTAAACATATTTTAACCTGGATATGCATGTGTTTCCTGATTCAAAGATCCTCCACTTGAGTTGTGCTCTGAATGTTATTTCAAACTATTTCATTTAGTAATTGTTTTATTTTCTCTCCTCCTTACACGTCATGTGATCCTTGAGCTTACCCTCGGCCATTCAATTTTTGTTCTTGTGGTTAGGATCTCCAAGTTTTGCATTGAGATTTATTGAATGTTTCTCCTTTTTAATTCCACATCAATTAATCTCTGAACGTTGATTGTTAACTCAGTATGAGTTAGGTCAAACTGTGAAGCTCGACTTTTACATATTTGATCCCTGTAAGTCTATGACTTGGTAATTTTTCCTGAGATTTTTGGAAGTTCCCATATATTTGCATTTTCTAAATCCCTATGTTAGCTATTAGGAGGATTCTGATATCATGAATTTGAGATTTTAGTGGATTCTTGATGTAACTGAAAAATTGCTTTAAATTTCTGTATAAAATTAGTTGTGAAAACTGCAGATCTTAAAAATCAGTTATTCTAAATTGTTTAAATGTCACAAAAATGGAGAAATTATACTCCTATAGACTTCTTTAATTGAACTCTTCTCGTTGTGATAATGAGCTTGATCGTTATCAAACTCTTTCAAGTCTTAATGTGCATGTAACAAGGTTTTCCTTTGTAATGCTTGTGATCTGAATGCTTATGGGGTACCTCTTTTGAACTGAAATGATTAGACATGAAGGCTCATTAATGTGAGTGATTGGACTTCTTCATTCTTTTCCAATCCTGTAAATTTCATTCTCCTTATCACAGTCACTTGGTTAGATCTGTGAATAATTTATGTTCTAAGATATTGAGTATACAGTTGATCCACTGTTATACTGTAAATCTGATGTACTTTTGTAACTTGGTAGTAGTCTGAAAGAAATATTCTTCTGAGCATCTATGTTTCGCCTTGATATCCTTGGGTCTAGACCTTTCCCCGAGTGTGGTTATCTTCCCTTTGCAATAATGAGCTGGAAGTAATAAGTTTTTTCTTTTAAAATTTGTATCATGCTTCCTTGCATTCATTTTTGTACCTTTTGATACAACATCATTTATGATCTTGATCATTGCTCTAATTTGAAACTTGTGAGTACTATTTCAAGCATAAGCCTTGTTTCCAATGCTTTATTTCCTTTCTACAACTGTTTCTTACCTAGATGCTTGTTGGAAAATTTGAAATGTTGATTTTTATGGTGAAGCCCTATCAAAATTTTCCCAGAATCATTCTCTATAATGTCTTTTCAAGAAATAGTAGTTGTATTTTCTGATCCAGAAAATAGAAAGTAACACATTTCTTGTTGAACTGATATAACAATTGAGAATTGAAATCATGTTAGTTGTTTATCTTGATCATGTAATGCTTTTCTGCTTCCTATATCACTTATTTTATTTGAATAGTTCTTTTAAAGCATGTAGTAATTGAAAAAAACATGATGAAAAGTTGTAAATGTCCATTTTACATGGCGAAGCCCTGGAAAATTTTTCCTAGAATATTCTCTCTCATCGTGTTTTAGTTGTAATCCCTTCTTTCCATTTAGCTTCAGCTTCTTGAAATCTGATTCTTCCTCTTCTTCTGCAACTAAAATAAGTGTTTATATCTTCCACTCTCTCTTTTGTACTGAAAATTCTTTCATTTCAGAACAACTATTGGAAATTTGAGTTACATTCTTCCTTTTCTTGCATGCACTTATGACTTGTCTATTTTCCTCCTTGGTTGTAACATGTACCTGCACACTTAGGAAAATAGTTAGAAAATAATTAGGCTTTTTAGCCTCTCTTGTGTCCATGCTTCTTATTCTCTTTTCTATTTCTGCTTCCTGAGTGAGCTATGTAATCTAATCTTCAAATAAATTACATCTCATGTTGCTTAGAGATCCATATGCATGAATTAGGATAGTGTAGGAATATGGATTGAACCTTGAGCTCTTTATTGATGATTTCCTTATTTTTGCTTTTCAGGTACATGCCTTGAGGATGAAAGGAGCTGGTAAGGAGATGATTCTACACAACAAATAATATACAAGGCAATGATGGGTTCACTCATACTCCTTTTCTTTCTCTTTCATGCATGTGTATCTTTCTTTTTTGTAGTTGTATTTTACTTTTTAGTTACATCCCACAGCTTGTGTGGGAAACATTTGACTCTCCTTGTGAATAAAGCATTGAATTTTGTAAATGAGTTGTATATCTCTTTCTGCATTTCTACTTTCTGTATGGATTGTATAATGAACTAAACAACTCAGTAACATAATTGAATGTCTTAATCATAAAGGAAATAACATTGAATAGAACTTGTAACATTCACTAATGACCTCTGATTTTTTGTAATCAGCACTTATGTTTGCTTTTCCAAAACTTTACACTTCACCTAATCTGCAATTAGATGTCCTCATTAAGATGACACAACTGTCCTTTGGGGATTGTGTTCTTTTGCTGAGGATGGTCATGAAATTGCAGACTATGTGATTTGTTATGTTTTGTAACAGCACACATAGTTGCAGATTTCATGTAATCTTTTAAATAAATCAGTAGTAACGACATAATCTGATATGATCTCCCCTAGCTTAGGTATACTTCACCAATGCTATCCATCATAACAAAGTTTCGAGTTGCCCATTTTTGCACAAGTGCAAAAATTTTCAACATTTCAGGCGATCCTGCAGGAAAAGTTTCCTGCTAGCTTATATACCAGTGCCTTACTCTTGTCCATTGGGCATGGATTCCATACATACAACAAAAATTTTCCTTTTCTGAAAAGTCCAACCTTTCCAAAACAAAACTAAAGCTAGGAAAGGATCTGGTAAACCAGATCACATGCACGAATGCACTTATTGAATTGAAAAATGAAGCAATGTGCAAAAACTACACTTATTGAAGGGAAATCCTACTCTAACAATCACTATAAGATTTTCAATAACAGTGTTTGAGAAACATACCATTCATAGGAATGGGAATTTCCTCTCCATTCAGCTTCAAAAGCTGAAAATCATTGTGTTACTTGCAAGCTGAAATCATGTAAGGACCACTCCAGAGTGTATCAAACTTTGAGTGTCTTCCTGGCTTTACACGATCAACATCCCACTTCAAAACAATATCTCCTTCATTGAAGACTCTGAATTTGGATTTCTTGTCAAAAGTCTTCTTGATTTGTTTCTGATTCTTTTCTATATTTAAATGAGCTTGATCTCTTAGCTCTTGTAATTCCTTTAACTCTTCATAATGAACCTGTAATGGTTCATTCTCAAGTAGCTCCATTTGATGCAGTAAGTATAATGTGGGTAACTCAACTAAAATAGGCATTCTCACTTCTTTTCCATACACAAGTTTGTATGGCGAATTTCTAACTTATCTTTTAGGAGTCACTCTATTAGCCCAAAGTGCGGAATTCAACACAAGATGCCAAGCTCTTTGATTATCCTTGAGTGTTCTTTTGATGATTCTTAATAGATTCTTGTTAGTACTTTTAGCTAAGCCATTACCTTGTGGGTAATAATTAGATGAAGAACTTAGATATATTCCATTCTTGACAGCCCAATCTGTTATCTTTGCACCAAGGAAAGCTAAAGCATTATCTGATATGATAGTTGTTGGAACACTAAATTTGAAAACTAATCCTTCATAAAAGGATAGTATAGTCTTATTAGCATCTTTCAAGGCTATTGCTTCATTAGTGTAAAATAATCTATAGCAGTTAGGATCCACTTATGTCCTTATGAATAAGGTGGGTTTATCATGCCAATAAAGTCGAGACCCCGCTGCATAAAAGGTTGATCAGCTGAAATAGGCTATAAAGGTAGTGAAGCTAAACGTTCCTTTCTAACAAAGAAAGCACATTTCTTACACTTTCTAATCCATTCAAAATAGTCTTTGAATATACTAGGCCAATAGTAACCTACTTTCATAATTTTTAAGGTTGTAGTACGTGCTGAGAAGTGACCTCCTGTAGGTCCTTCATGGAATTCTGATAATATTTTCTGAATTTTATCATAATCAACACATCGCGGTAAGATCCCATTTATATCCCTTTTGAACAACACACCATCAATGAAAAGATAAGGAATAGATTGTAATCTGAAATATCTTCATTTATTCTTATCCATACCTTCCGGATAGGTGTCATGTTGTAAGTATCTAACCAAATCAGTCATCCACCTTGATTCTTGGATCTCCCAAGCAAGTTTAGGTTGCTGATTTTGTGGTTGGACCATGATATTTGATTTCTGATATGCAATTTTAGCATGTTGTTCTAAGTCTTCAGGTTCCGTAGCTTGTTGTTTTTCCATATCAGCAATTAGATGTTCACATAAACCTTTTCCTCGAACTATTTTAGCAACCCAAATATCAACATCATATTCCATGACCTTTGTTATCCAGTTTGCTCTTTTCTCATTTAACTCCTTATTTAGTAATAACACTTTCACACTTGGATGAGAAATAAGAACATGGATTTTATTGTTTGAAAGCATATACTTGAAATTCTTTAGTCCTCTGACTACTAAAAGTAATGGCTTTTCAAGGAATGTGTACCTTGTTTCATAATCATGCAAACTCTATTCGAAGAAAGTAATTGGCTGCTTAATATTCTCATCAATAACCTAAGTTAAAATAGTTAAGATTATTTCAGCCCCTGCAAGTGCATACATTGTAAAATCTTTATCAAAATTTGGATTTGCAAGAGTAAGAGCCTGGGAGAAAGCTGCTTTTATTGCTTCAAAACCTTCTCTTCCTTCGCTGGTCCAAGAGAATTTTTTTTCTTTCTTTAGCATAGTTGTGAGTGGTTTAACCAATGCTACAAAATCTGGGACAAATCTTCTAACAAAGTTGATTTTTCCAAGAAAACTTTGTAATTCCTTCTTATGATGAGGCAATGATAGCTGTGATATGGCTTTAATTTTGAAAGGATCAATTTTTAAACCCTTCTTTGAAACAATATGACCAAGTAATTTACCTTGATGTACTGAAAAAGATGGACTTCTGTGGGTTTAAGGATATTCCAAATTTCCTGCATAACTGAAAATTCTACCTTAAATGCATCAAGTTTTCTTCTAGATTTTTTGAGAAGATGGTAATATCATCCAAATAAACAAGAATACATTTATTTAACAAGCTCTAGAAGGCCATGTCCATTACACGTTGAAACGTTATGTCATCATTTGAAAGACCAAAAGGCATTCTTTTGTAAGCATAGGTACCCCACTTGGTGGTAAAAGTTGTTTTGTATCTATCTTCTTCTTGGACTAAAATCTGATTATATCCACTGTAACCATCTAGAAGAGATAGTCTATTTGAACCTGAGACTGTACTCAAAATCTGATCCATATTCGGGAGTGGGTAATGATCTTTTAATGAAGCTTTATTAAGATCTCTGAAATCTACACATAGTCTAATTTCACCAGTTCTTCTTCCTAACAGGAACAAGATTGGATACCCAACTTGAATGCTTAACTGGAAAGATAATACCTGATTCAATCAATTTAGATAACTCTTTCCTCATCATAGGTTCTATTTTTGGATTTACAAGCCTCTATTTCTGTCTTACAGGCTTAGCATTTGGATGTAACTCGATTGTATGTTGTGCTAGACTGGGATCGAATCCTTTCAAATCTTGGTATTTCCAAGCAAAAACATCCTTAAACTCTTTGCAAAGATTAATAAATGACTGTTTTTCAGTTAAGGAACATACCTTTCCAAGAAACAACTTTTTCCCTTCATCAACCAAGATCTCTTCGTAATTATCAGAGGGGGTTGACATTTTAGTCTTCACCTTTCTTAACTGATCATCAGTGCTGAAGATGTCTTCCAATGTGACCAGACCTTGAGGAAATTTATTTGTCTTCAACTGAACAATCTAATCACCATATAAATGTTGTAACTTATCCTCATTAACTGCAGAGAATTCAGCTTCTTGCTGTAAAAACCTACAGATTTGATCGTCACTTTCAAAAACTTGCCAATTTGATTCATTATTAGGTATAGAAGGCCTGAAAATTAGCTTAATATGAGGCTGAATTTTACTATTTTCGATCTGTTCCAGCACTTCAAAACTAACACCAACTACTGCAAGTCTATCTAGATGCTTGTTTTCAGCTCTAGGAATAGACTGAATATTAATAGCTTCAAAATCTTCCATTAAGTCTGAAACTCTATGTCTGTAATACTTCATTAGTGGATTCTTACAAAAATTGAAGTTTTTTACTTGATTGATAACTAACTCAAAATCACCAAAGATTTGTAATGTGCTGATACCTCTCTTTCTGGCCCAAAGTAAGCCATGAATTAATGCTTCATATTCAGCTACATTGCAAGTACATGAAAATTGGAGAATCAAAGCTGAGAAATACCTTTCACTTGTTGGGGAAGTGAGCATCAAACCTGCTCCCTGTCCTTTCTTGTTCTTAGCTCCATCAAAATGAAGCTTCCAAATCCCTTCTGTTGAATCATCTGTTTTGGACAGCAAGGGAAGTGGTGTATTCTCTTCATGCATACAATACACACCAAAAATATGTTCTTCAACTTCTTTAAAAGGATCATGGGCATGTTCTTCAACTATATTTTCATCCATAAACATGTTAGAAACACCATCTAATGCTGAAACCTGAGCTACATCATCAAAATCAGATTGCTCTAAAGCTGAGTAATTAGCTACTTCATTTAGAGAATGAGGCTCAATATGGAATCTGACCAATGGTTCTAAATTGATAGTAACCTTAGTTCCATAACGTGTAGTAAAAAATAAGAAGTACCAATCCAAAGAGAGATAACCTCCTATTTTCACTATGAAATCTCTAGATAAGCACAAGGCAAAGTATGGAGGTAGATCCACAACAGTAACATCTTGCAAAATAGAAACATTTGGGCAAGCATGTAACGTTACCTCTAAATTTTTTATTATACCAACCGTATTAGTTGCAGTTCCATCAAGCTGTAAGACACTTATTTCTGTAGGCTCATACTGTAAGCCTAATTTTTCTATAATCACTTTTGGCATAACTGTGCTACTTGCACCACTGTCCACCATGCAATTATGAACTAGATTTTCACTAATAATCAGTGATAAATAAAATGGTGGTGGTTTCTTAATGTCATGAGCATTCAGAACTTTCTGAACCATCCACTTAACTTCTTTAATACGGTCTTGCTTAAACATTTCAAGGACCGTGTCTGTCTTCTAAACTTCCTTTTCTGATGTATTCGAAGAAATCTACAACTTAGCTAGTTCATGAGAAAGTAAATCTTGTTGTCCACGAATACTTAGAGCATCCCACATTGAGATGTTAACATTATGCTTTTTCATTACATCAACAATATTAAAAGAAGCAATTGTCTTAGAGATAGAATCAACTGTTTTAGAGTAGGCCTTAGAAAAAACTGATTCTGCTTCAGCTACCTTGGATATTTGAGGTATAAATAGTCTTCTTGGATCAGGTTGTAGCTATCTTTGATGACTTTTATCAACTGGGACACTTACTAATTTTTTAGGAACATCAGGGTTGTTAGTTGAATGTGGAGTTGTAAATGTTGTCTTGTTAGTGACAGTAGGTAGGATAGCCCTATTTTGTTGCTTTTGATTTTATCGGCCCTCCCTTAAGCCCTAGTAGTGACTGCAATGAAATCCTCCTCATGAAAATTGACTAAATTCTATTCAGGTGCTTTCTAGACATGAGTCTCTTGCTGCCCACCCTCCATTTAAGGCATAAACAATGTTTCAGATTGAGGTTGCATAACAAGATTCAGATTCAGAAAAGCATTTGGGTAAGTTGTAGCTGAATGAGGTTGATTGCAAGGTTGACACCACTCCTCTGTAACCATATTAACTGGAACTAAAGCGTTAGAAGAACTAGGATCCTTTGGGTCAAACTGCCTTTGCTAGTAAGGATGCCTATAATTTTAATTTTGTTGATAGGGCTGCTTGTTTTGTTGATTCTATTGGTAGGGCTGATAAGGAGCCTAGTAGGGTCTGCTAGGTAATGTAATTTTGTTCTCAATTGAAGTCAATTTATTTCCCATAGTCTGTAAATATTTGAATACATCATCTGATGGAGCTAAAACAGTGGGCTCTATGATTGTAATAGGCTGAGGAATAGGTGTTAAATCTACCGAAAAAGGCATTAATGGCCTTGGCACCAATTTTCCAGCTTGAATAAGGCTATTTTCAGCTCAGATAGCAATATCATAAGCTGTTGGGAGTGTCTCTCCACCCATTGACTAAATCATAGTTGAGATATCACTGTTTAATGCTCTAAGATAATAAAGGAAAGCATGATCAGCTTGAGGCTTGACACTTGCTGGAATTCTCTCCCAAGTTCTGGCAAAGTGGATATTGAAACTGGACATAAATTCATTTGGAGCTCTTTTAATAGTGGACAACTGTTCAATGAGAGACAAATGATCTGAATTGTCCTAGAACTATTTCAACAATTTTTCACCTAAGTCATCCCAAGTTCTTATGCTGCCAATTTCTAGGTTTCTATACCATTGCAAGGCTTTCCCTTTAAAAGATGCAACTAAAAGTCTTAAAGCCATGTCTTCATGAGTGATATTATGGACTGCACATAGGGCTGCAACATATTTTATATGTTCAGCTGGTGTAACCTTATTTTCACTCGTGAAAGATCTAGCAAACTTTTCATGGCAGCATTAGGAATATCATGGTAACTGGGATTACTAATGGGCTGCCATTAGTAAAGGTCACAAAATTCCTAGGAGGTTGGATAGCCATTTGAAAAACTGGGATATTAATTGAGAAATTGATACGTGGTGAAGGAATATTAGGAGGGTTACCAAAACCAGGTCTATTATAAGGTAAAGTATTACCAACTCTTCTCCTTCTAGCAGAATTCAAAGGTAAAGAAACAAACTCAAAAGGAATTCCTCTTACCGATGATCTTGTAGTCACTTTAGGCATGGAACATGCTGCAATACTGGTCTGAAATCAGCTTTACAGAGTCGCCAAAAGATCATAAAATATTTAGAATAAACTAGCTGCAGTTTGCTCCCGCAAGTGACTTTTAATCTGTTGTAGATCTGAAACTCGCATGCAGATCTGATTCATGGTCCCACTGGGCATGCCAAAAACTGTTATCTCTCAAAAGTGCACCCTGTAGAGAGATGGCTATAGGTTTTCTAAGCTTGCACAAATGATCTCTCTCTTTCGTAGATACAATGGAAACACCTCAGGTCTGTGGGTATACCTATTTTGAGGTGAGTCTCGGTATCAAGGCCGGTTCCTTATTGGTGTATCCTAAACTACTTTCTAGGAGTTTGAGAGTAAAAGATGACTGTAAAAATGATTAAAACTAAGGTGATACACCAAATTTGTATGAGGGATTTGACTGAGTATATGCACAACTGATTTGTGAAGGATTCTTGATGCACGAACCAATAGTTTTTCTACAGAATATCTAAGGGCAAAACACTTGATTGTACTGAGGGAAAATCACAACAATACTGATAAGTTAACATGCACATTAAAATTAAGCAGAAAGATTAAATTTGCAGCAGGGTAAGGTGGTTGATCAGGGAATTTTCATTCACAAGATTAATATAACATACACAAGACTGCAAAATAACTTGGAAAGGTAGAAAATACTTCACACTTAGAGGGAAAAACTGGCAAAAATTGCTTCAGTACTCATATATCCAAAAGTCCTCAAAGAAGCTATCTTGTGCTTTGCAAAGGAACATAATATATAGCAAAATAAATTTTACCCCCTTCCTAAAAATAGCCTAAGGCTGTACTCGCCCATGTATCCTAATTTTATCCTTTATTTAATAATAAATAAAAGGATAAAATAATACAAACTAGTACAAGAGGCATTAATAGCCTTTGATTACATCTCAGTCAACTGAAGTTGACTGTTCTATTTTTAATAAAGTTGGGTGAATAATTTTTCCAAAAATAAAATTGCTTGCTAGGCAAGTCTCTCTCCATGACATGCAACTCTGTCTCTTCTCTATTCTGTCTTCTTGTGAAGCATGCAAAAATCCAACTCTCTGTTTGTGAGCAAAATAATTACATTAATTGTAATACTTTGCAAAATAATTCATCCAAATATCAATCTGACTGGGACCACCTTTGTTTCTTATGTTGACACGCATTCTGTTTTCTAGTGATTACATAAGTGACATTCTGCAAGTCAACTCTACTTC
Source organism: Taxus chinensis (assembly GCA_019776745.2). Lineage (NCBI taxonomy): Eukaryota > Viridiplantae > Streptophyta > Pinopsida > Cupressales > Taxaceae > Taxus > Taxus chinensis. The sequence goes on from CM034148.1 coordinate 183,152,865, forward strand.
CTTGAAGTGGGGACCACCTCCAATGTGCTTGGTTTGGCCACCTTGATGGACTTAGCAATATAAAAGGGGTGACCATTTTACATGACACATGCCACTATATTTATCCACCACCTTTAACAAATATGTGCATGTATATATGTGTCGGTCTTTTATTTGAAAGTGTATAGTTTGGAAATTCCCTTTTCGGTGATCATGGAAGGCATAATTTGGTCCGAATTTGAAATTTTGAGCATACACTATAGTTTTTAAAGTTCAATGCAATGATATTTTTTTTTATCTGACGACATGGGCTAGCCCCCTTTACACGATGACTCACCCCTTATACGCTTTGTCGGTGGCAATCTGACCTAGGCCGAGTTTTCTTTGATATTTGAAATGGAACCTGCACCATTGATATTTGTATCGATTGGCCTGATGTCATCGATCTGTGACCCATGATTAGGGTTCAGGATTTTCATTTAAAATGGTCGGTGGGGACTAACTATGGTTACTTGTTTTGATCTCTGTGCATAATCCTTAGCCTTTGATCTGTGTACTTGGCTAAAGCTTGATCATTAATTCTTGACCCTCGGTTAGGGTATTATTAACTCTCTCTTCGAGTTGGTATGGTAAAGGAAAACTTGAACCTGATGATCATTTAATTAGGAATTGGTTTGCAAGCGAAGCCTTGGCAAAAAATTTCTCGACGCCATTACTGAAGCCCTTCAAGCTCAGATCTCTTGCAAAAAAATGGTTTCTGAATATGGTTCATTCGTATTTCATGCTTGTTTCTTTGGCGAGCTCGGCTCTTGCACAATATTTTCAGTGTTTTTTTTCCTCTATTAAGCTTTTTGTGAGATCTTGAGGCCACCATTTCTGATCATTTGGTTTTGTATCCGAGCATGCTCCTTTTCCCGAGGATGTGTGGGCATCGAATCTTGCACTCAGCTGTGGTATTTTAGATGAAGTATCCACCATTATTTTGATCTCAAGCTTGGATTTTTTTATGGCTGGTACGGTTTAGATTTTGAGCTCTAAACTACTCCTTCTGAGTAAGATATGGTCAATATTTTACTAGTTATCATTGTTTTAGAGCTTTGTTATTCTACAAAATGGTGTCTGTAAGTTTTGAAGCTCTGCGAAGTCATGCGGCCATTGTTTCTAAGTTTTGTGAGTAAACCCTAGTTGATGTCGACTGCCACAAGTGTTCATTGGTGAGTTAATTCTGCTTCTGCACACGTACATTTCCATTTCATCTTTCTTCCTTAGATATATTTCTGAAACTTTCAAGATGTTTGTGAATTCTGTAATTTCTTGATACCCATCCATGGGTTTTCTGACTAGTGGCCTGGATCTATACTCTGATATTGAAACTTGAATATTATTTCAATAGGAGAGATGATTTTCTTTGAAATACTCAAACATCTTTTAACCTGGATATGCATGTGTTTCCTGATTCGAAGATCCTCCACTTGAGTTGTGCTCTGAATGTTATTTCAAACTCTGTTCATCTGGTAATTGTTTTATTTGCTCTCCTCCTTGCACCTCATGTGATCCCTGAGCTTACCCTCGGCCATTCGATTTCTGTTCTTGTGGTCAGGGTCTCCAAGTTTGCATTGATATTTTTTGAATGTTTCTCCTTTTTAATTCTGCATGGATTAATCTTGAACGTTGATTGTTAACTTAGTATGAGTTAGGTCAAACTGTGAAGCTCGACTTTTACATATTTGATCCCTGTAAGTCTATGACTTGGTAATTTTTCCTGAGATTTTTGGAAGTGCCCATATATTTGTGTTTTATAAATCCCTGTGTGAGCTATTAGGAGGATTATGATATCATGAATTTGAGATTTCAGTGGATGCTTGATGTAACCGAAAAATTGCTTTAAAGTTTTGTGTAAAATTAATTGTGAAAACTGTAGATGTGAAAAATCAATTATTCCGAGTTGTTTAAATGTCACAAAAATGGAGAAATTATACTCCTATAGACTTCTTTAATTGAACTCATGCTGTAATAATGAGCTTGATCTTTATCATTTCCTGGTCCAATCTTTCAAGTCTTAATGTGCATGTAACTTTGATTCAAGGTTTTCCTTTGTAAGCTTGTGATCTGAATGCTTATGGGGTACCTCTTTTGAACTAAAATGATTAGACCTAAAGGCTCATTGATGTGAGTGATTGGACTTCTTCATTATTTTCCATTCCTGAAAATTTCATTCTCCTTATCACAGTCACTTGGTTTGATCTGTGAATAATTTCTGTTCTGAGATCTTGAGTATACAGTTGATCCACCGTTGTATTGTAAATTTGTTGTACTTTTGTAACTTGGTAGTAGTCTGAAAGAAATATTCTTCTGAGCATCTGTGTTTCACCTTGATATCCTTGGATCTGGACCTTTTCCCGAGTGTGGTTATCTTCCCTTTGCAATAATGAGCTGGAAGTAATAAGTTTTTATTTTAAAATCTGTATCATGCTTCCTTGCATTCATGTCTGTACCTTTTGATACAACATCATTTATGATCTTGATCATTGCTCTAATTTGAAACTTGTGAGTACTATTTCAGGCATAAGCCTTGTTTCCAATGCTTTATTTCCTTTCTGCAACTATTTCTTACTTGGATGCTTGCTGGAAAATTTGAAATGTTGATTTTTATGGCGAAGCCCTATCAAAATTTTCCCAGAATCATTCTCTATAATGTCTTTTGAAGAAATAGTAGTTGTATTTTCTGATCCAGAAAATAGAAAGTAACACTTTTCTTGCTAAACTGATATAGCAATTGAGAACTGAAATCATGTTAGCTATTTATCTTGATCATGTAATGCTTTTCTGCTTCCTGTATCACTTATTTGATTTGCATAGTTCTTTTAAAGCATGTAGTAATTGAAAACAACATGATGAAAAGTTGTAAATGTCCATTTTACATGGTGAAGCCCTGCAAAATTTTCCCAGAATCTTCTCTCTCATCCTGTTTCAGCTGTAATCCCTTCTTTCCATTTAGCTTCAACTTCTTGAAATCTGATTCTTCCTCTTCTGCTACAACTAAAACAAGTGTTTATATCTTCCACTCTCTCTTTTGCACTAAAACTTCTTCCATTTTAGAACAGCTATTGGAACTTTGAGTTACATTCTTCCTTTTCTTGCATGCACTTATGACTTGTCTATTTTTATTTTTGGTTGTAACCTTTACCTACACACTTAGGAAAACAGTTAGAAAATAATTTAGGCTTGTTGGCCTCTCTTATGGCCATGTTTTTTTATTTCTTTTCTATTTCTTCTTTCTGAGTGAATAAAGCTATGTAATTTGATCCTTCAAATAAATTACATCTCCTGCTTGCTTAAGATCCATATGCATGAATTAGGATAGTGTAGGAATATGGATTGAACCCTGAGCTCGTAATGACTGATTTCCTTATTTTTGCTTTTCAGGTCCATGCCTTGAGGATGAAAGGATCTGATAAAGAGATGCTCTGCACAACGAAGAAGAATATCCAAGGCAATGATGGGTTCACTCATACTCCTTTGCTTTCTCTTTTATGCATGTGTATCCTTCTTTTCAGTAGCTTTATTTTACTTTTTAGTTACATCCCATGGCTTGTTTGGGAAACATTTGACTCTCCTTGTGAATAAAGCATTGAATTCTGTAAATGAGTTGTATATCTCTTTCTACATTTCTGTTTTCTGTATGGATTGTATAATAAACTAAACAACTCAGTAACATAATTGAATGTCTTAATCATGAAGGAAAGAACATTGAATAGAACTTGTAACATTCAGTAATGAACTCTAATTTTTTGTGATCTACACTTATGTTTTTTGTTCCAAAACTTTACACTTCACCTACTCTGTAATTGGATGTCCTCATCAAGACAACACAACTGTCCTTCGGGGCTTGTGTTCTTTTGCTGAGGATGGTCATGAAATTGTAGACTATGTGATTTGTTATGTTTTGTAACAGCACACATAGTTGTAGATTTCATGTAATCTTTTAAATAAATCAGTAGTAATGACATAATCTGATATGATCTCCCCTAGCTTAGGTTTGAGATATTCGTAGGAACCCAATTTGAAAATTTATATGGTCCAACATATATTTCGCTAGGTACACTTTGACACACACACTCACTTGTTAGGAAGAGAAGAAAAATCGTTCATATTTATGGCATATCACGCTGCCAATGGGCTTGAAAATATCTGGTAAGAAATACCAAAGGTGCATGGGAAGGTCTGGGAACTTAATCCAAATAGGTATTTTGAGCGAAGCTTGTAGGGTGCTAAGACTCAAGTCTGAGATCCATTGAGATACATTAGCAGGATATTTCCTAAATACTAGCATGTTACCTTAAGTAGAAGGGCATGGACCTATGAGGTCTCATAGAAGGTGAAGAGATAAAAACCCTTGGTGAGGTTATGGACCCAAGAAAACTTAATATTGGTAGACTCCAAATGGTTTTTCATCTTGTTCTGCAAGTAAGTTTTAGATGGGATGCGGTCACAGAAGTAGGCAATAAGAAAATGGTTTTTGTATCATGATGTTGTATGATAGAAGATCTACATAGATCTGTAGCTTGTGAAATTCTGAATGAGATGTTTCATTCTATCATAAATGGTCTAAGCTTGTCCATACCTTGTTAATACCTACTGTTTAAGAAGTTATCATGAGACATTAAGTCTTGTCATGCTTGGATCAAACATCTTGAGAAATTGTGAGCTTTATATTTGTTATGCATAGGAGTCCTAATATTTGTTAGCCATTTATAGGTCATGTCATACTAGCCTTAGTGGTGGCATAAGCTTAGAAGACACTATAATAGGACCTAGTTATCAGTACTATATTGTTAAGATATTATAGGTGTGACCCTATCCCTATGTAACGAGTACCAGGTAGGAAAATGTATGAGTCATTTCCTAATTTACATCATCGATTCTAGAAGTCTTACATTATTCATGAGGAGTTTTATTTACTGGTAATTGGTAAAGTATTGTAGAATGTGTCTCATATAGTCTATGAATATGTATCAACAAGGGTAGCTTTGAAGTTCCACAAATATTCTATGGTTCTCTTAAACTATGGTATGTGTCTTGGAATGTAAGATGTCATACAATTTGACTTCTTTGTAAAAAGTTGGTATAATGATCTCTTAAGTGAATCTACTAGTGTCATTTAGGAACAATTATCTAGGTATGTTCTAAGAAGGTTCTTCTGTTGTCTCAATCAAAGGTCCAAAATCCTATGATGAATTGGCCATTTTACTAGCTCAAGAGAATGCTCCCAGGGGAGTTGAATACTTATATGATAAACACATTGTTAATCCCTAGATGTGAAGGATTTTTTGATGCAAAATCACAACACCCCCTAAATGAACTAGATTTAGGGATGGGGCATTTGGTGTGATCTACATAACATTGGACCATCTCTCAAGCTGTGGGACTTGCAAAATTGAGATTGATCCTCCAGAGAAGGCTGAGTTCTTGATCCTAAACTACCTGCTACAAGCTACTCTAAGGACAGGAAAACTATCTAATCCTAATCTAACATTCTAATGGAGACATGGAGAGAGAGAAATGCAAGAAAGTAGAACCTACCCTAAAGCGGTGATACACCAATAAAAGGAAAATGTTGATCACTAACCCAACCACCTGAAATGGAGAGAGGTGAGACAATGAGAGAGGATGGACAAGATGCATCATAGAACAAAGATAAATTTCACATAGAACACCATTTCAAACCCCTTAAACATAGCTCCCAAAACCTACAATAGACATCAGAGATATGCACAGTATACACTTGCAATGGTGAGAGGCAAGAAGAGACAATAAAATGAGAAAAGGATGGACAAAACATGCATCACAAAACATATTTTATTGGTCCAAGAGTTTACACAGAACATCATTAACAAGAAAGAGGCAAGAAAATGCCATTACAAACCTAAGGGAGGAGGCTTAAACTCCACATTTGACCCTAGTGGAGAAGAAACAGAGAGGGGGGCAGGAGAGAAAAATGATCAACCTCTAGAAAAATTTGCCTCCCTTTACAATTTATATGAAGAACATGCGATAAAAGAGAGAGAGGAGAAACCCAAAATCCTGTCTTTAAACACCTCCAAAAGAGCATTCAATTCCTCCTGCAACAAGTGATGGGAGCCACTGCAAAAGGCCCATGCCTCCATGTGTACCATACCTTGTCATGGGCAAGAAAGGAAGCCCATACTTCCATTATGGAGGTAGATGAGAAGCTTGACAGCCTCAAAAATGGCCAACTGCATTTAAAATTCTTAGTGGGCTTCATGATTCATCTTTCATCGAATTGACCTTCTACCAATTTTTTCCAAACTGCTTTGGTTTTGGATTCTATCCGTCCACGTGGAAGCCCCGCGCATTCGTAAAGATTTCCAAAAAGTCCTTTCTAGGCTCCTAGGAATATGAGCGTTCCAATCAAAATATGATGGCCATCCGTGAAGATGCTGAACTATCGTTCCCTTGGGTGAGTAAATGCGCCCGAGACTCATATATAATGTCAATACCCCTTTTCGGCCTGCCCATCCACATCTGTACAAAGGCCTGACACGTGGCAGACTCTGCCGGCGTCCAAGACGGAGGTCCCATCCTTTGACTCTTGAAGTTACAATGGTTGGACACTTTTTAATCATCCGTGAATCCAAATCTTCCAAAGTGCTCTTTGATGACCTGCCTTTTCACCTATTTAGGAGTAACTATGTTAGGACCTAAACACGTGGAGAGCCTGCCCTCATTTGGGGACCTGCCTTTGGATTTTTACTTTGAAGTTACACTGATGAGGCACGTGGAGGCTTCCACTGGCTCTTCCCATGCTTAGAAGTTTCAATGGACGGTGCAAATTTCTCAGCCTCTCACCATGTGGAGAGCCTGCGCTCATTTGGGGACCCCACTTTTTTCACACCTTTGAAGTTGTGCTGATGAGACATGTGGAGGCTTCTGCTGGCTCTTCCCATGCTTAGAATTTTCAACAGGTAGTGAAAATTTCTCGAGCCCTAGACCACATGGAGAGCCTATGCACATGTTTGGGCACCCCGCTTTGGATTTTGCACTTGTGAAGTTAGCACCAAGCTAACACGTGGCACCTTCTGCGGCTTTGTTCCTTTGCATCGATTCGAACTCAGCTCTCAGCTTGATTTTGAATCTTCAGGAGTCAGAACGTGAGGCATGGAAGGGAAATAGAGGGAAGGTGCACATGCGAGGAGGGCGCGTGGGCATAATAGAGAAGTACCCACAAAAAGGTGAAGAAAATGGAAGCCTATTTTAAGCATGTCTGTAGAAGGGTCACACAGAGTTTGGCAAGGGAAAGGCGTCCAAGGTCCACGCGTAAGAGGGAAGGGTGCAAAAGGCAAAAATCGGAATGCAAAAGAATGTGAATGAAGAGTCAGGAAGTAGGGCATGGAACTTATCAAACTTAGGAAGGGTTCTGTAGAAAGGGGGGCGTGTGAATGATAGACTCGAAGGCATCTGGGAATGCATTTACAGAAATGGAAGACATTACTTAGGCAAAGTGCCAAATAAGCAACCCTATGGGTGCATAACCTAAAATGTGAGGCATCAGAGCCAAAGTGAAAGTAAAAAGTCATCCAAATAGCTAGGAGAGTTATTTGGATAACAATTTGGTGACTTTTAGGGTCATCTACCTGCTAGATGAAGATATCAATAGTGTTATGATTATCCATTGGGCATGGAGTCAAGAATGATAGTGTGATAAACACAAATTCTTAAAATGAACCCGATAATCTCTGGAATCCTGAGCTTCCCTGAGCCATTTTTGAAACACTTGAAGATGAACTGGAGCTGATCTTGTTGACCAAATGCTACTATTCAATGGACTGTGAAACGAGCTCTACAACAAAACACCACTGATTACATGCTATGTGCTAAAAATTGAAACGATCATACACTGACCCCAAGTAAAAGGATACATATGTATATTGTGCACAAGCACTTCTTCTGTTGAAAAAAAACTTACCTACTTTACGCTAACCGGAAGCAAAGATAACTCAAACAAATCCTGCAACTGACACAGAGAAGTAGCTTCCCTTTCTCAAAATAGTCATCCATGTATATGATTTGACACTGAACATGGCTCTTATTATGAGTGAAAAACTGACAAGAGGTTGATCCTCCATCCAAATCATCAAGGTATCAACTAGAAACAAGACAAATACCTCTTTTAGTTGCTCTAGCATTTGGATTGAAGAGGCATTGAAGTTGATCCTTGGTACTTTGATACTCATCCTCATGCTCAAAAGTAAGCATGACTTGTAGCAACTCCAAATCTTAGCTCCAATGAAGCCAAGTACTTGATTTGGCAGGGCTTGATCTATGAAGTTTTCCAATTGCTCTGAAATTAAACTCCAAAAATGGATTCTTATTATAGATCTCCCTGAGGTGGGTGAGTGTGGAAGAGATGGTGCCATCTTCGTTGCTCTTTTCCTTCCTCTCGTAGTAGTATGGATCTCCTCTACAATCTACAGCTCATCATTTATTGATTGCAACATCCAATGAAGTTGCTTTTGCATCATCATAATTTGCTGCAACACATTGTTGGCTCTGGAGTTCCTCCATTGTTATTTGAAGACTAGATTGCTCTTGGATAGCCTTCTTCCTCTAGCATGAAATTTTTCAAATCAAAATCTTCAATTTGCTGCTCTAGAGGACTATTTGGGGTAGAAAGGTCTTCTTGATAGCTCTCCTCCATCATGGATTCATCAATCAAATTAGGCCCTTCAAATGAAAGTATAAAATCTTCAATATTGCTTTCTTCATCAGGTGGCTTCAACTCTGATTCGATCTCTTTCAGTTGCTCCTCTTCAATAGGACTTGGAGCTGGTTGTTATTCCTCCCTCTTGACTGATTTTGCAGCTTGGATTGGCTCAACATCCTCTTCAGACAAAGTGCCATCATGGACATTACATTCAGAGCATATGGACTACTGATCTTCTTGTTCCACTTCTGCTACAAAATCAGCCTTAACCACCACTGGCTCTTCAACTATGACCTCCTCCATTGGCTTAACCATCAAGGGGATTTTTTTAATCCCAAATATGAGAGCCAAGATTACCAAGATTTTAATCATTTCTTATTTTTTTGGTTATCCTTCCTATTGCTCTTCTTGACTAGTTTTTGGGATTTCTTCCCAACATGGAATCGGGAAGGAAAGAGGAGAAGTGGATGGGGTTTCAACTTGTTTTGAAATTTTTTTTGGTGGTGAGGGAGGTGGAATTTCCTATTTCTTTGGAGGGAATGACTGTTTGGAAGAGAAAAGGGCAGAGGAATTGAGATGATATGGAAGACTAGGGGATGGAGAAGGGAAATCAACACTTGGGGCAGCATACAATGGGCTTGAATCTTGACACTCATGTTGAAATGATAAAGCTTTAGGATGGAGAAAAAGGAGCATAAGGAGCTGGTGATTGACTTACCCATTGACAAGGTTCTCTTGCATTTTTTCATATCCTTCTATCTTTGTCGTCCACTGTGCAAGTTGAGGCAACATTTCAACCATGAAATCAAGCTTCTCCTGTGAGCTATAGTGTCTTGGAAAAGGGCCTTCCCATGGACAAGGTGCCCTACAACCAATTCTGAATGCTTTCATCTATGCTATAGCCCTAGATTGAACCATGTTAGCCTCCATTCTTTGAATCTTCTCCAGCAGATCAACATTCTTCATATAAATGTTACCATTGTATGCATGCCCTTATTCCTGATATGTTTCATCGTTTGGTGGATGACCAAACTAATCTACATCCTGCTCATATGGGTAAGCATAATGGTTCTGAATCTGATCATAATGCTGATTTGGAGGAGTTGTGAAACTCCTTAGAGGTTGATTGCACTGCTGTAGGTGTGAATTCCACTGTGGGAATGAAGACATGATTGCAAAACTTCATAGAATGGAAGAGAATGAAAGGGATGGAAGGAAAATGGATGAAAATGGATGGGGAGAAGTTCCCAAATCAGAGAATGGGTTTTTGACCAGATGGATTTGCCATATGTGCTTGCATATGCTTCAAAAAGCTAAAAGTTTAACAGGAACACACCAACTTGCTTCAAAATGCATACCAAAACTATTGATGCGATCACACAGTGGTAAGGTGCTTCAAAATATGTCCCACCGGGCATGCCAAAACTTTTGATGCAAAATTACAAGTACCCCCTTGAATGGCCTGATTTTGGATGGGGAATCCGGTGTAATCTGCATAACATTGGACCATATCTAAAGCTCTGGGACTTGCGAACTTGAGATGGTCCTCTAAAGAAAGCCAGATTCTTCTTCCTAAACTACCTGCCACAAGCTACTCTAATGCAGGAAAACTATCTAATCCTAATCTAACCTTTCAAGGGACCATGGAGAGAGAGAAATGCATGAAAATAAAGCCTATACTAAAGTGGTGATACACTAGAAAAGGAAGTTTTTGGTCACAAATACAACTGCTTGAAATGGAGAGAGGTGAGCAATGGAGAGGATGGACAAGATGCATCATAAGACCAAAGATAAAGTTCACATAGAACACCACTTCAAACCCATTAAACATAGCTCCAAAACCTACAATAGACATCAGAGATATGCACAGTATACCCTGCAATGGTGAGAGGCAAGAAGAGACAATAAAGTAAGAAAAGGATGGACAAAATGCATCACAAAACATATTTTACTACTTCATGAAACCACACAATACATCATCAGTGAGCAAGAGGCAAGAAAAATTCCATTACAAAGCAAAGAGAGGAGGCTTAAGCTCCACATTCAAACCTACTAGGAAAGAAAGAGAGAGGGGGGAAGATGAGAAAAATGACCAACCTCTAGAAAAATTCCCCTCCTTACAATATATATGAAGAATATGAAAGAAGAAGGGGGGAAGATAATTTTGAAATCCTCCCTCAACTACCCTAAGAAGACTCATTGAATTCACCTGTAACAATGATGGATTTTACTGGAAAAACCTTTGCCTCCATGTGTTGTTCCTTGTTGGCCAAGAAAGGAAACTCATACTTCATTATGGTGGTAGGTGAGAAGTCTAATAGCCTTAGAAATGGAAGACTGTATTTAAAATTCTTGGTGGGCTTCATGATTCATTTTTCATTGAATTCACCTTTCGCCAATTGTTTTCAAACTGCTTTGGGTTTGGAGTCTATCCGTGCAAGATCCACGTGGAATCTCCATGCATTCTTAAGATTTTCTCCTACCTTTTAGGGTCCTGGGAATGTGACGTGCCGACACTTGGGACCAGTCCATGAACATGTTTCTTCATTTCCTTGGGTGAGTAAAGGGCCCCACTATATTATAATGTAAAAACCCCTTTTCAGGTTGGGACCTTTGTAGTTAGCTCCACGTGGATACCCTACAGGCTTGCAAGACGTATCCCCTCCTTTCACTCTTGAAGTTGCGATGGTTGGACACTTGGCATCGTTCCCTGAACCTGCTCTAGCTATCCTTTGTGTTTTTTCTAAGTCCGCTTCTATTTAGGAGCAACTATGTTGGACCCTAGACACGTGGGGAGCCTGCACTCATTTGAGGACCTGCCTTTGGATTTTACCTTTGACGTTGCGTTGATTAGGCACATGGAGGATTCCCCTGGCTCTTCCCATGCTTAGATGTTTCAACGACCGGTGTAACTTTCTCGGGATCTGACCACATGGAGAGCTTGCGCTCGTTTGGGAACCCCACTTTTGTCGCACCTCTGAAGTTGCACTGGTGAGACACGTGGAGGCTTTCGCTGGCTCTTCCCATGTGTAGAATTTTCAACAGTCGGTGTAATTTTTTCGGGCTTTGACCACGTGGAGAGCCTGCACTCATTTGGGTACCCCGCTTCTTTCACACCTTTTGAAGGTGTGCTAAGCTGACACGTGGCACCTTTCATGGTTTTGTTGCTTTTCTTTGAGTTGACTTGCTCTGGGCTCGATTTTGAAGTTTGGGTGTAAGGCACAAGGTGCGCGCAAGGAGGGCATCCGTGCAAGAGGGAAGCACGAAATGGGAAAATGGAAGGAGAGAAGAATTTGAAATAAGAGTATGGAAGCAGGGCGTGAATATCCATCTTAGGAAGGGTGCATGACGGAAGAAAGAAAAGATGGCGCGTGACAGGAAGACCCGAAACTTAGCCAATTTGGAAGGCATCTGTAGAGGGGCATGCAGAAGAATTGCAAGGCACGAGGAGCGTGCGAAAGGACCATAGCTTAAGCAAAGTGCCAAATGAGAAATTCTATGGGCACACAACCTGAAATACGAGGCATCAGAGCCAAAGTGAAAGTAAAAATTCATCCAAAATAGCAAGGAGAGTTATTTGGATAACAGTCAGTAAGTTGGATCTGATGCATTTCCATCTATTACGAAGTTGGTCTTGATGTGTTTCCTTGAAGTAGAAAGTTGTTTTTAATATAATTATATGGTTTTATGGTCTATACGGAATTAGCATTATTTGATTGTGACTTAAGTGTTTGAATTTCCATTTATTATTTATTATTTTATGCCACTAGGTCAATGAAGCACATCTTTACCACAATCGGTTTTCACATTGTCCACATGCTTACATCAAGTGTGCGCGCGTGGGCACACACAGACACATATTTTCAATATTGTTATTATATATTATGACAAACAAATATCATATATAGTTTTAAGAAAATTATTGCGGATCCGAAACATACTATTTTTCTCCAAACCACATTTATTGATTATCATAGATAAATGTAGTTTTGTAAAGTTGTATCCCATACTGTGTTGCATAAGGAAGTGGTCGAATTAGAATGTTGCATTATGGGAATGTGATTCTATCATCTAATCATGAATAATTCACTTAGTTTTAAATCATACATATTATTGTGTTTATGAATCTTACATTGTTTTGTTAAATATTATTGTATATATTTCTATAAATATAAATATTATTAATGTATATATTTTTATAGAAAATATATGTAAAATGGGGAAGTAGTAATAGAATTTTTTTTTCAATCGCTTCGATATATTTTATATTTCATTTTCAGTTGTTAGTAGACTACATGTTTTTCAAATTTGAATATCCTATTAAAAAATATTTAATTTTGTATACATTGTTGTATTTTAAATAAGAAAATACTATAAACATTATTACAACATAAAAATTTTATAACCCTTTTACAACATAAAATGTTCCAATAATTCAAATTATTACATTTCCACATTAATATTAACAATTATTTATAGTAACATTAGTTTTTTCCACATCACTAAGTAACTTTATTGCTTGACTGAACCTTCTCATGTATAACTTCGTTCGTTCCTTGGTGATGATCTTCTCGAGAGGAATGACAGCAAGACTTGGTTTTTAAAATTTTCATAATAACGGGTTTCCCTATTATTATCCTGCGTTTTCATTAAATTTTGATCTTCATATTATTATCCTTGGCAAGCAAACTTCGTTTGGTTTTCCCATTTTCATTGCAAATCATGCGTTTCTCTGATCTCTTCCCCATACTTTTCATTGCTTGCTTTGCTGCGTTTTTCAACAAATTTTGTTATACAGATACTTATCCTTCATTTGAAACTTGTTCTCCTTTTTCCTGTAACAGTTCTACCATCAGATACCCTTTTCAAACCTCAAATCGTACGACATCATGCAACGAAGTACATGTAGCATCTGTCCCCTCTTTCTTCTTCAGGGAAATTACTAAGGCTATAATCTGGAAATCCGGATGCATTTGATGCGATGTTTTCATTATTTTCAATAACAAACCGTAGATTAACTAGGGGTGGATCCTAATTGTAACTTTCATGAGCTCTATCACAGTGTTATTGACCTGCTTAAGTTCATTATCTGATTGTGTCATTGATTCTCGAACAATATCGATAAGCACTGCGGGGCTTTGACAGTGGATAGATACACTGTAATAGTGAGTTCAGGCTGACCAGTTAATTTTGTGTTGACATTTCAATATTTATTTATAAAATTGAATGAAATCCATTGACTCTCCAGTTTTTGCTGCAATTAGATGGGTACGTAGGAGGACTAATAATGGGTAGCTCGATTAATAATATGGAGGTCGTCGTTAAAATTCTAGTAAATTGGTTTTTAACAAATTGTTCAGAAACCATCAAGTATTATGACAATAAATAGATAGAAAACATATCAAAATAGATTAGACACATATGATACTGGTATTTTGGTGGTAAATGGATGGGATACACATAGCATTGATATGTATGGATGTATGTATGTAGAGAATAGCTATTTAATTAATATTCGTTAATGTAAGGAATGATGATTTCTCCAACATAATATTCATACAACATAAACTTTTTAATTAGAAATGTATTAAAAATTGTAAAAAGTGTTAAGATTGATTATTGTACATATAATAAAACTATTCTTCTTTTTGTATGTGATGATATAAGACAATTTATTTAACGAAATAATAATTATATTATTAGAAATAATATTATAATGTTATACAACTATTCAAGAAAAGTTGTAATATGGGAAGAAGATGCAGAAATTCACATTAGCCCACATGTGCAGGAGAAAATGACCAAATTATTAATATAAATTAAAAAACACGCGGCTTTTACTGAGATAGTCATGAATAGAGCAAATGGAGAGCCCCTTTTGTCATGGTTTACCAAATCATTTGAAAAGTCAAGTCGATTATGAATGGGTTTCTTACTAATGGTTGTGTTTTAAAATCTTTACTAGGGTCTTCATGTCCTCATGCTTGGCCCAAATCCAGAGAAATGGCATGTTTGCATAACAATGCAGATCCATGTTATTGCGTCACAATGACATTGAGCCCCACCCTACATGGTGAGTATGTAGAGGAAAGTAGAACAAATGCATATAGCCCTACTATAAGCGGATGGCAGAACAATAACAAGACCTATGGCAATTATTCCCTTTCCTTTCAGCAAGGAATAATGAGCAAAAGACAATTGAACAACCTGCAAAATGGTATACAGATCATTGCCTAAACGATGATGAAGTGTATGGAGATGGGACAACACTAGAGACACCTTCCTTGATTGCTCGTTTATCTGTAAAAATACATTAGAAATAACATAGATTTGTTATAAGGTGATTTAGTATTGCAATAAACGATATTACGACTATAAACGATTAATTTTTTCTTTTGAAATGAAAAATAGAATTATTAATTTGAAAGCATGCAAAAAATCAATTTGAAACCATAAAAAATATGGATAAATGCGATAGATATGATAGAATAATCTTCAAGAAGGCTGTATTGGAAATTAAAAGTATTTGGTCTAAAAGGATTTAAAAATGATAATACAGTTTTAGATTTCTAGTAAAAGTAAAATATGTACATGATGGTCTCAATGCCTTAATAAGAAGGAAATTGTTGTTACATGAGATAAATGAAAGTTAAAGGTAAGTTCCCATTTTGGTTCTTAAATGTAGGAATTGTTTGCAATATTTTATTATATTGTTCAGTCAGTCAATTGGTTAACTTTCAGTTCCTTCCATGTAGCAATTAAGATCTATAACCACTTGCTCAGCCGCTTCTCCTATGTGTAAATATTTTATAGTATATTGCCCAAGGGTAATACTAATAAATTGATGTCCGTTAAAAAAATAATATAATTTATATGGATTTGGAATTTTTCTCCTCTTCATAACCGATATCTTTATTAGTCCAGATTAATTTTCAATGACTATATTTTCCTATTGATCTCCCCTACATGTAATTAGGTGTATTAGTAACATCTATGCTATGCAGATACACATAGTACTTCGTAGTTGACAAGGGTATGCAACTTGACAACATTGATAAAAATGGAGAAGAAAAGGTTTGCAGTGCCCACCTTTTCTTACCATAGTTTCTTTGTTGACTCATTGCTTTTATTTGATGATAGACATGGAATTTAGCCTCATTTGTTACTATATGATCTTATTATGACTTATTTTATGATACTTGTGGTGATTTGGGCGCATCACGCCAAGCTAGTATATCGTTATTTCCTAGCTCTTGCATGTTGTGATTTTGGATATCATTATATTATGCTATAGTTGACTCCATTGCACATGTGATGGATTTACTTATGGTTTCTTCATATACTTGGTTATCATTTGGAATTATAATGACTAATTGGATGTCGCCATGTGTTACTTATATGGTTCGTTTATTTTGAGCTAGTATAGATGTATATGTTAGCGTTAGTCATTTCATACTGACATGGTTTGGTATAGTTAGCATGATTCATCCGTGTATGATTTAATTAGATTTTTTAATTTATATATTTTACTAGGCATGTAGGGTT
Source organism: Taxus chinensis (assembly GCA_019776745.2). NCBI lineage: Eukaryota > Viridiplantae > Streptophyta > Pinopsida > Cupressales > Taxaceae > Taxus > Taxus chinensis. Next base: position 183,169,114 of record CM034148.1, read on the forward strand.
AATGATTGCAATGAGTTTTTAGATAATAGGGCACAAGAAAACGTGGGTTTTAGGGCTACACATCAGGTTTGCAGAAGTGGACAATTAGGAAGATTCCTATCCATGTTTGTTGTGAGAAGCCTTAATTGATTGTTTCTTGTTGTATTTAAGCACCATGGGTGACCCCTACTTGTAAAATTCTATTATTTGTAATTTATTTAGTTGTATTGAGCTTTTTAGGGACCTAGTGGTCCCTACTTATGCTAATTTGTGTTTAGTGTTAATTAAGTGGGTTTTAAGAGATATGGGATCACCTCAGCACCACTTAGGTGGGCCCCACTACCTTAAATATTGTGTCATTTAGCCCAAACTCAGATATGGGCTAAAAGGGGCAATTTTGATGATTACTTTTCATGTTGGGAACTTCCCTATCATGGAAAAGGACCCCTTGGACCCTACCTATGGGTAGGAGGGTTAGTTTCCAAGGCCAAATGGGATTTTCCCTCCCATTTGACCCATGACACATCACTTTCTTGTAAGTGAGTTGGTTTTTTTGTGTTTATTAAAATATGTAGAGGGTTCGTTTTAATCACATTTTGAGTAATTTGGAGTTTACCTCCAAAATGAGATTTGTTTCATTCTTGTTTTTGGTTTTGGAATCTTTGTGTGGGGAGAAGAGAAGGGTTTAACATGTCACTCTCTCGTTTGGCGGATTTTTTTATTGGTTTTCTTTTAATATTTCCTCATGGAGAGGGGTTGGGACTTCTTCGTCATTATTGCATTTTTGGTGTGTGATATTTTGGGTGTGCTTATGGAGCTTGGAGATTTGGAATTGTGGATTGCTTAGATTTTTTGGAGATCTTATTTGAGGTAGGCCTCCTTGTTATTATTCTATGTTTTTTCTTATGAAAAATAACTTATGTTTATGAAATGAAAATGATGTTATGTTTTTGTTGTTGTATGTGGATTATGGGTATGTATGTGGATTTTTGTTATGTTATTTTTTCTCCATCCATCATGCTTGTGATGGATTTTGTAGTGTTGGGGTTAGAGAGGAATATGATTCTCACCACATGCCTTGATGGGCAAGCCATGATGGTTTTCTCTATTCCTCCCCTCATATGGTTTGATGTGGGGAAAATATTTTCATATGGTTCTGACTTCTTTCCCCATCCTTGGCAAGGAAATATTAATGGTTTGAAAATCCTTCCAAGGAGGAGGCTTGTTGCATGTGTTGGAGACATAAGGAGGAATTTTGTGTCAGGAGAGATAAGGAGGTTGCATGGAGTTTTGCTTGTGTTTCCTATGGTTGGATTCACCACTTGGTTCTTATTGGTTTCTTACCACTCTTCCCATCTTGGGGGAAAACATGGATCTTCTCCCTTGTGTATGGTTTGAATTTTTTTAGATTTTGTGTAAAAATGTGCATGTATGTGTGTGTTACCTACCCTATTCACTTGTGCAAAATTAAGGCATGTATGCTCTCTCTCCCATGGGCTCAGAGGGAGGCTAGCATGTCCTCCATACATTGAAGATGACATGTAATGATGCCAATAGCTTGGGAGCTAACCGAGCCCTATCTCCTTATGATTTAAAGATATTGTGAAATGGAAAACATGCAGATTTTTAGCTTGAATATTGATGGAGAATAAATTGAGACTTTTTCATGTTACTTTCCCACTTTTAGGGAAAGATTTACCACTTGGTTCTTTTAAAATTATGTTTTAAACTCTTCTTGTAATCTCCCATTTTGGGATGTATGTGTATCATGTACAAGTAAGTGGTGATTCAATGTTGTGTTATTCATTCCTTTATAAGTAGGTTGAAGATTGTAAGTAATGGTATTAAGCCTTATTACTCTGCATGAGAAGAAATCTAGTTGTATTGGAATATTTCCTTTCTCATAGTGTAATGAACTCCTACTCTTGTTTCTACTTGTTCTGTAAAAAATATTTCAATGGAAGTTTTGAGTATGCTTACCATATTGTATTGTATCTTAATCTTACCATAGAGAATGTTGTCATCCTACTCCATCATGTTGTAAAATTTCCTATTATTAGCTTGAGTATGTCATGTAAACTCTATCAAATGAATTAGTATATCATGTTTTGAAAATCTTCTTGGAGAAGAAATGATGTTGCATAGTAATCTTGATCCTTGAACGATTAAAGAAGCTTTTAATTCTATCCTATGCATTTGTTTATAAACATTGGGAAATTAAAGATAAAGGGTAGGCGTGTATTCTTGTAAAAGAATATTGATGGAATCTCTATTTCTTTCTTAGTAATTATTAAATGTGAATTTTAGTTAAGTTCACTTCATTTGGAGGGGTATTATTAAATCTAGATATATGAGATAAGAGATTGTTGCATTTATGGGTGACAGAAAGAAGTTGGAATGAAATGAAGTTGTATTTAGAAATGGAGTTAATTAGACATTTGATTTGAGATGTTACTTTATTTCTTACTCTGAATGTTGAAAAAAAAAAATGGTTGTGGTTATTTCATTTCAAAAAAGGGGAGGGGTGTAATTGAAAACTATATTATAACTTGAGAGTATTGCATTACACTTCATTTTATCGAATGGTTTGGGGTTAAAAGGAAAGTAATATAAATGTTTGGTTGTGTTAAGAATGAGAATTTATACCTAATGTAAAACACTTAGTGTATATGTTAAGGTTGTGTTATCTCAATTTTCTTAGTGTATATGTTAAGGTTGTGTTATCTCAATTTTCACCCCCTGGAAAAAATTGGATCACCCACGACCCTGTGCAGAAAAAAATTCAAAAAATGGTTCCGTCGAATGAACCCATGATTCAAATCCAACAAATAAGTTACAGGAAGGTTCTAAAATGGAGTAGTAAGGTCGGGGAAGGAAAAAAATAATTTCAAAGAAACCAGAGGCTTAAAGGAAAAGAAACAGAAAAGGTTTGAAGTTTTCAGGCTCACAAAGAGTTTAGATCGAGCCCCAAAATTGGCTAAGTATGGAGGGGACAGTGGAAGCTACCAAGTGTCCAAATGACACACCTCTAAAGATTAAATCCCAAGCTAGAGACCCAAACAAGTGCCAGGCCTCCACATGTCCAGAGCCCCAAAATTTGCACCAGCCGTTGCAAATTCTTTGACTCAGCGGAAGGTGTCAAGTGTCAGCTCAGCGCAAATTCAATATGGGAGTCCAAGTTGGAGACTCAAACTTGCACCAACCCTCCACGTGGCCAATGATCAACAGAGGTCAAATTCAAAAGTGTGAGTGGGCCCAAAACAAATAAGTATAAGAGTGCAGGCGGAAGGTGCCACGTGTCTTAACGACACTCCATTAAAGGTAAAATCCTAAGCAATTTTCAAATGAGAGTGGGCCTTCTACGTGTCCCAGGTTCAAAACAGGGATAGATTCGGGAGTTGAATAGTCAAAGTATAGGCAGGCCGATGGAAGATACCAAGTGTCATCATGGTTCTCCTTTAAAGGTAAAATTTTGTGTGGGTTTCCAAACAAGCACCAAGCCGCCATGTGTCTAGGGTCAGACTTTTGGCCCCGCCAAGCAAAGAGACTGAGGAAAAATACAAAGAAGCCCGTGGATCCCGTGGAATCCACCACATGTCAATCTGGCGCTATTTCAGAAGCAAAAGGTAGGGTCCAAATCTTCAAGGTCCATGAGGCCACCATGTTGACCCTGTATGGACAGACTCTTTAAATATTGCATGACCCCAACCCTAAAATTCAAATGCCCATATCTTTTGACTAGGAACTCAAATTTTGGTGGGAGAAGACTTTTTGGAAACGTCTTGACACCCTCTATGCCATGGAAACATAAAATATCCTTCTTAACAAGCTTTGGCGGGTGAAAATTGGGAAAATGTCTTCCAGACCATTAATACAGAATTTGATTTCTTCAATTACCAGATTGGATTCGATTTGATCCGTCGGGGAACTAGAATTGACAGATTGTAGGTGGATTTAAGAGGGGTATTGATTGATGGTGGTTGAGCTTTCAAAGCATGATTTAATGCATATATCAAGGTGGTTGATGCAGGATTCAAATTCTTCCCTCCTCTCTCTCTTATTCTTCTTATATATTGTAATGAAGGGGCATATTAAAATGGTTGGTCATTATTTTCTCCTTTTCCCCCTCTCTCTTTATTCCTTAGGGTAGAAAGCGGAGTCTAAGCCTCCTCCCATGGCTCTGTAATGGATTTTTCTGGCCTCTTTCCCACTGATGATGTACTGTGTAACATTTTGGAGCATTAAAATCTATTTCATTGTGCATTTATCCATCCTTGGCTTATTTTGTTGTCTCTTCTTACCTCTCATTATTTCAGGGTATACTATACATACTATGATGTTTTTTGCAAGTTCTGGAAGATGTGCTTAATGGGTTTTTGAAGTGGTGTTCCGTATGAAATATATGTCTAGTCCATGGTGCATTATGTCCACCCTCTCCTCTACTCACCTCTCTGCACTTCAGGCAGTCGGATATGTGATCTAACCACTTCCTTTTCTAGTGTATCACTACTTAGTGTAGGCTCTTTCACCCTCTCTCTCTCTATCCCCTTGGAATGGTTGGATTAGGATAGAATAAGTTCTTCATGTACTACAGTAGCTTATGGAAGGTAGATTAGGAAGCAAGACCCAGATTTCTCCGATGTTACATCTCAAATTTTGTAAGTCCCACAACCTGAGAGATGGTCCCATGTTGTGCAATCACACCGAATGCCCCACTTCACACCTGGGCCATTCGGGGCTGTTTTGATTATGCACTAACAGTTTTGGCATGCCTGGTGAAATGCAGAGGTTAGATTTTTTTCATCTTTCCAAGGTGTCTCATTACAACAGAAAATCATAAGCCATCATACGACCGCACTAATAGTTTTGGCACACCCGGTGGGACAGGTCTAGAGCACCTTACCACTTCATCTTAGTAGGTTTGTTTGTTTCTGTTAAGGTTCAACCTTTTGAGGCACATGCAAGCACATCTGGTGAATTCATGTAGTCAATAACCCATTCTATGAGTTACATACCTTTCCCATCCATTTCCACTCATTTTCATTCATTTTCTCCCATTCCATGAAGTTGTGCAATCATGAATTCATTCTCTTCATGGAACTCACACGTATAGTAATAATGTAATTCACCTCTAATGCATTTCCCAACTCCTCTAGATCAACGTTATAATCAGATCCCTGACAATTGTGCTTACCCATATGAGCAGGGTCAAATTTAGTTTGGCCATGGAGCTTATCGAGAACAAAGGGGTGTATACAATGGCAACAACAATGTGGAGAATGTTGATCTACTGAAGAAGATTAAAAAAAATTAGGCTAACATGGTTCAATTAAGGGCCATAGCTCAAATGAAGGCATTCAATATTGGTTGTAAGGCATCATGTCCATGGGAAGGCCCTTTTCTAAGACACTACAACCATCAAGAGAATCTTGACTTTATGGTTGAAGTGTTTCCTCAACTTACACAGTGGATTAAGGATATTGAGGCTTATGAGAAAAGTGTGAGACAACCTTGTGAATGGGTAATTCAATCACCAACTCCCTGTCCTTCATTTTCTATTTCTCAATCTTTATCATTTCATCATGATCAAGAGGCAATCCCCTCATCTACTACCCCAAGTGTTAATTTATCTTCTCCATCTTCGGATCTTCCACCCCATCTCAGTTATTCTACCCTTTTACCTTCCAAGCCTTCATAACCTCCAAATAAATAAGAAGTTCCACTTCCCTCACCACCAAAAACAATTGTATAATTAGTTGAACCCCGACTTGTCACTCCTCATGCTTTCCTAAGTCCATGTTGGGAGGAGAATCAAGAATCCAGTAAAGGAAAACAACAAGAAGTGGATCCAAATAGAGAAGAAATGACAGACAATCTGACGAGTTGGGCTACCAAATTTGGGTTTAAAAAAATCCCCTTGATGGTCAAGCCAATAGAGGAGGTCAAAGTTGAAGAGGCAGTGGTAGCTGAGGTTGAGTTTACAACAGAAGAAGAACAAGAAAAAGAACAAGAAGATTAGCAGTCTGGCTACTCTAAATGCAGTGTCTATGAGGGCACTTTGTTTGAAGAGGATGTTGATCTGATCCAAGCTGCACAACCAATTAAGGAGGAGAAACAATCCATTCCAAGTCCCATTGAAGAGGAGTAGCTTGGAGAGATCAAATAAGAGTTGAAGCCAGTCAATGAAGAAAGCATCATTGAAGATTTTTTGCTTTCATTTCAAGGGTCTGATTTTATTGATGAACCCATGATAGAGGAGGACCATATAGTTTCAGAGGCCCCAAGTGTGGAGCAGACCACAGAAGAACCTTTAGTTCTTCCTGCCACTTTAGCCCCTTTAACCTCTAATATTGAAGAATAGTTTGGGCATTCAAACTTCATGTTTGAGGATGAAGGGAACTATGGTGAGCTAGTTACAGACTAGGAGGACACCATGGAGGAGGTCGAGTACATGTAACATGACAACAAGGAGGTAGATTATCTGTCTGTTTGATAGAGAGGATCTTGAAGAAATTACATAATTTTTCCTGTATGACCCACCTTCCAAGCACATGAGCCTACTGCCATGGAGGAGAACATTCAAATGTAATAACCTACACTTCATTAAAAATATCTGGAACCAAGGTTGGAGGATCATAGTCTTTCATGTTCTTCACAAGAGAAGGAAGGGAAATAGCAAGTAGATGCCATCATCTCTCTCACACATTCCATCCAGGAAGGTCAAGAAAAAGACTTCATTCTTGGAGTTGAAATTCAGAGCAAGGGGCACATCCAAATATTCAAATTGTGCCTAAGCAGGTACTTGTCTTCATTGGATCCAAGGGAGAAGTCAAAACCAATCATGCCTACTTCAGAGCATGAGGATGAGTATCAAAGTACCAAGGGTCATCATCAACACCTCCAGGAGACCAATTCCAATCAACTTGAGGAGGTATTTTTGGTTGATGTTGATACCTTGATGATTTGGGTGGAGCACCGACTTATAGTCAATTTTTCACTCATACAGGAAGCCATATTCAGTGTCAAATCATTTACATGTCTGTTGCTTTTGAGAAAAAGAAGTTATTTCTCCCTACCTATGGTAGGGTTTGTTTAAGCTTTCCTTTCTCTCTTGTTAGTATAGGTGTAGGAGTAGACTTTTTTTTCAGCAGAAGAAGTGCTTGTGCACACTCGGCATGTCTCATTTGAGGCACCTATGATTTTGTCTTTATACATAAGTTTTGTTCACATTGCTTTAGAGATACCAAGGCCATGCCCTTTGGTATTCATGGTAGTGACCCATAGTTTCCTGTAATAGTTGCTAATTTCAAAATAAAACAAATGCAGAGAAACTAAATTTTTTCTTCCAGGAAGTCCATTTCAAATACAGGTTCAGGGTCACCAAGTGCAAGTAGTCGGGCTCACAGTGGCTTAGGGATCAGATTTTCAAATTAAAAGGATCAATATCAAGCTCATATTCTTGACTCCATGCCAAATGGATGCTTCAAGGTCAATGGTCCCTTCATCTAGCAGGCAGATGTCCCCTGTGAGTCACTAATTGTTATCTCAATTTTTTTCCCTGAAAAAAATTGGATCACCCATGATCCCGTGTAGAAAGAAATTCAAAAAATGGTTATGTTGAATGAACGCATGCTTCAAATCCAAGAAATAAGTTACATGAAGGTTCTAAAATGGATTAGCAGGGTCGGGGAAGGAAGAAAATAGTGGCAAAGAAACTAGAGGCTCAAAGGAAAAGAAATAACGAAGGTTCAAAGTTTTTAGGCTTTCTAAATAGTGCAGAACGAGCCCCAAAATTGGCTAAGTGTGGAGGGGATAGCGGTAGTTTCCAAGAGTCCAAATGGCATACCTCTAAATATTAAATCCCAAACTGGAGACCTAAACAAGCACCAGGCCTCCACATGTCCAGAGCCCCAAAAGTTGCACCAGCCGTTGAAAAGTTTTCGACTCAGTGGAAGGTGCCAAGTGTCATCTCAGCACAAATTCAAGATGGGAGACCAAGGCAGAGACTTAAAATTACACCAACCCTCCACATGGCCAATGGTCAACAAAGGTCAAATTAAAAAGTGAGAGCAGGCTCAGAATGACTAAGTATAAGAGTGTAGGAGGAAGGTGCCACATGTGTTAACAATGCTCCTTAAAAAGTAACATCTTGAGCGAGTTTTTAAATGAGTGCGGGCATTCCACATGTCCCAAGTTAAAAAAGGGATAGAATTGGGAGTTGAATAGTAAAAGTAGAGGTAGGCCGACATAAGCTTCCAAGTGTTAGCATGATGCTTCAAAGGTAAAATTTGGGGTGGGTTTCCAAACAAGCGCTAAACCGCCATGTGTATAGGGTAAGACTTTTGGCCCCACCAAACAAAGAGACTGAGTCAAAATACAAAGAAGCCCATGGAGCCTATAGAATCTGCCATGTGTCAGTCCGGTACTATTTCAGAAGTGAAAGGAAGGGGAAAAATCTTCAACTTGCGTGAGGTCACCATGTTGACCCTGTATGGATAAACTCTTTAAATATAGCGTGCCCGCAACCCTAATAATCAAATGGCAATATGTTTTGACTGGGAACTCAGATTTGGGTGGGAGAAGACTTTTTGGAAACGTCTCGACACCCTCTATGCCATGGAAATAGAAAATCTAATTCTTAATAGGATTTGGTGGGTGAAAATGGGAAACTATCTTCCAAGACATTAACTACCATATCTGATTTCTTCAACTACTAGATTAGATTTGATTTGATCCACCAAGGAACCAGAATTGACATATTGTAGGTGGATTTGAGAGGGGCATTGATTGATGGTGGTTAAGCTTTCAAAGCATGATTCAATGCATATCTCAAGGTGGTTGAAGTAGGATTCAAATTTTTCCCTCCTCTTTCTCTTATTCTTCCTATATATTGTAATGAAGGGGCATATTCAAATGGTTGGTCATTGTTTTCTCCTCTGACCCCTCTCTCTTTCTTCCTTAGGGTAGAATGCGCAGTCTAATCCTCCTCCCATGGCTTTGTAATGGATTTTTCTTGCCTCTTACCCATTGATGATGTACAGTGTAACATTTTGGAGCAATAAAATATGTTTCGTGATGCATCTGTCCATCCTTGCCTTATTTTTTTGTCTCTTCTTACCTCTCATCGTTGCAAGGTATATTGTGCATACTCTGATTTTTGTTGTAGGTTCTGGGAGCTGTGCTTAATGGGTTTTTGAAGTGGTTTTTTGTGTGAAATCTATCACTTTTCTGTGGTGCATTCTATCCACCATCTCCTTTGCTCACCTCTCTCCACTTTAGGCAGTCATATCTGTGATCCAACCACTTCCTTTTATGGTGTATCACTGCTTAGTGTAGGCTATCTCACCCCCCCTCTCTATGTATCCCCTTGGAATGGTTATATTAGGATAGAATAGGTTCTGCCTACACTGGAGTAGCTTGTGGCAGGTATATTAGGAAGCAAGAACTGGATTTCTCCAGAGGTCCATCTCAAGGTTTTTAAGTCCCACAGCTTGAGAGATGGTCTCATGTTGTGAAATCATAGAAAATGCCCCACTTCACACCCAGGACATTCGGGGGTGTTGTAATTCTACACTAACAGGTTGTAAATAAGAGTTAAGGGGGAGAAAAATTTAAATATCTCACTCTTTAAGTTTTATTTCTTAGGGTATAAACATATATTTTAATAAATATTTTTATACATATACCTTTTTACATGTATATTTATTTACATTTACCCATACTATTTCCATTTGAATCTCTTGGAAATTTACTTCTTCACCTGAATTAAGGAATTTCCCCTTATATGTAAATGTTTATATATATTTAAATATATCTATCCTTATATATTATATTATATATATATAAAGTATATATATATATATATAACACTATTATCTCCTAATCACAACACCCTATGGTTTGCACAAGTGTGTGTGCTTGAGTTCATGATGTGATTAGATAACATTGGCACTATCTCCAAGTTGTGGGACTTGCTACTTGAGATAGACCTCCTGAGAAAGTTGGTTCTTGCTATTAAACTACCTGCCACAATTTACTCTAATGCAGTAAAAATATCCTTCCTAATCTAACTTTCCAAAGGACGAGGGAGAGAGAGTGCATGAAAAAAAAAATCCTACTCTAAAGAACTGATACACCACAAAAGGAGAGTGTGAGAATAGTATCCAATGTGTGAAAATAGAAACAAGTGCATACTAGAAGGGGGTGATAACAACTCTCCACATTCTAACAAATACATTCACAACAATATTCCATACATGCACAATGAGAATGAATCCCTGTAAAGTATAAAGTAGACACAATATAATTGTAATAAGTTTAAAAGGGAAAGAAGAATGCAAACAAACAAAGCAGGATAATAAGTATCCACAAACTTGTATCTATTTCTTAATTGATATGCACAATCCAATCTATTAAAGAATGAGGGCTTGAACCACCATGCAAGGAGCCCACTACAAGGGATTGTAGCACATTGGCTTCAAAAAATAATTTTGACAGAGTTTTGGTACTCAAAACTATGTCCCTTACAATGAGCCCCAACACTCCAATTTATAGAAATATGAGAAGAGAGAGAGAGAGAGGGAAAATGAAAATGCATCCCATATTGTCTTATAACTTGTAGAAGTGAGAAATGTTAGCCCATGCTTCATTGAATGCATGCCAACTACCAAATAAAATCATTTTTCTGAAATGGGCACGTTTTCTAAAAAATCACCATTGATTACTCTCCATATTATGGATTTATTTATTTTTTTGCATTGGGATTGGAACCACAATTCTAACGGTACCAATTTTGTGAGCTTTTGTTGAAAAATGCAAAAGTTATGGCCTTCTAAGTGCGGGCAGCTATTTTGGGTCTGTCAGGCATTTCTATGATTTAACGCGACTGAGCATTTACTTTACTGGAGCTGTATATGTTTCTTTTATTTTTATATAGCTACCCTCATTAAATTAAAAAAATAGTGCTCATTCCATAAAGTCAAATTTCATGAAAATCGGAGCTCAGGGGCAAACATTATGGTTGTTTGAAGTTCTAGATGTGATTTGTATTGTTTTCCTTTGTATGCGGACATATCGGCTATTTTGGGTCCTTTTGTCCCTGCTGTACCAAACAAAAATCCTCACTCCACCCACAAGCCTCCTTCCTATTCAGCTACTTTGGCTTTTGGTGTCTCGTGTGTCCCGCCGTTGACCGAGCCGTCGGGGATGTTGACCTCTGCATCCACCGCATCTCCCTTTGAGATTAGATATTTTGGCATTTCGGTGAACTCATGTCCCACGTGTACCTGTGCGGCCTAGGCCTAAAAAACCCAAATTTTCTTATTTTTTTACAAATCGGTGATTTCAGTGATGTAGATCCCTCATGTCTTGTCATCCCACAGACTGCTCGGGACATTTTGAGCTGACTTCACTGATTCCTTTTATTTTCAGCCATTTTAGATAAATTGGGTTTTCAGGTTCTTACTGTTTCGATTGAACCTGTGCTGCCTGGACCAAAAAAACCCAATTTTTCCACATTTCACGGTCTCCTTAGCTTTTTAGGCTTGAATTTGGTATAATGAACATTGGTACGATCTACCTTGGTTCCATCCACAGCTCTCAGACTTGATTCACATTAAAATACACCTGCGACCTCATTTTCTCAGTTTTTTGCAATTTTTTACTAACTCCTTGGATTTTTCTTGGATAGGGGAGTTAGAGAAAAGAGGAGAGGTACCCTGAAAATTCAAATTCTGGGCCTCGAAACATTTCAACCTATTTGAGCCTAAACGATTTGCATAAGTTACCAAAATTTACCTTGACGGTGAATTTCGGATAACAAACACCTCCCCTTCCCCACAATACATTAGGACAAACAACTTAATGGTGCCCACCCTCCATTAAAAAAAATCATCCCAATTTTCCTTTTGAGGGATGCAACACAAATCAGACCTTGTACAGACCTATATGGGGAACAAACTCTCAAATTAACATTTACACAAATATACACACACACACACACACACACACACACACACACACACACACACACATATATATATATATATATAGTTGAATCCCTATTTGAAAAGGGAAAATCTATTATCCAAAAAGAAGAATATTTCTTTGGAAATACGACAAATAAATTGAAGGAAAAGAAAAGAAATCTAAAATCTATAAAGGAAAATTCTCCTCTCAATTAAAATATAAATAAGAATAGAAATGGATCTTCCATATGGATCCCATGGCTTCTTCCTCCACTTATCTTCTTCGTACAAAAAGTCCTATAAAAAAAAGAGAGGAAGACGTAAAATTAAAAAACCAAAGGCTATCAAACTCCCTTAAGGATTTTTAGGGTCTTTGAAATGACCTAACAATCTAAGGGCCCAGATTTGTTTGATCCTATGGTGAGGATTTAACCCTACACCTTTTTGAGTTATGGGATTTAAGTGGGAAGGGGTGGAAATTAATAAATGGGTAGGGTAAGTTTATTTCATGTGGTGAATAATTTAGGTCGGCGACCTTAGGGAAGTTCTATAATAAAGTACTATATTTAAGTTATGTGAAAATAATTATAATGTTTTATAAATTAAAATGTGTTCAACTTAATTGTTTTGGGGATATTTAATTTGAGTGACCCTTCAGGATGTAGGGAATAAATTTAATAAACACTTAAGGATTATTGAGTCGAATGGGATAAACTAATTTAAATACGTTTCAAAAATATATATTTTATCCACATTTTAGGGTATTTTGTGGGTAATTTAATGTCATAATATGGGAATTATATTTAGTATTAGAGCGCAAGTTCACACACCAGATGCTCTGGGTGAACTTTAAATTAGTTAAAAATGGTTAAAGTATTAAACAAAAAAAATTAAGTTGTTTCTACTACCTTCACAACTTAATAACCTATCATTTATTTTCATACATAGGATGAAACATGTAAGACTCTGATCCGTTAGAAATTTTGTACTTAGATCACCTACGCTTGACAGAAGAGAATGTTCATCAGAGAGAAGACATGCTGCCAAATGAGAGCACACATTTGGATGCACATCAACATGAAACTCAGAGACAGGAGAGTTACCATAGCCCTCTCGTATCATCATAGACATTCTCACAACCTTGAGGGGTCATTTAAGGATGGATGACCACATTTGTTAGTAGAGAGAATTTTTGGGCATCAGTGTCAGGATCGACACACAGGAAGTGTGATTAGGGATATCCTTCCCCATTAACCGCCAACTTATAGTGACACCTCAGATGGATTCGGGGCCAAGCCATGAATCCTTATCCTTGATAATTACTTTGGATTGCACTCTTATGAGAGTAATGTCAAGGCTAGGTTTATGATACAGCTTCTCTATGGCATAACCGGTGTTTGGTGGAGGAATGAGGAGAAAATGTTCCACTTGATTAGAGATACAGTGACTTGGGAGTTGTTCAAGGATTACTTCAGATCCCATTATATGTTTGAGGATTTCATTCAGAAGAGGATTGATGAGTTCCATGATCTTAGACATGGCTCATGCATAGTGGCATAATATGATAGCTAATTTCTAGACTTGTTGCAGTATGTGGATTATCTATACGATGAGAAATTATAAGTTAACAAGTTCATTCAAGGACTGAATGGAGATATAGCCGGTGGATTTAGGATGTTATCTCCTCCTACACTTGTGAAGGCCTACCTAGCTAAGGAGAATAGGAACGGGGAATAGGATCACACTGAAAGGAATAGGGGTAAGTTTAATGAGAAGATAGAGTCATTTCATGATTAGAGGTCACAGGGTACTGTACCACCCTCTAGAGGAGGATTTAGGCCTCCATAATTAGTACAAAGTCCTCCACATCATAGAAAATAGCAATCACAACATCATTCCCACCAAAAACAGATGGTTAGGAAAACTCAGAGCATGAAGAGAGGAGGATTTAAAGGATGTGTTGGTTGGGGTAGAGATATGAGAAAAGGTACTAAGAAGGTACAACCAGCTCGCACTTAGTAGTTTGCTAGGGTCAGGCCAACATGGTTAGTACATCAAAGTATAGCAGGGACCACTTCTCTGAAAGTTGTAATGGGATGTTTCATTTATGATTATCTTGACTATTATGTGCATATGTGTCCACACAAACCCACCACCATTGATACACAGAGAGCTCCTATCTATGAGCAGATAGTGGGAGACATAGGATGCGTCCATCATGTCTACGCAACTATAGATAACCACTAGGCCAAGCATCATGACATGGTTATCGAGATGACATGTACTACAAGGGGTATTTTTGTCTTAGTTTCTATTTAATTAAAGTGCATAAGATTCATTTATATCTCCATCTATAACGTACCAGTGTGGGCTAGTGGTGGCTAGGTAGCTCAATAGTTAGTAGGTTGAGTTGGCCTCTAGGGCCAAACTGCAATAGATACCTACATGGAGAGTTATGTACTTGACTTGGGATTACTCTCCACCACCTTATACCTTCACGTTTTTCCATTAGGAGCATACAAGATTTTTCTAGGGATCAATTGGTTTAAGTCTCATTAGGCCAAAGTCGATAGTAGGGGTAAGATTATAGAGTGTCAGAATGACCTTGGGAGTTCAGTTGTTATGTCTGAGATGCAGAGGCCTATCTCATTACGTATGATCTTAGATAAGAAACTCAAGCAGAGCATGGGAAAAAAAATTTCAGTTTTTTTCTATCACTATTGGTGACCGATCAGAGAGTACCCCAAATCACTCACCTCTACATGAGCATACAACTTTGACGAAGTATGTAGATGTGTTCCCATGTGAGCTTCCTAGTTTAACACCCCATACAAAGGTGGATTTCACCATATATCTAGTACTAGGAGCAACACGAGATTCCAGGGTACCTTATCAAATGATAAATCCATAGATTCATGAGCTTAAGATTTAACTAGATGAGTTATTGGAGAAGGGCCTTATTCACCCTATTGTGTCCCCATGTAGAGAGCCAATTTTTTTTGTGGACTGTTATCTCAGGCTTTGTGGTTATTTCAAGAAGCTAAATACGGTCACAATTAAGAACTGTTATCCACTTCCATGGATTGAATACTTTTTTTATCAGATAAGGGAAGATAGAGAGTTCTCCAAGATTGATCTTGAGTCGGGATATCATTAGTTGTGCATTGCAGATGTAGATATTCATAAGACAAAGTTTCATACTCGATATGGGCATTATGAGTTCATGGTTGTTCCTTTTTGGCGTGACCAATGCCACAGTTTTCTTCATGATTATCATGAATGGGGTATTTAGGATATTTTTGGATTGCTTTGTCTCGATATTCCTAGATGATATCTTTCTTTATTCTCATTTCTAGGAGGAACACGAGGATCATTTGAGATAGGTACTACAGGTGTTGAGAGAGAAGAAGTTTATTTGGAACTTGGAGAAAATGCAACTTGTTTCAGACTGAGATTCATTACCTGAGACACGTCATTTCAAGAGAGGTCATCTTCGTAGATCCTTATAACATATGATTTATTCTTGAATGGCTAGTTGTGAGGACTCTGTGACAATATTCTAACAATCATAACGATTTTAACTAGAAATGAAAATAACTAGCAGAAAAATAACTCAAGTAAAATAACTAGAAATGATATTGCAAATAAATAGAAATGATATTAAATCTCAGGCCTCTTTAAGGGGGAAAATCCCTTTGAGAAAGATCAATATAATATATTCGTAGATCCCTCATTTAGCCTCAACACCTTCTATACTAATTCCTATCAAAGAAACTACTACTTCCTGCACATGTGGGATTATTCAAATATGTCGAAGGGACAACTTACAAAGCATATGCATCCAAAGAAATTGTTCTACTATAAAGAAAATAGAAGGGTAGGAACATAGGTTCATAACATCCCCACCCTCTTAGAAAAATATTTATTCTCAAAGCTTCAGATTTGGAAATTGGTGTTGAATCTCGAGAAGTGGTTCCCATTTTGCATCTTCTGGTTGTATGTCGTGCCACTAGATTAAGACTTCTATGATGGAGCAGCAATGGATCTGGTGGTTCTTCTTGTCTAGGATGGATTCTTGTTCAAGAAGGATGGGGCATTCATTATCAATCTCTAGTAAAGTGGTTTGTGCTTGGACATTGGTTCCAAGAAATTTCTTCAAACAAGAGACATAGAAAAATGGGTGAATTCTAGAGGAAGGTGGAATCTCCAGCTTGTATGTAGCTGAACCAATTTTCTGGAGGACCTTATATGTCCAATAAAACTTTGTAGAAATCTTATGATTCCATTTGAGCTTCAAGGATGACTTCTTGTAAGGTTGGAGATGAAGGAATAACATATCACCCTGTTGGAAGGCATGCTTAGAGAGGTGCTGATCAACTTATTGCTTCATGAAGTTTTGTGCCAACTGGAGATTGGCTCGTAGAGTGCTAGGAATCTAGTCCTGGTTGTGAAGAGAATTGTAGAATGCATGAACTCTCAAACTTCCAGGGTTATATGGAAGAAGGGGTGGTCTATTTTGACCTTATACTGCTTCATATGGGGTCATTTTAGTATAGGTTGTGTATGATGTATTGTACTACCACTCTGTAAGGGGAAGCCACTTTTTCCACTGGTGTTGCTGGTATAAAAAAAAGTAGTGAAGGAACATTTCTAAAAACTTATTAAGAATTTATGTCTGGCCATCTGTGTAGGGATGATACCTGGAGCTCATCTTGGTTTGGGTTCCGGTGTTCTGGAAAAGCTCTATCCAATAGTGGCTGGGTGAAATTTACATCACAATCAGAGACAATGAAGGAAGGAATGTCACACAGATGAAAAATTTGATCCACAAAAATATGGGTGTCCATCGAGGCTTTATATGGATGGGTGAGGGAATAGAAATGACCATATTAAGAGAGGCGGTCAACCAAAAGCAAGATCACTAATTTACCTCCCTACTTAGGGATACCCTCGATAAAATCCATTGAGATATTTGTCCAGATCCTTGTTATCTCAAATTCACCCCTTGAGGTAATTTGGATAACTTGCATAATTTCCCCATGGTGGAGCAAGTAGAAAATATGGAAAGGAAAAAACTCCTATTTTTGGAACCTAGACCGCACAGGTACGCGGGGGACATTGGGAACCCAAAAATACAATTTCCTGAAATGGCCAAAAATAGATTAAATTGGAAAAATCAGGTTTTTGGAGCCTAGACCGCACAAGTACGCGAGAGACATTTGGGACCCGAAAAGTCGATTTTGTCGAAATACCCATGATACAAAGAAAAAGTCAACATTTTACTCCCGAACTTCAAATGGCCATAACCTTTGATCCTGAGCTCTGATTTTGAAGAGGGTAAACATATAAAAGTAAAGAAACATCTTCAGCCCCATTCAATTAAATACCTAGTCCCGTCAATTGACAGAAATGCCTGGCAAACCCAAAATAGCTTCCAACACTCAGGAGGCCATAACTTGTGCATTTATCAATGAAAATGCATAAAATTGATATCGTTAGAATCGTATTTATGAGACCAACGCACATAAATAAATAAATCTAGAACTTGATGAGTAATTGATGGAGATTTTTTAGAAAACGTGGTGAGGTTCAAAATAATGATTTAATTCATAGTTGGGAGGACATTAATGAAGCATGAGCTGACATTTCTCACTGATAGAAGTTATGGGAGAGTATGGGGAGCCTTGTGCAAGTAATATACCATCATTTCAATTCATTTAATATCTTTTACAAGTGGTTGAAGGACAGATTCTAGGATTTTTTATTTTTCCCTCTCTCTCTCTCTCTTCTCAATTTCCTATAAATTGCAATGTTGGGCTCATTATAAAGGGGGGTAGTTTTGAGTAAAAAAAAACTGTCAAAATTGTTTTGTGAAGCCAATGTGATGCAGGCCCTTGTAGTGGACTTCTTTTATTGTGATCTAGGCCCTTATATTGTAATAGATGTAACTGTGCATACTTATGAAGTAATAGATATAAGTTTATGGATTTCTCTTCCCCTGCTATGTTTGTTTGCATTGCTCTTGCCCACTCAATCTCATTGCATATATATTATTTTTTTCTATGCTATTGCAGGGATTCATTATCATTGTGTATGTATGAAATATTGTTGTGAATGCATTTGCTAGATTGTGGAGAAATATTATCACCCCTCCTAGTATGTATTTTTTCCCTACTTTTCACACATTGGGAGACTACTCTCACACTCTCCTTTTCTGGTCTATCACCATTTTAGTGTTGCCTTTATTTTCATGCACTCTCTCTCCCTGGTCCCTTGGAAAGTTAGATTCGGATAGATAGTTTTTCCTGTATTAGAGTAGATTGTGGTAGGTAGTTTAGGAGCAAGAACCAACTTTCTCTGGAGGTCTATCTCAAGTAGCAAGTCCCACAACTTGGAGAAAGTACCCATGTTATCCAATCACACTATGAGCTCAAGCACACACACTTGTGCAAACCATAGGGTTTTTTGATTCGGTGATAACAATCCTAGTTAGAATTGGCAAGGTATCCAATAAATAGGGAATTTTTGTTGTCTCACCTTTGTTACATTGGAAGGTAGCACATTCTTCCACCATCTATATAATAAAACCCTTCATTTATTTCAAAAATGAGCTTCGCAATGCTTGTTCATAGGTTTTGAAAAATCCAGAGTGTCCTACTGAAGGAGAAGCTTGGATTTTAGAGAAAAATTCTTGATGAACATCTGTGCAATGGGCAAGCACCAGACGAGCCTTATGGCATAGAAATGCACCATCCCATGAATAATGTGGTACGGATGAGGGGTCAGTGGCCAATTGTTGGATGAGGTCCTCTGAGGAGGGATCAAGGGCAAGCCCCTTTTTTATACATTCCAACTAGTTTTGGATGGGAATGGAAATGGCTGATAGGGATGCCTAGTCCTCGAATGCATGTGAGAGAGAATCAACCACAACATTGTCTTTACCTATCTTATAGGTTATCTCATAATCATATCCCATGATTTTCCTAACCCATTTATGTTATGTTTGGGATGAGACCCGTTGTTCTAGGAAGTATTTCAAAATCTAGTAATCATTTTTTATGTAAAAATGACTCCGTAGTAGGTTTGGCCACCATTTTTGTATTGCATGAAGAATTTCCATCATTTCCTTGTCATATATAGAAAAGGCTAAGTTTCAGCCCAAAATAGATTTTATAGTGAAGGAAATTAGGCGACCCATTTTGAGAAGGACAACACAGAAGACATTCCCACATGCATCACTTTCAATGGTGAATGTTTAAGTGAAGTCTGGCATGGTAAAAAATGGTGTTCTATGTATAGCCTATTGAAGAGCCAAAAGTTCCTTGTTAGCTACTATGTTCCAGGTGAAGGAATCTGTCTTCAATAAGGTAGTCACGGGGGTTGTGATATTTACATAGTCCTTGAAAAACTTACAATAGTATCCAATAAGGCCTACGAACAACAAAGGCTATTAAGATTTGTTAGCCAAGGCCATCCTATATTTTTCTGATCTTGTCAGGATCTACACGGACCTCGTCGGTAGAGAAAATGTGCCCTAGATATTCCACTTCTTTTAGGCCAAAATAACACTTGGATTGCTTGGCACATAAATTATTGTCTATCAGAATTTGTAATTTTGTATCAATATTATGGAGGTTACAAACCCATGTGTGACTGTAGATCAAGATATTGTAAAAGAAAACAAAGAAAAATTGACAGAGGAAACTAATGACAATTTTCCATTCGTGCAAAATGGGCAACTCGAAAGTTTTAAGTTTCTCAGATTGGTTAGGTTACATGTTTTGCATATGTTCTGATCAAACATCTAAGAAGGGGATATAATTTTATTTCCTAGTTTTGGACAAGATTAGAGTGTCATGCATCAAATTAAACAACTGAAAGTGTTTCCCCAGAAGGAAACACTTTGCATATACCACCTCTCTAATGTATCATCTTCAGCAAGACAATGCAGTAGCCTAGGAAGACTACTACAAGGCCTTGGTGAAGGAAGGAAAGATGGCATATGTAGGGTTTTATGTTTAGAAGTAAGAGTCTCAGTGTCAGGTTTGAAGCATGGAAGGGTGCAGTATTATAAGCAGTTGCATTCACTATGAGCATTAAAAGGTACACTTGATTTTAACTTATTTCTATGATTAAGTGAATTACTTAAGTGTTTTGAGTTGTATAAGTTCATTTATTATCCATACAAATGCAAAGATTACAGAAAATGATATACATCTCATTACATGAGAAATAAAAGTACAATAAACACACACAAGTCGTGGATGTAACTTATATTTACTCAATCTAAGAGATACATATACATAAAACTGAAAGCAAAAGATTAAAGGTAGAACCCATCATTTCCTTGGGTTCTCATCATATTTTTTTCTTGTGTATCTCCGTCTTCAGTGCATCTCCATTCCCATCTTTGCCTTTATCTTTCAGCAACTCATGTACCTGTGATCAGAAAACAAAATCAGTTAGAGCTCCAGGTTTTAAACCTTGAATATTATGCTATCAATTTTAGGAAGATGAATCTCTTAACTAAGAAGAGATAAGGTACATCAAAAAGATGACACAGAATAAGAAGGAACATCTCATAGTGTTGTTTTGAAATTAAGTACAGGAAATGATGTTATTATTTTCATAATTGAAAGAGTCAAACAAATATTCTGAGAGCATCACTAATGAAATTCAAGTAGAGAGAATCATGGAGGTACAATTTTTATCATAATGCCAACCATCAAAATAGAAATAAATGACAGACTGTTAGGGTTATAAGTATTATCTATAAGATTGAGAATGAGAAAAAACTCCATCAACATGCAAGCTACAATTATGATGATTAAAAGGAGGTTTAAAGGTTCAAGTATAATAAATACAAGCATGCTTAAAAGGATCAGGAGGTTGTTATTCAAAGAAAATGGAAAGAATAATTTTGTTTTCAAATAATAGTGATCAGATTCCATTAAAATGATGTTATGACAGCAATGGAAAAAGTACAACCCGATTAAAAAATAAAGGCAAAATTCAACAATACATGTGCATGATTTAAATCGAAGTAGAATCTATTTGACTAAGAAAGGATCAAAGTAAGCTACATCCACATGCATAAAATAACAAATATCTTCATTGATAGGTTGATGTCATCAAACTAAACTAGTAAACAGATTGATAACTATGGTAAAAACCCATGAGTTAAGAATAAACCATCCATGGGTACTGATTTCTACCAGAACAGATTCAATAGGTGCAAGAACATGAAGATTTTGCGAATCTATTGTAGTCTACAGAGAATTTTATCAGAAAAAAATTAGAATTAGGCTCAAGTAATAAACCATAATTTGTAAGAAGCTCAATGGGAACTCAAGCTACAACAGGATCAAGTTTCAATAGTTATAGCTACAGAAGCAAGAATTTTTCAATTCAAAATGCATATTAAAAGTTACAGATTCAGCATTACATCAAGAAACCAATGGATGAGATCAAAGTACATATGTTTTGATAGCTTCAAAAAATCACATGTCAAGGCATCCAAATGAAATAAAACTCTATTGAATGCATTTTCTAGAGTTATTTAATACAAAGATCTTCAAGTTGAAGGAATAAGTACAAATGACATCATTTTTATGAGAAGCTGTCTAATATGCTTGTGGGAAAGACTATGAAACGAATGAATTTAGGAAGGATACATATTGAAAGAAAACAAGGAAATACAATATGAAATCATAGTATTCATCTCATGGAGGCAGGAAGTAGTATAAATACTACTTTAGAAACTAATTTTAAAGATAAATGACTAAGTATGGAAAATGAGAAGTAGGGGTTCATGAAATCACAGTGAGAGGAGCTCATCATCATTGCTAACCAAACTTTAAGATATTGGAAAGCATATAAGATTGACCTTCCGTACAACACAAGTTAGGTAGCACCAGATTTACATTTTAGTTTATGTAGACTTAAAACCAAAAGCTTCATCAAGTGCAATTTACATGCATATCGCCATAGATTGTAAGTTATAGAATTTCTAATGCCGTTATAGCCAGAAAGGGTGCAATGTTCTTGAAAATTTCAAAAGAATTGATCTAAAATCAAATGAAAGATTATTAAAAACAAACATCAATTGATCAACAACGTAAGTCATAACAGTCACACATGTGTACAGAAATTATAAATTTTCAAATCAATCGTTTAGAAATTGAGCAAAAATGCTAAGTATAAAGTTACATAACTCATTTTAAACATGGAAAATAGTGTATTGCAAAGATCAAACATCTACCCTCATTAGGATAGTTTTAAGGGAAGAAACACATGTTTCAGGTCTTGAGAGCCTTGAGAAGTCCAGTAAATGCCAAAAAATACAAAGACAAAAGTAACAAATCTAAGCTAGGTAGAGATTTAAGGATCAAAAGACCATGGCACTCAGCTCATAAAATGCCCAGACATATAACTCAATTTCAAAAATAAGTATAATAGTTTATGTTTTAAAACCTAGATGAATTAAATTGGTACAACTTACAAATAGAAATATAGAAACCCAATGAGAAAGTAATCGTGGTGACCTTTCTCAAAAACAATGTAGGAAAATTCATAGTCTTATTACAGAGCTAAAGAATTTAGAATTAACCAAACAAAAATACAGAGTCTACGTTTGCAATAAAATAGCTAACACACACAGATCTACAAATTTACCCAGATTGAGCCAAAGTGAAACTTATACAAAGCCCTGAAAATGCATACAATGGAATAGAAAATACAAGTAGCCTGAGCTTTAGATAATACCCTAGATCGAATCTGAGAGAGGTACAAAAGACTTACCGTATAAAATCTGAATTTTCTAACTTCAAACCAGAATTTCAAGAGGTAAAACCCATGGCTGACAAACAAAGATCTTTAGCATCAACTCAAAGGTTCAAAGAATCAAGGCATAAAGAAACTAAACCCAGCTTGAAGATCAAACATGATATGAATGGATTGAAGTTTCATTAAACATATAGGTTAATAAAACCAGAACATCACAGAGTTTTAAGCACAATAAATGCCTAAAAATAGCAGCCATGGCTTCATAGAGACCTCGATCAAGATCACTAATGGTATAAGAACAAGCAAGTTTCACTGAAATATTTCATGCAAACTGAATACCCAGATGTATTTCCAGGTTCAAATATTAGAGCCATATAAAATAACATTAAAACATAAGGGTTTTCAATAGATCATTGCTTAATGTCTTTAGTCCATTGGTGTCCAACTAGTAGCTCGAAGTATCAAGAGATTCTAACATTGGCGACTCAGTCTCCATGTGAAATTAGAAGGACACCCACATTGGAAAATGAGCTAGATCTAAAGAAATGACTATGAATACGTAGGCCAACTAGGTAAAACGGAATGCAACGAAACCCAATAAAGCACCATAATGTTTCAGCACCTCATAATAGCATGCAACCAAGCCCAAAAATTTTGAAAACCTCCAACATCCAATCCCAAACTTAAGATCAACCCCAAAGGGAAGAAAATCCATACCCATCTCATCTATGAGCCAGAAGGAGCTTGAAAGCTTCCAAAAAATGGCATTTTAATACTCCTCCAATAGTCCTAATAAAGCCAAAAGGACTTAGAGAAAAGGTTACAACCCAAGGAATCAGAGGCTCAAATTCAAAGTCCATAGAAGCATAGTAGCTCATGAGGCCAACAAAGAAACCAGAAAGTATCTTAGTCATGAGCTCGAGACCAAAATAATGATGGCCGAGAAAAAAATTCAATAGGGCTTCGCCATCACTCAAGGAGTTTTGAAAAGAAATAATGACCTAAATAATAGGGTTTCAAACTATTTTCTCCTCAAACTCGACCATCAAGTTAACTCAACCAAACCATGGTCGAATACTTCATACGTGTCCATGAAATGGAAAACCCTAATTTGGTAATGGTTAAGTTAGCCACCGACAAAAGGGATTAAGGGTCAAACCATCGTGGAGTGGGGGCCAACCCTATTATCAAATAATCATTTAACCATTGACCTTTCTAAGGTCCACTATAATTAAATGATTACCACCGAAATGACCCAAATCAATTATTAAAGGCCAAGGAGTGGTAGTTCATACAATGGCTTGATTCATGCCATGGAAAGGGGCCATGCTTTCCAAATCAAGTTAGTTATAACAATCATTAACAATTCGACCTTCTAAGGTCTAAAAACATTAATACCAGAAAACACCAAAAGCTGACAACATTATATTTTAGTTATGGACCAAATCAAGATAAAGGATAAATTTTTATATAGTGAAGAATTATTGAAAGGGGTAAATGATATAGTATGAAATCAAAAGGTGGTTGAGTTACAGTGTGGCATGTGTTTCAAAATGTAGTCCCCTTCTTTATTTCAAATCATAATAATAGATCCATGTCATCACAAGAAGATAAAACATTATGTCAACATTAGAATGCAAGAGCCCTTTTGGCATGACTTATTACCTTATTTTCCACAAATGAGAGTTCAATCATTAGAGCACAAGTGCTCACAATGACAACCTACATGGGTAATTATTATGCAAATAAAACCCTTTTGAAGTAATTATAAATTTCACAGGGAGTGTATTATTATTACATGTGCATCCAAGGGGAAGAATTAAAAGTGCATAAAAATTACAAGATGGATCACAGTTGCAAGTGTCTAGAAGACATTGCAGATTGCATGCACATTGGAGAAGACTTGCTCATCAAGCAAGGTTTATTATTAGTAAAATTATTCACCCACAGTTTATTTAAAAATAGAATCAGTCAACTTCAATTTGACTGAATTATGTTTTTGTAACAAAGGCTATTAATGCCTCATTGTATTAGCATGTTTATTTTATTCCTTTATTTATTCATGATAAAGGATAAAAATAGGATGCATGGGCGAGTAAAATTTTAGCCTATTTTTAGGATGGGTGGGATGAAATAATTTTTCTATATATTGTGTGCAAATTGCAAAGCACAAGGGGAGGAATTTTAGACACAGGAGTGTTGAAGCAGATTTACCTAGTTCTTCCCTTGAATGAGAAGTATGATTTCTTCCTTTCCAATTATTTGCAGTCTTGTGTATGTATCCATTAATTATTGTGAATACTAAATTCCCTAATTAATCATCTTACACTATTACAAATTTAGTAATTTCTGCATAATATTAATGTGCATGTTTAACTTAACAGTATTTTTGTGAAATTTTCCCTCAATACATCAAGTGTTTACCTTAATATTCTACTGAAAACTATTGGTTTGTGCATCAGAATTCATTTTCATATCAATTTTGCATATACTCAGTCAAATACCTCAAATAAGTTTGGTGTATCACCCCAGTTTTAAATCCATTTACAGTCATATTTTACCCTCAAACCCCAAAAAATTAGTTTAGGATACATCAAAAAGGAACCAGCCTTGATACCAGAGACTCACCTCAAAATAGGTATACCCACAGACCTGAGGTGCTTCGATTATATCTACAAAAGAGAGAGATCATTTTTGCAAGCTTATAACACCTGCAGCCATCTCTCTAGAGGGTGCACTTTCAAGAGATAACAACATGGGATTATATTTTACTAAAATTTAACATTAGATTTTGGATATTGCAAGTTGTATTTTTTCTCAAAATAGTTCCTATGAAAGCCAATGCTACATACTTAGTGTTTGAAAAAATGACATGAAAAAATTCAATATCTTCTTTTAAAATTTTTTGGTAGAAATATGGATGGTAAAACAAAATAGTTTGTGGCATCACACAAAAAAATGCATGTGCACTAACTAATTGCAAAACCTCCATATTTACATCTTAAAATTCCTATTTCTAGTTTCCATTTAAATCCAAATGTAACGCCCACGAATTTAACACATGAATACAACAGTAAAATGATCCGAATAATGTTTTGTTTGAATTCGCACTACACAACACCACATGGACTCCAATAGATAAAATTTCCATCACATAAGACACTTACAAAACACCTCGACCCATAGATCAGACATGATAACAACATATATACATTGAGGCTACATGTCCAAAAATGAGAAAGTACAATAACTACCCACTAAAATATACACTTACTTAGGAATTTCCCACCACACCTCATTTTTCATGGTGAAACATTTATTATAATCTTATTATTAATAATTGACTATAATTTTTTGAAGAACACATAATATGGGAACCTTCAGTCATCTATAACTACAATACATCTTCTTCTATCATTTCACCTATAGTGGGCCCTTTATAATTTGATCATTTCTCTTATGGAACTAACTTTCTATAGCATCATTATGATTAGGAACATATATACACACATGCATCTTCTAACATTTGACTTAAGGATTTGTTTCCAAGATCAAAGCTTACTTGGTTCGGAAAAATTAATCTCGTTACAGGGATGAAAAATTTATAGGAATAAAAAGAAAGGTTACTAGATCAATATAAAACCTATCTCAGTTCATTTCATAGTATTTTTTAATACTAACGATAAAAAATTTCATCTTCAAGTTCTTACAGCCAACTATGTAGGTTAAGTAATTCAATTGTATCATTATTGATTCACAATCCATTTATGCAATTAGTAATTCATATTTTCACAATCATAATGCACATGGAAGGTTACATTACACCTATGTTCCTATCAAAGATATTTTTCCCTTAATTTAAGTGACGAATTTCACATTTTAAACTACATATTTTTCATCATCTTAATGATTCACTCTCAGTAGCAATGGGTTAATTACATGTTTCGACCATAAATTTTACTTTCTGAATGATCCTAGATTTAATATATTTCTATCTATGCTAAGGGTTCTACTAAATTTTACAAGTCCATCTACAGTGTAATCTCCTTAAATCACAAGACCTTGGGTACAGTTGAAGGTATCCCATCCTCATGGCTACATTTTATTATTTCTCTATCATCATTTTTTAATCCACAATTATGCAAAAAAAACATGTGATCATGCATCATATTTGTTTTTTTGATTTATTAGGTTGTTGTAATAGTCGTGAAGATCTACTTTATTACATTCATTTTATGATCACATTTGACATTTTAGTTTGTTTTGACATTGCTCAATGGCATACCATTTTTGTAGTGGTTATTCCTTAGTTTAATCTTATTTACCCTTTTACTAACTATATTTACATGGTTACTTTGGTCATATATTAACATCATTCTGGAAAAAATGTAATTCATATAACATGTGTGTAACACTTAGGGATTTAAGAGTACAACAAGTATGATCTTGCACAAGACAACTCAAAAACAATATGTTTTTTCAATTTTCTTCCAAAGAACTCTTAAAATCATTAAGCAAAATGCACCAACATTCTTTAACCAATACCCTTACGAGAGGCTGAATGAAATAATTAATTAAAAAGAAAATATGGATGGGGAAATCTATACCCCATGAGAAAACACATGAAAAAATTCTACAAAGGGTGAAAATCATCTAAGAGGGATAAAGGGAGTTCAAAATAAAAAGTTATCAAATTTTATGTGTTTCAAAATCCTCCTAAGGTAATATTTACAATCATTGGTAAGAATACATCATAGATCCTTTGTTTTCATTAACATCATAACAGATCACAGGATGTATTACATTCATTTCTACTTAAGGGTTTCTACACCATACCACAAGACAAAATAAGACAAGGCTTTCATGCCACTTAAGGTATTCTGAGAATAATTTTTCACAATTTTGTTTAACATTTAGCTTATAAAGGGTTCCATTAGATTTGGTTGCTTTATCTTAATGCCAATAAAATATATCACTCAATTTTTAATTTCAAATATCTTAACATATACACTTTTTGTAATTCTTTAATGAAAAAATATTATTTTCTTAATTACTTGTTCTCACATGGATCAATTCACACCAACTATCACATCATAAGAAAAATCTATTATGGTGTGAGTAATCTCCATAACATTTAAAATGATTATATCAACATCACAAGTGTACCTTCCCAAACAAGGGAAAGTTCCAAATTTTCCTTTACAATTACAAACTTCATATTGAATTAATACAAAACCTAAATATCTTTTTTGTTCCCACCCACTATTCATTACATTCCACTTTAAATGTTAGTTAGTCTCTACAAAAACCATGAAATTTCAAGCTCAAAATGTCATCTTTCATGCCACTAAAGTAACATTATCCCTCACACTAAGGAATCTTACACATGTTCATACCCACGTGAAAGTTCTCAACCAAGTTTATATGGAAGAACACACAACACATTTTGTATCTCTAAGTTTATAGGAATATGAATGGTGTTTAGAGCTAGCCTAACTTTTATCTTACCAGAGAGGGTCATTCCATTCAAAAAAGTTCAATATTTTGAGTTATATGTTTGTTTTATCACTTTCCCCTCACTATGAAGAACACAAAAAATGTAAGTTGTTATTTTAATTTGAATCTTAGGTGATTTCTGTCAGAGGAATGACGAAGATCTGGAGGGAATCCGTGAGCACCAAAATGTTGCACTCAACCGCAAAACGATGTAGCTTCAAGATCAAAGCAAGAAATCATTCATGGAAGCAATGTGCATGCATTGAGGGGAATAAAAGATGAAAAAACCAAACTCTATTCCATTCCCCATGTGTTGCTCAAGATGAAAGGGTGTACAAATAGTAGTGCGGTGTGTAACTCCCCCACAAATGTAGTCGTCGAGAAGTGGGAGTTACATTCCCGAAATAGCCGGTCAAATGTAAATCCAATGATGCTCTATGACGTCTGTAAGAGCCATAATGACACCCTAGGAAACCTAAGCATGGTGAATCACCTATGTGGAGGTATTCCATGTATTTAAAATAAATACATGGAAAATAACCTACACCAGCACCCCCCCTGAAGCATAGTTTAGGTGGAGACATAGATGAAAAGAAGGAGATAAGTGGGTCCTGTCAAGAAGCCTAATGAGGTACACACGTAAAAGAAGCTCTCAAAAAGTGGAGTAAAAAGAGAAAACCTAGTGGGAAAAAACTCCCCCCCGAAAGAGAGACAAGTCCACACTCTAATCTAAGAAAGATGCCAAGGATGGGTCCCGGCCATAGATGAGCCTGAAAAGGAACCCATGTACAAAGAGGCAATCTCTTGAAAAGAAGAAGAAGAGAGAAGAAGAGGGAGACGAGAGGAATGCAGAAGATGCCATGGATAGATCTGAACTCTGCAGCTCTAGGAAGTCTCCCGGAAGAATGTCGATGACGAGATCCTCTTGCTCTGGACTGAAGAAGAGCCACTCACACCGAACTGTGTGCCTTCCCTTAGGAAGGACATAAATGACGTGCTGGAAGTCTGCCCACTCCACAAAGGAAACTAAAGGAAGTAACACGTATAACTCTGATTTTGGTGCACTGAAGTGTGACATAGGTCTAGCGAGTGAGTGCCAATGAACCGAAGGTAATGCCACGTGCGTAGAGCTGATAGAGTGAAAAAGAGGAACACCCACAGAAATGTTGTCCAAGTGATGTGAAGGGAACAAAACATCCTCCAGAACAAAAAAGGGATCCATAGGTGAGGGTGGATCAATGAATGTCTCTGGAAATGTGGAAGTGACATGATTCCCGGAAGGGGCACTCCCAACAACTGAGATGATGAACTCCTCTGAAATACCTGTAGATGGATGAGGAACCTATAGTGCATCATAAGTGGACTTTGCAAAAAGACGACTAAGGTCAGGCAGATACTCGTCCCAATGAGGGTGCTCAACAAACAGAAGAGCGATGTCAGATAGGTATGAGTCATCCAATGAAGGTAAAGGAGTGGAAGGGGCCTTGCACACTGGAAGTGGAAAGGAGGTGGGTGTAATGACGGTGTGAGACTAAGTAGGAGACTGCTTGATATTTGATGAGATGTGGGGGGTGGTAACAATGTCAGGAATAGTTAGAGAAAGAGGAGAAGAGTCCTCTGTAGTACTCTCGACATCAGAACTGGATGCACAATCCTTGTCATCAAAAGTAGAACCAAGCGAGCTTGTTTCAGTGTAACTGTCATCACACGAAGAAATGGAGCAGACAACTAAATCAGCAGCATCAACAATAGCAACATTATGTGAAGGGTCTCCATAGAGGGACTGAATAATGCTCCAGACATGGTGAGGTGGATCTGAGTCTGCCACGTGAAACCAGAGAGAATGAGAGACATGTATCATCATGTTACCAAAAACATGGTCACAAGTTTCAAGGAAGTCTTCTAGATGACGATGATCAGTGGGTGCAGGAACAGGCCCAACCAAGAAGTGAGAAAGACCCTTGTAGGCGAAGTAATGTTCCATAGAAGCACGTCAAACTGCATAGTTCTCTCTCCCAGTAAGAATTGGCGGAGGCTGTTAAAGCGATCCTACGACGCTCAAATCTGGAAAGAGCACCCTCCATGATGCGGAATCAAAAAGTGCAAGATGCACAAATGCAAGACGTCGGACTCGGCCGATAATGCGTCTGCATGTAATACAACACCCAAGACAATAACAACCCTCCAGAACAAAATTACACCCCCCCGAGTTTGGCACTTTATAATTCAGTGCGTTGATTACAACTAGATGCGACTGTATTCCGAGAACCAGTTTGTCACTCACCTTGCAATTAGCATAATAACGCGCAATGGTGGAGACAACAATCAAGGTTCGTAGGGCACAACAGATCAACACTGCAAGCAAGCACAGAAAGAGAGAAGCAAGAGGGGGAAGAAAGAGCTTTGTGAGAAACAGCGTCTCACGTTGCAAAAAAGAATCCCTTTGTTGTAAGACTGTGGTGGACGCGCTCACAAGTCCACAAAAAAAGGAATACAAAGCTCAAGAAAAAATGAGCTGAAAAAAGCAATACAAAGACACCCCCCCAGAATGCAGCACTTTATAAAATTAGTACGTTTACAAAACTAATGATCCCATCATCTAGAGTGTGAAAAAACATGCAACTTTGACTAAAGAAGTGCTCAAAACCGAGCAACGAGTCAAAAGTTATAGCAAAAAACAATTCCCGTAACTGATGAGGAAAAAACCAATAAGCCTGCAAACGGATTAAAAAAGTTCCCTAAACGCATGCAAAGGGTGTCGTATGTATGCTCGTTGGAAATGGCATGGAATTTGAGGTAGGGTTTGTTTGTATTGCGAGGGGGGATTAGCCACCTGCCAATCCCGGACCTCACCCTTCGTCTTCGGCACTCGACGGAAGGTTAATAAAACAAGCCAAAAAACTTACAATGCCAATAAAATGTAATGTTTTTACCTTATACTTTTAAAAAATAATGAAACAACACGTTTTTTAAAGAGTGATAAGATAAAAAGAATGCAACCACGTTTTTTTAAGAAAAGTGAATAAAAAACGTATTTTAAGAGAGATATTACTTGGCAGCGGACTGAGAAAGCCACGTGGGGATGAAAGGCAGGTAAAAATGGATAATGCAGTGACTGTCCACTGTAAGAAAATGCCAGCAGGTACAGAAAACGCAGTAACATGCAAAAAACGCCTTGACAGCCCAAAAAAAAACGCCTTAACAGTAAAAAAAAACGCCTTAGCAGTCAAAAAAACCCAGTACAGCGTGCAAAAACACAGGAAAGGAGAAAAAACGCCTTAGGACAGTTGAAAAAACAGCCAGAGGATAGAAAAAACGCCTGGAACAGGTTAAAAACGCCTGGACAGTTGAAAAAACAGCCAGAGGATAGAAAAAATGCCTGGAACAGGTTAAAAACGCCTGGAAGTCATAGAAGGTTGAACATTGAAGCTGGGGAATGCAGCAAGGGTCAAAAAAACGTGAGTAGACTCCCAAAAACGTGAGAGATCAGGCAAAAACGTGAGAGGTTTTCAAAAAACGTTTTGAGACAGCAAGGAACCACAGCTATGAGGAAGAAGCTCGGAATAGTCTGAGTATACACCGGTGAAGAAAAAACAACGATCCCAACCAGTAATCACAGGTCCACGCCAAAAAACGAGCTCTTCTTTTACCCTGCAGCTGAATCTAAACACAACCAGCAAGAAATAACCCAGAAACAACAGCCACAAAGATCTAGAAGTATCCAAAATATGAACTCAGCTGATAAACAAACCAACCAAATACCTTAACTTGCAACTGCTGAAACCTCAATACGAGGTGAGCAATAATTCCAAAATGATAATCGAAAAAAAACTTGCACACAAGGAAATAAGAAGAAACCAGAAGTAATAAACAACTGAGAAACGAAGAGTGCACGTTTACCGAAACCAGCTCTGATACCATGAAAGAGGGATTCGTGAGAACCGATGTCGAAAAGCGATGCACCACAACGAAGTTGCACTCCGATGGTAACCTCAAGCCAACGCAATATGCAAGATTCGAAACAATGGAAAGAAGATTGCAAGTAAGAAGAATGGGTCTACTCATGCTCATAGATCGAAAAATAGGAAGTACAAATAGGGGTGCTGTGTAACCCCCATGCCTAAACATGGAAAGAAATCAATGACGCCACTGACGCATATGACGTTGACTGACACATATGACGCCACTAGAAGAGGAGTTACAATTTCAAATAAGGAATGTAACTCCTATGACGCATTGACGCAAATGACAATGTCAGATTCTATGACAGAATCTGACACTTGTCATTTGACTTCCTAAGACCTATGACTCTCGCAAGGCGAGATGACTCACCTAGGTGATGTGGACGATGACTGGACAGTCACACACACCAACATTTTCTAGCTTTGGATGTCTAGTTATTTGGTTTCTACCTAGAACTGACTGTCAAGGGATGGTTAATAGAATGCGATTGGAATTCAATATTGTTGGAAATGGAACAACTCATAACTTCTACTTAGATATGTAGAATATAATGCAACAGTGTGAACAAGATCTATACCACTTTCTGATCACAAAGATCTTGTTTGGGTGAGGTGAGAGCATTCAGGGGGAAGAATTAGATAGTTGCGATTTAATGTAAGAAGAAAAAAAATGTCTCTAAAAAGTGCGCTGATATCAGATGTGAGGACCCTGCAACAAAATTTTACCAATCACAACAATTTTAAGTAGAAATAAAATCAACTTGGAGAAAATAACTCAAGCAAAAGAACTAAAAACTATATTGCAAATAACTCGGAATGATATTAAATTGTAGGCCTCTTCAAGGGGGAAACCTCCCTTGAGCAAGCTCAATACAATATATTTGTGGATCCCTCATTTAGCCTCAATACCTTCTTATATACTACTTCCTATCCAAGAAACTACTACTTCACATAAATGTGGAATTATTCAAATATGTTGAAGACACGAATTACAAATCATACGCATCCAAATTAACTATAATACGATAAAAGAAATATAAGGGTAGAAACATGGATTCCTAACAGCAGCGCCCACATTAGTTACTAAGGTGATGAGTTTCATGGGATTATAAGGGTATTACCAAAAAAATTTACAACAATTTTCAAGGATTACACATCCTATTACTTCTCTTCAATAGAAAGGGAAGAAATTTTATTGTTCAGAGAAGTGTGAGCATACTTTTTATTTTCGTAAGAAGAGGTTTACCATGAAACCTATCTTAGTAGTTCCAAATATGACAAAGGAGTTTTTGGTTTGAACTGATGCTTCACTAGAGGGTCTAGGAGTAATTCTTATGCACGATCATTGGTTTATGGATTTTGAGTCACGTAAGCTCAAAGATTATGAGATTAACTATCCCACTCATGACATGGAGCTTGTAGAAATTATTCACACTCTAGTGCATTAGCGTCATTTCCTCTTGGGTAGGCCATTCATTTTGAGGACAGATCATCATAGCCTTAAACATATTTTCTCACAACTGAACCTCAACACTTGCCAATGGCATGTGATGGAGTTCTTATGTGAGTACAATATGGAGGTTTAATATATCAAAGGAAAGGATAATGTTGTTGCAGATGCACTTAGTAGATGCTAACATGTAATTTATTACATGAAACTAC
This sequence comes from Taxus chinensis, assembly GCA_019776745.2. Classification (NCBI taxonomy): domain Eukaryota; kingdom Viridiplantae; phylum Streptophyta; class Pinopsida; order Cupressales; family Taxaceae; genus Taxus; species Taxus chinensis. The sequence goes on from CM034148.1 coordinate 183,202,964, forward strand.
AGTAAACGATTTGAGGCAGGATTCTTCAGTATCTTCTAGAGGACGGGTTTATGAGGGTGGTAGGTAGATTTTTTAGTCACAAGGTTCCTTAGGGGGCAGATATTTATGGTATAGTTTAGAGGTAGATGGTTGAATTTGGTTTCAGAGGCACATTTATGTCCCTAAGTTAGGTGATATTTGTAGCTTCATTATTGCAAAGGCTCATCGAGCCCCATATGTAACACATCCAGGAGTGAATAAGATTCATACCAATCTTAGAGAGTTATATTATTAGCTTGGTCTTTGACAGGATATAGAAAATTTCGTAGCACGTTGCCTTAAGTGTCAGAGGGTCAAGGAAAAGAATTCTCATCCCGTAGGACTCTTATATCATTGTGAAATTCTCGAGTTCAAATGGGATGTCATCTCCATGGATTTCTTTCTCAGACTCCCTATGTCTTCTTATCAGTATGATGTAATAAAGGCCATTATGGATAAGTTAACCAAGGTTGTGCAGTTCTCACCAACCAAGGTCACATTTAATGACTAATTTCAGTTCAACATATCATCCAGAGACAGATGGACTAACTGAGAGTGTTAATTAGGTATTAGAGGACATGTTGAGGATTTATTTGATGGAAAAGCACAAGAATTTGGAGGATTACCTACATCTTGTGGAGTTTGCATATAATAACAACTATCACAATTCTATCTGTATGGCTCCCTATCAGGATTCATATGTACAACCTTCCAGGACACCTTTGAGTTGGGATAGCCTAGATGATAGGAATGTACTTGAGCCAACTTTCCTTGTGGACTTGGAGAAACATTTTGTATTAATTGGACAACATATTTATTAGGACAGAAAAATCCAGAAGGTATATGTAGATAATAAAACGATTGATCATCACTTTACACTGAGTGAAAAAGTCTTCTTGAGGGTTGAGGAGGCCATAAATTGGCCATAAATTACCATTATTTTGTCCTTCCAAGTCACCTTTGAAAGTGGATTTAAATGTAATCTTTGAACTTACAGTTTACTTAAGATATAATATAGGATATATATCTTGTTAATTCTTTAGAAGTATTTTGATATCTATTTTGTTGACTAATCCTGTTGATTATTTAGGAAATACGTAAAGTCTTGCGTATAAAGGCCATAAAGTAAAGATAATGCTAGTTCTAGGAAAAGGGGAATTGATAACGAATTTTATATCTAAACTAAAATAAGATAAGTACTAGATGGTCTGAGAGAAATTCTTATACACAATTATTGGGTTATGGCTTTTGAGTCACGTAAGCTCAAAGATTATGAACTTAAATATCCCACTCATGACTTGGACCTTGGAGTAATTGTTCATGCTATAGGGCATTGGCATCATTTCCTTTTGGGTAAGCCATTCATTTTGAGGACAGATCATCATAGCCTTCAACATATTTTCTCACAACTGAACCTCAACACTCACCAATGGTGTGTGATGGAGTTCTTATTTGAGTACAATATGGAGGTTTAATATATAAAAGGAAAGGATAATGTCACTGTAGATGCACTTAGTAGACGATGACATGTCATTTCTTCCATGACACTACAGTCAAAGATTCAGGGCAGGATTCTTCAGAATCTTCTAGAGGACGGGTTTTATGAGGGTGACAGGTATATTTTTGAGTCATAGGGTTCTTTAGAGGGAATATATTCAGGGTGTGGTTTAGAGGTAGATGGTATACTTCGGTTTTAGAGGTGCATTTATGTGCCTAAGTCAGGTGATCTTTGCAGATTCATCATTTCAAAGGCTCATTGAGCCCCATATATAGCACATCTGAGAGTGAATAAGATGAATACCAATCTTATAGATTTATATTATTAGCTTGGTATTAGAGAGGATATAACATATTTTGTAGCACATTGCCTTAAGTGCCAAAGGGTCAAGGCAAAGCATTCTCATCATGTAGGAATGTTATATCCTCATGAAATTCTCGAGTGCAAATGGGACATCATCTCCATGGATTTCATTCTCAGACTCCCTATGTCTTCTTATCATTATGATGTCATAGAGGTCACTATGGTTAAGTTAACAAAGGTTGTGCACTTCTCACAAACCAAAATCACATATAATGATTAATTTCAGTTCAACATATCATCAAGAGACAGATAAATTGACTAAGAGTGTCAATTAGGTATTAGAGGACATGTTGAGGATGTATTTGATGGAAAATATGAAGAATTTGGATGATTACCTACATCTTGTGGAGTTCGCATAGAGTAAAAACTATCACAATTCTATCTGTATGGATTCCTATTAGGATTTATATGGACCACCTTACATGACACCTTTGAGTTAGGATAGGCTAGATGATAGGAATGTACTTGATCCAGCTTACCTTATGGACTTGGAGCAACATGTTGTATTGATTAGACAACATCTTGAGCAGGAAATAACATGCCAAAAGGAATATGCAAAAAATAAGAGGATTGATCATCACTTTACACTGAGTGACAAAGTCTTCTTGAGGATTGATGAGGCCATAAATTGGCCATAAATTACCATTATTTTTTCCTTCCAAGTTACCTTTGAAAGTGGATTTAAATGTAATCTTCAAACTTATAGTTTACTTAAGATATAATATAGGATATATATCTTGTTAATTCTTTAGAAGTATTTTGTTATCTATTTTGTTGACTAATCATGTTGATTATTTAGGAAAGACATAAATTCTTATGTATAAAGGCCATAAAGTAAAGATAATTCTTGTTCTGGGAAATGTGGAATTGATAATGAATTGTATATCTAAACTAAAAGAAGATATGTACTAGAGGGTATGGGAGTAATTCTTATGCACGATCATTGGGTTATGGATTTTGAGTTAGGTTTATTCACGTTCTAGAGCATTGGCATCATTTCCTTTTGGGTAGGCCATTAATTTTGAGGATAGATCATCATAGCCTTGACCATATTTTCTCACAACTGAACCACAACACTTGCCAATGGTGTGTGATTTAGTTCTTATGTGAGTACAATATGAAGGTTTAATATATCAAAGGAAAGGATAATGTCGCTGCATGTGCACTTAGTAGATGAGGACGTGTAATTTCTTCCATAACACTACAGTCAGAGATTTGAGGTAGGATTCTTTAGCATCTTCTAGAGGATGGGTTTTATGAGGATAGTAGGTAGAATTTTGAGTCACAAGGTTCCTTAGAGGGTAGATATTCAGGGTGTTGTTTAGAGGTAGATGGTCTACTTTAATTTCAGAGGTTCATTTATGTGCCTAATTCAGGTGATCTTCGTAGCTTCATTATTACAAAGGATCATCGAGCCCCATATGCATCACATCCAGCAGTGAATAATATGCATAACAATATTATAGAGTTATATTATTAGGTTGGTCTTTGACATTATATAGCATATTTCATAGCACGTTGCCTTAAGTGCCACAGGGTCAAGGACAAGCATTCACATCTCGTAGGACTCTTATATCCTCAAGAAATTATTGAGTGAAAATGGAACGTCATTTGTATGGATTTAATTCTATGAATTCCTATGTCTTCTTATCATTACGATGTCAACATGGTTACTGTGGATAAGTTAACGAAGGTTATGCACTTCTCACCAACCAAGATCACATCTAATGATTAATTTCAATTCAACATAGCATCCAAAGACAGATGGACTGAATGATATAGTAAATATGGTATTAGAGGACATGTTGAGGATGTATTTGATGGAAAAGCGTAAGAATTTGGAGGATTACCTACACGTTGTGGATTTTTCAAAGAATAAAAACTATCACAGTTCTATCTCTATGGCTACCTATCAGTATTTATATGGATAACATTGCAGGACACCTTTGAGTTGGGATAGACTAGATGATAGGAATGTACTTGAGCCAACTTACCTTGTGGACTTGGAGCAACATGTTGTATTGATTAGACAATGTCTTCAGTAGGACAGAACATGCCAGAAGGCATATGCAGGCAATAAGAGGACTGATCATAACTTTACACTAAGTGAAAAAGTCTTCTTGAGGGTTGATGAGGCCATAAATTGGCCATAAATTACCATTATTTTGTCCTTCCAAGTTACCTTTGAAATTGGATTTAAATGTAACATGGAAAATTATAGTTTACTTAAGATAGAATATAGGATATATATCTTGTTCATTATTAAGAAGTCTTTTGTTATCTATTTTTTTAACTAATTGTTTTGATTATTTAGGAAAGACATAAAGTCTTGTGTATGAAGGCCATAAAGGAAAGATAATGCTAGTTCTGGGAAAAGTGGAATTGATAATGAATTATATATTTAAACTTAAATATGATTTCATATCTAGATTCTTCTTGGAAAATTATGCTAGTTCAAAAACAAAATCATCTTAATCAAAGATTGTATGAAAAAGTTATATATGTTTTTAGTTAGCTTCGAAACAATTGGAGGTAGCTCCATAACTTGCAGATTTAGTTTCAGAACTTACCGAATTTGTTCAAGAACTTATAGATTTAGTTCCAGAACAATTGGAGATAGCTCTGGAAAAATTGGTGCTAGACTTGGATCAATTGGAGTTAGTTCCAGAACTTGGAGTTTTAGTTCTGGAATTTGCAAATTTTTTACCAGAACTTGTAGTTTTAGTTTTAGAACTTGCATAAAATGAGGAATTTTTAATAATCAGAGAATACAATGAGATGTATGACAAAGGATTTGTTTCATATCAATATTTTTAACGAAAACCACATTCATATTTTTTACAAGTTTTACCAATAAGGAGAAATCTAACTTTTAGTGAGCTTTAGTCAAAGGAAAAGTGTATCACACGAATACTAAAAGTTCCACAGCCAGAAAAAAAAAATTCAAATGGAAAATTAGAGAGAGTGTTTTGTTCATAGAAATTTGTTTAAAATAAATCGCATTCATAATTGCTACAAGTTTTACCAATAAAAGTAATCTAATTTTTAGTGATTTGCAGTCCAAGGAAAAAGTGTATCATATGAGCAGCAAAAGTTCCACAGCCAGAAACAGAAAATTCAACTGGAAACTCTGAGATAAATTGTTTTTCATAGAAATGTGTTTAACAAAACCCTCATTAAACTTTTCTATAGGTTTTACCAATAAAAAGGAATCTAACTTTTAGTGACCTACAGTCCAAGGAAAAAGTGTATCAGACGAGCACCAAAAGTTTCACACCCAGAAATAGAAAGGTCAAATGGAAAATCCGGGAGAGGTATTTGGTCAGAGTAATGTTTTGAGGAAAAATATCCTTCCAATAAATTATGAAAAAAAATCAATGCGATTCTTGTTACAAAAAATCAAGGAGACGATTTGGGAGAAAATATTCCTAAATTAAGTGAGATAAAGTGTGACTCCAATAATATATACATAATAGAAATAAATATTCCAAAGTATTGGTGAAGTCCTTGTAAAAAATTGGCAATTTGATTTTCTAAGCCATTGTTGATTAAGTTTTAGCTTCTTTGTCTAGTTATGAAATGTTTTTGAATTATTCTTTCGTCCCTTATCTCTACTCAATTCAATATCAAAATGGAGTTCTCCTAATAGTTATCGAAACCCTCTTACTATATCTTGTCTTTTCTAACTATCTTCTCGCAATGTTTGATACATTTCCTCCAAACTTGTTCCTTTTCCGACATTCTCAAGTGATGTGTTAAGCGACACATGGCATGGCATCTGCTCTAGGGGGATCATTTCCTCTGGGAATGTGTGTTGGTTGGGGGGAATTTATTTATTTGGTGACTTTTCATAACTAATATTTTCTGTAACTACCTTCCTATCTTTCTTATTTCTTAATCTATTACTATCTTCTAATCCCTCATCACTTTTTCTCTGTGTATTATGTTTTTATTCCTTTTTATCTCTTTCCTCATTTTTTTCTTATATATTTTGTATCTTTTCTTCTCCCTTTTTCTATATTTTTCTTATTCTTTATCCTCCTCATCTACTATTTTTATTTTCTCTCAAAATTGTTCAAGTAATTCCTTCATTATGATGACTTCTTCTTCTTCATCTCTTTCCTTAATCATTAATGCAGTTCTTAACTCCTCTTCGGTCTACCCTTCTACTTGTAATAACTTTTTAAAAGTTGGTTCTAAACCTCCTACTAACTATTATAGATCGCTAATTAAGATTGTTTATCTAGTTATTGCCTAATCAACTAGAATATCTATAGTGTATTGAACCACGGGATTTTGTGGGGTGATAAAACCTTATTGGTCTTCGAAAGACATAGTTATTATAGCTAGACTTGATGCATCTGCTTCCACTTCTGGGTAAGACAATTGTTGGCCTCCACTTCATGTGGGTGAATCTTCTTTCTCTATTCTTCTTCTCTACTTTCTTAACTTTATTCAAATTTTCCTTCCTCTCATTCATTTTCTTATCTCTTTCTTCTCATGTTATGCTTTGTTTTTCCAAATATTTCTCTACTTCTTTCCTTTCCATGGACATCATCGCTCTTTCTTTCATCCTCCTCGTTCTAGTTACTCTTTTTAATTTAACTTCCCTTAATTTTCTTTATCTCTTCTTTTTCAACTATCTAATTTTGTCTTTTTCTTTTTCCCCATGTCATCATATTTATGCCACCCCAATCAACACCCCATTAATTTTAATAATTCATGACTCTTGGATCTCCCCTCTTCATGTATGTCATCCCGTGGTTCCTGTCCCCCTTTAGGAACTTTTCCGCATCCCTAATTAATCCCTTTTATATCATTAACACTTTAATTAAGAATGCAACTAACTAAAGAAATTTACCACGTGCTTCGATTATAACTTATTGTTTCTTGTTATCGAATCTAGTCCAACCTCGAATTTCCCACATGATTATGTAGGAATCTAGAGTAGTGTTGTACCAGTAATTTATCACTCTGGTCCATGGTTCGTCAATATATTTTACTATTGTTAATTTTTCTACAGTCCACTAAAATGCTTGTCTTAAATACATCCAAGACCATTCTGTCCTATTTTCATGTGGTAATAAATAGGGCCACAAATTATGTGGGAACTGGGCCATAAATTATTTTCCATACTCTCCAAACAGTCTTGCTTCTAATGCTTTATAAGTTATCTTCTACATTTCATATTATCCTTTTATGAATATGTTGATCTATTTCTCCCACAAGACAACTATTTATTGTTAATTATGTGGAAAATGTATTACAAATAAATTGACAATTTTTTTATATTATATCCACTCATTGGATTTAAAAAGGTTTTCTAAATTGAAATAAGGTAGACATGTTACTATAGTTTAATTAAATTATAGAACTTTAATATTTAAAAATGAAACTACCAAGATTTACCATGTAACGCCCATGAATACAATAGTAAAAATAACAGAATAATTTTTTGTTTGACTTATATTACTAACTACACAACAACCCGAGGGATCCAAGAAGAGAAAATCAACAACTGAAAAGACACTTACATAAGTCATCGAGTCACATATACACACAACAACACCAGATACATGTCAATGCCAAACTTTCCCCAATGAACCAATACTAGTAATTACCCCACCATAAGAAAGGGACCTAAGGATTGAAAAACCCAAAACACATCATTACCATGATTACATCTTAGTTACGATTAAAATTCCAATAACATTATTGTGAAAGGATAATTTTATTCTTCTTCCACCTACAGATTCGTAAATTCATTTCACATTCAACTTACAGTTCAACCATTTAATTTGGATCTTTATCTCTTACAAAAATCTCCATAACTTACAAAATTATTTGGCATATTTAAAATTCCATACAAAGCTCTTAATTCACCCATTCTTATGTTAATCTTATGTTTTTCAAACATGTATACAATGTTTAAATTTTATGCTTACTGCAGTAGTGTAAGACAAAAATATTAAGATTTGAGTCAGATTTAGATTCAAGATACCTTTTCCCAAAACATTTTTCGATCGTAGTATTCTTGTTTCCCATCATAGTTAAAATAGTTTAAAAACTTGTTGAATCTATTCAATATTTCAACATCAAGAAATTTTATTTAGATTTATATAAATATTTTTTTTCTCAAAGTTTGATCACACCAAGGCAATTCATATTCTTTTTAACACAAGTAAATGTCTACTTGTGTTACAAGGACTCCAAGAGTGACATTATTCCTAACCTTGAATCTCATTTTACTCTTAAATGCTTTACTCTAACATTGCACTATGGTCTCATTATTGGTGTCACTTTATAACAAATGAGTTACAAAAGTACTTGTCTAATATCTTAAATAAGACATGATTGGAAGCATTAGAAACATACACGAACACAAAGTGATTTGTTTTCAAATTGAGATCCCATGTTTCCACATTCTGTAATTCCGCATGATAAATTTATTTTATTCTTAATGTCATAAGCAACATAACACGAAATTATGGAGCCAAGTTTTTAGTTTCCTAGTATCTCTTAAGTCAACATCTTTCAAATAAATTTCATTTGCAAAGTGTTACTTACAAATTTCTACCCACCAGTTAACCTCCAAATCAACTATGGTTTAGTTTAATTTCTATTTATAGTCAGGGATCTATGTCATTTAATAGATCAGATTAAGATGTAAAAACATATTTACCTTATAAAGCCTCTACAAAGGATCCAAACACTATACTTTAACTAGCCAAGGTAACACATTTACTTCAGAGGATCAAATAGATAATTACAAATAATTTAAGTAATATTACAACTATTTCACTAGTTCCATTGTGTCATCAGGATCCCGCAAGAAATTCATTTCAAGAAGAAATTTAATTCTAAATCTAAATTCATAAGAAAAGGTAGTCCACTAGGATATTAAGGAAGTGTTACTTCTACTTACTCTAGATAAAGTTTTACCATGTCATTCCTAACCATTGGGTTTACGACGATGTCGCTAAACATACAGGCTATGACGATAAATCAAAAACTTGGGCTCTTATTTACTTAAACTAGAAGGTGTCATAGAGTGACAAGTTTAAGTTCATTATATGGTTTCAATTTATTTTGAGCTAAGAAAGATCACGTGACAAGTTTAGATATGCACTATTTTCAAACTAATGTTGTCTTTTTTGATTAGATTTCTTTATTACATTTTCAAGGTAAATAATACAACACACCAATTATTTATTACACAAAGGAAATGCACTACAAGATATTAAATTCAAATTCATTTAACATATATATATATATATATATATATATATATATATATATATATATGAATTAAAAACCGCATTTGCCAAGGTATCCCTAACACTAACATCTCATACATAACAAAAAATTTCAAATATAAACCTTTCTGTAACATAGCAATACATTATGCATATATACATTCTACAATGACGTATATAAATTTTGATAATAACCATTGTATTACACCACACTCTTTCGCCATCTTTCTTGCATCTGATAAAACCAAGTGAGCATGAAATCAACGATAAATCACTGGCATGGCATCCACCTATATCTAGCATAATTAACATTTTCATTTTTCAATTTAAATAATATTAACAGTTTAGATTCAAAAGGGGAGTTTAGAGACATATTTATTTCATTTCATTTCACCTTATTTTGTAACCAAGGAGAGAGAAAGAGATAGGGAAGAGAGAGAAAAACAATTTTGCCAAATGTTCAATTTTACACAATAGGTCACATGATAAATTTTCAAATAGTTATTTATAGCTGTCAACAAGTTTCCAGGGAAGAGGCCATTAAAAATACTCCTTGTTATGCATGCGTTTGCACTATTTCCTTGGCACCTGCAGCTGCAACCCTTTTCTAAAGTCATTTTTCCTCTAGCTTGAGTGGATGTCCCTTTATGTTCCAAAGCTTCTTATTTTCCTTAGCTATGTGTATTTTGTTTGGGGTGATCTAAATAGGCCAGTTTGTTTTGTTGTTCCCTTTTTGTATTTATCCTGCTATTTTGGTATCCCCTTGAGACCACATCTCCCTAAGGCGTTTTTTCAAAATTTTTACCTGCTTTGTGTTTACTTGCAATTTTTGCATTCGTGTCCTCTAGGATCCTGTGACTATGGATGATTAGAAAATGGTTTCCTTTTTGCTTCACTGGATGTCCATACCCTGCTCCAACTATTCCATTTTGACACAGGTTGGGAGGATGTTCGCATGGTTATGGAGCTTGGCTTTAACCCCCATGCCTCACGTGTATTTGATGTTCCTAGGCCCTTTTCCATAAACCCATTGGTGTTTTTAGTGCTTTCATGGAAATCCTTGAGCACACATCCCCTTCTATCAGATGTCACTTGAAAAATGGAGCTCCCTACCTGTGCTAAGCATGGATGGTAATGGAGTTCAAGCACCCATCTAATGGAAGAGAGGTGATTCGACCTGAAGAGTGTTGTTGTTGGTATTTGAGGTGTCCATGCGTCTTGTTGAAGCTGGAGAAATAGGAAAGATAAGCCTACCATTGTTACAATTGTTAAAATGTAAAAATATCATGAAATAGAACTTTATTTTCCCTGAATTTGTTTTGTCCTTGCTTCCTTTGTTGTGGGTTTTTTCACCTTGTTAGAAAAATATCCTTTCCTCTTGAAATATTCTTGATTTGGCTTTAATCATTGTAAGTGTTAAAGTGGATAGCATAGATATATTTTCTTCCTACGTGGGCCATTGTGTTTTCATGCTAAAGTAAATGACATCCTACCATCATTAACTACATTTCTGTGATTGAGTAACAAGGTTATTAAGCTGGTTATAGCTAGTAAATGTTGTTGTGAAAGCAATCCTACCGTATCTTTGAACCTCTTGCTCTTCATACGAGCTTATTATCTAGATTTAATTTTTTCTTCTAGGTATGTTGAGCATAATTCCCATGGGTTATGGAACCTTTACTTTAGTGATAAAATACTAGAATTTAATGCAATCTGGGTTGGGAGAGAGACTATAGTTTTATAGACACTTAATCACCCTTTTGGGTGATTACAATAATTACGTAATATCAATTGTCTCTTTGATGTGCACAACTGTGAGTGGTGAATTTGTAAAGTGTCGTTGGACCTCCATGTCCTCTATTCTCGGACTAAGTAATGGCCTCTTCAATATTCAATCAATCCCGCAGGTTTACAATACTTATGTGTGGTTGACTTCAGTAGTTAGGTTTATAATTAGAGGGAGTGTCTTGGCTAAGGTACCCAGATTCTAGTTGTTTCGCACCCTAATTATTCCTACATATTTTTTTATGATGCTAGACATGTACCCTATTTTCCTCTTGGTCATCAGTGTAGGTCCTAAACATTAAAGGTTTCCCTTAAGGGGAACTCGACCATTCCTTATGAATCTTGAACCATAACGAAGGATTTTTTCACTGATATTTGAAGTCGCATGGGTGTGTTTATGGATGGCACTCTTTTATTGTCTATATATATATGATTCTGCATCTCACTGATTTTCATTGGCATTTGGATGACGTATGTATGTTGATATTTTGTTGGCTTATGATAGATCTATTAAGATCATTAGGGATATTTGGGGGTATTTATATATATATATATGTGTTGTTGATTTATATTTGAAGTTGATACTAAGTTAATAATTGTTGGTGATACATATAAATGTAATTCTTCTTTTTAGAATGGCGTGAATATGTTAACGAGGGGTACTTTAAAATAACTTGTGATGGAAAGGGATGATCAACTTGTTTTCAACCGAAACTATAGGCTTATAGAGAAGGTTTGGAAATCCCTAGTGTGGTAAAACTTAGATTGATGTTTAAAATGTTAACTTGTATGACGAAACCCTCTTTTACTCTCACTTTTTGTTACTATCCTATAAGGGCAGTGGCCTCTTCTTGAATGATTGTGAAATTACTTGAAGTCAATAGTCGAAACTAGTATTATTTTCCTTCCCTTTTAAACAATGTTGAGTGGTGGTTGTGTATTAGATTTCAATCATATAATATATATGATTACATGATTAAAATTTTAATACACTCAACCTTTCATGCTAACCTTTGAATCATGTGTTTCCTCTTGGATTAATTGTTCAATTTTGTCATTTCAGATATTTAGTATCGTATCTTGTGCTTTTAGTACCTTTTTATGAATTTAGATTGTTGGTTTGAATATCAGTTCTCAATCTTATAACCTAATGGTTTATTCGATGGAAATCCCATTACAGTAGATTTTTGTTTCTAACTCATTAGGCCAATGGTCCCTTCTCAAACGATTGTTAAATTTTTGTTTCTTTTGAGACAATTTTCATAACTAAAGTATAAGGATTTCTTATTAGATTGGCATGGTGGAAACATTTTTTTATCTTAAGGGGTTGTTAGTATTTAGATCTTCGATCTAATTCTTGGAATATAATGTTTCCTTTCTTGATATTGTTATATAGTAGCTTATTGTTCCTTTGTGTAGTCTTATCTTGCTTAATTTTCACAAAATGACTCAGGTTAATAATTGTTGTAGATGGCTTATGCGAGTAGATGAGGGAAAGAATTATAGAATATTGCATCAAACTTGGGCGTGAAGTTATTTTATTTGAATACTTTTATGTTGTAAAACTCTGGAATGGGGTATATGGGGAATTTAAAAGAAAACCAGTGCCTTCATATTATGTTTTGTGGAGAAATTTTGTTGTGACTATTGAAAATTTTGCTTGTTTTTTTATCATGGAAAATATAAAAGTTGATTACCACATGGTTATGGGTGATTCTAATGTATTATATAAATTCTAAGAATAGTATAACATGGCATGACCAATGTTATTACTCTCTTGTTCCCAAGTCATGGTTCCATAGAGTTGGTTTGTCCCTTTGGGTTGGGCATGGTGTTGGAAATAATTGATGTAACCATGAATAGTTTTCACAAAAGAGTAATGGTAAAATTTTCTCTTGAGATAAAATGTTGTGTTGTAAACTTTTCTAATACATAGTAACAATGTAATTCTAATCATAATAAAATGGTTGGATGATCCTTATAAAAGTTGTAAGAGTTAAAATAAAATATATACATACTAAATTAATGTATATGTGATCAACTTGACAAATTTGATCCCTTAAGCGATCAAAGAGCAAACTATATTTTGTAATAAATATATATATATATATATATATATATATATATATATATATATATATATATATATATATATATATATATATATATATATATATATACACCTTGTTTTTTGCCAAGCTAAACTAATCAACATTATCCTTTTATGGTGAATTCTTAAATAATCTTAAGGTGATATCAATGATTAGTTTTTGTAAGATAATGAGGTTAAATTAGTAGGAGGGAAATTTTTTTAAAAACCATTCAATGTATCTCAATCATTTGAAATGTATATTGTTTTCCTTTTTCAAACTTAATCAAGAAAAGTTGAAATGAAAATTTTAAACAAGCTTGATAAATTCTTAGCCTCAATAAAAGACTAGTTGATAACCAATGAGACCCTAAAGTTGTATTATTTTTGACCTATTTCCCTTAACCCTTTACTTTGTTCATTGTAATATTTCTTAAGCAATGGTAAACTTTTGATCGTTGCACAAAGAATATTATTGTTCCGAACTGAAAATTCTACTTTTCGTCAATTAGAGCTTGTGATTTTAACCTATTCAATAGAGGTGTGGACCAATTTTTAGTGGCTTGAGTATGAATAATTAACCTTTTGAGAAATAGAAAATGTTCTTAAATCAACGAATTAAGAAAGTTCTTATCATATTATAGTTGATCCTCCTTCAGAAAACTTGATCGTAAGCTAATTAGTCAATAGTATACAAGAAAGAAGTTCACCTTTGTAAGAATAATTGCAAAAATCAAAACATGAATCTTCTAGATCGTAGTCAAATTTTGAAAGACATTTTTAGTAGATAAATAACCTTCAAATATTTTAATCTGTGGGATTTACTTAACTTTAAGTGTTTATTCTGGTTGGTCTATTATGTTGTGCCTTGTTGAAGAGTAAAGTGAAGTGTTCGTGATGGGTGTTGTATGACTATTTGTTTCCTATATGATCTATGTTGTGTCTAGCTTGTTGAGAGTTGGTAGTAGGCATTTCTAGTCACTTGCGTCGTCGTGTAAAATCCAAGTAAGTTTTAAAATAAAATTTATCTGAGTTTTTGGTGTTGTATTTGTGTGTGTATTAGTAGGCATTACACTTGTTATCAAAGCAGAGGTTCATACTCTCGAACCTCTGGAATAGATTGGAGTTGTGATGGTTTTACTAGATGGTGTTGCATGATGGTGGTGGATATGGGAAGAGTAGTGTGATTTAAGTGTCATGTGAATTATGTGGTAATTGTGATATTATTAGTGCACATGTTGTGTATGTTACTTAGTGTGTAACTGATGGCATGTTGATGTGTTAAAGATGAGATTATTCTCTCTCCTTTGCTGGAATTCTAAGAGAATTCAAGTGTGAAACATTGTCTTGTTGTGTGTGGAAGAAATGTGATTGTTGATTTCGGAGTGTTAGATCCTTTTGGCATTTGTGATGTGTGGGTGTGCTGATATGTTGTACGAAAAGGCTGGTTATAGTGAACTTGAAGTCTTAATGATGTCATTATCATTTCTATAGAGATGTGTGTATTCCCATGTTATATGGCAGTTGACTGTATGTTGTAATTGTACTCATCATAATTATAATTCATGTAATATGTAATGATTCATGTCATGATTTAGGGACATATGGTGGGTGTATGATCCCTATCGTATAGTGGTTGCACTTTGGGTGAGCATCTGTTTATTTGGTGTGTTGTAAACCGTGAATGTAATGTATGTGATATACCCTGTATCAGTACCATGGGTAATATTCTAAAGTTATTGTGCATGAACCACCATTGTGTTAGTGATGTAGTTGCATGTTATGTTATGAACCTTACGCTAACCGACCCTGAGGGATATTGGTCTGAGTGTATGTTTGGAGTGAGGAATCGTGCACCATGGGCAAATCACTCGAGGCCACCTTTGGTTCCGTAGATGATGACATGTGCTTCATTCCTATGTCCCTATGTGGTTGTTTCATTTATATAACCTAATTGTAGCTATGATTGTGTTTATCCTTTTCGAAGTGGTGGAGTGATGATTCAGATAGAGATGATCATGGTTGTACTATTGATATGTTATTTTATGAGCTAAGACTCAATGTTCCAAGTGTGAGGAACTTGTTAAGAACCCCCTTGGTGGCTAGATAGGCCACATAGTTATCATAATGTGTTATTCTTATATGTGTATTTTTATTCATAAATTGAACTTTTTATTTCATTTCTGCAAGGACTAACAGTTTTATTGATTTCCATGTTTTATATTTTAGGCATTTCCTTGGTTTATGGTACTAAAATGTGGATTTTTGGTGCTAACTATGGCTATTTGACAAATTTTTTTCTTGGATTCAGATCTTCTTCTAAATTTTAAGATTTAATCACCTTCCCTAAATCTTGTACTTTGCAACTTTGCATTTGAATCAGATCGCTATGTTAGTTCTATTTTCATGATGTGTGCAATAGGGTAATGGGATGCACCATGGAATGGTTGGACCTATGGACCCACTTCGTTGTATGGGGGTATCCACCAAGGAGTTACAGATAACTAGTAGGTTTATGAACCATGAGTTATTATGTCACTTGGGCTAGGGGTGCTTTGAGTCTATGTGCCTAGGGCCATAGGGAACCCTACCTCTTTGGGAAGTGAAAAGGAAATTTATTTTATTTATTACTACTTGAGGGAGGCATAAGAAATTGAGGGAGGCATAAGATATTTGTGTGTGTGTTTGTGATTGATGCTTCGGGAGGTATGCGGAGTTGTTATGATGTTTTTTTGGTGGTGTTATGATATATGTGTTGCTCATGTTAGTTGGATATGTTTTTTGGTGTTGAGGATATGGCATTGATGCCCTTCTTGACATTATGTACCTATAGCTATTGTTCTGAGTTAGGTGAAATTTTCACCTGTGGAACTAGGGAAATTTCTTGTTGTTGTAGTACACTTTTTTCGAGTATTATATGTCATTCATAGATGTGTGACAAGTGCTATGTTATGTGAACCATGCATGTTCTCTTCTATAATTTGGTTAAGATATTGTGGTGTGGTACCGAAATCAAAGTACGTAAAATTATGCTTCTGAATGATTAGTGTTGTGTATGACCCCGATAGGGTGTTAAGATTGCAGTTCATGTTGGGCACCCAAAAGAATGAATAAACTAAAATTCTACAACGATGAAAGTTTAAAGAACTTGAATAACGAATAATGTAAATGGAAAGAGTCTGATTAAAAAATGAATAAGATGGAACTTCCAATCTTCACATAACTTTGAAAGTTATAAATTCTACCAAAATGTTTCTAAGGCTACCCTGTGGCCATGCTTTAATGAATGAAATTTTTAACCATATAGGGTGTACTTTCGTCTTTAACTATTCTTAGTTATCTATTACCTTTTCTTCCTTCAGTGTTATGTCACATCAAGTATGATGCTTTATTAAGGGAAGTAGAATGTAATGCACCATTCGACGTTACCCCAGTTATACTTCATTGAGCCGTTGATAAGCATGGAATGGTTGTGTGTGTGTTTCCGTTGACCATTGGTTGGCTTCGACCTTATCGCATAGGAAGGTTTAGAATCCTTCCTCCCCGTCATGTCTTCTCGCATCTTTGTTGATTCCTCTAGTGTAGGGCCTATGTAGTGCCCTTTACAATTACCCTATTTAAGGCAGATCATGTTCTTGAATCCTAGTAGGTGGCTGGAATGACGATTTGGTGTTGTTAGGGCGTGTCCAATAAAAAAAAGGAATATCCATAATAATAATTATTGTAAATTTTCAATTTGGTCTTCCGAATATTATGATTATAATTAATAACTAATTTAAGATGTAAAATAATTATAATAATAATGATATTATTATTATTTTTAATTTTCGATCGACGAGTATATTTAAGTATTATATTATGGTCGATTTTTATCAATTTTAGTATTAATTATTATCAATAAGCCATTTTAATTGTTTTGGTTGGTTTCTCACGTAGATTGAACCTCAATTCACATAAATGAAGAGGATGTCCTGTTATTGGCACCATGGTTAGTCGTTGTCCTATGTTTCCTTCGAAAATACAACCTCTAGTCTTTTCCCCTTGGCTCCACGCAAGTTTGAAATTAAAAGAAAATTTAATTGGTAAAGTTTGTAAAGTTATCCACCTACCAACCATCCTTTTGTGATGGAAAATTATCTCTCTTGTTTGGCATGGGGTCTATTGGACTCCTTTCCTCCTTGGTTTTGGTCTTTATTGTCTTATGTTATTGTTGCAAAATCACAGCAGCCCCGAATGGCCTCGGATCTAAGTGAGGCATTCGGTGTGATTGCACAACATGGGACTATCTCTCATGTTGTGGGATTTGTAGACTTGAGATGGCCCTCTGGAGAAAGTCAAATTCTTCTTCCTAAACTACCTACCACAAGCTACTCTAGTGCAGAAAAACTATCTAACCCTAATCTAACCATCCAAGGAGATAGGGAGAGAGAGAGAAATACATAAAAAAAGAGCCTACACTAAGCGGTGATACACTAGAAAAGGAAGTAGCTGATCACAAATCTAACTACCTAAAATGGAGAGAGGTGAGCAATGGAGAGGATGGACAGATGCATCACAGACCATAGATGAAGTTCACATGGAACACCACTTCAAAACCCTTTAAACACAACTCCAAGAACCTGCAATAGACATTAGAGTATGGAAAATACACCTTGCAATGATGAGAGGCAAGAAGAGATGATAAAATAAGAAAAGGATGGACAAAATGCATCACAAAATAGATTTTATTTCTCCATGAGTTCACACAGTACATCATCAGTAGGCAAGAGGCAAGAAAATGACATTAAACATCCATGAGATGAGGCTTAGACTCCACATTCTACCCTAAGGAAGAAAGAGAGAGGGGGGCAGGAGAGAAACAATGACTAACCTTTTAGAAAATGCCCCTCCTTTACAATACATAGGAAGAATAAGAGAGAAAGGAGGGAAGAATTCGAACCCTGCTTCAACCACCCCTGGAAGAGAATTGAATCCACCTACCATAATGATGAGTCTCACTAAAACACCCATACCCCTGTTGTTGTCTGTTACTAGGCAAGAAAGGAAGCCCATTCTTCATCAGGGTGGTAGGTGGGAGACATGAGGACCTTGAAGATGGTGGGTCGAGACATTAATGGTGGTAGGTGGGTAGCAGGTCTCAAGAGCTCTCTAAAACGTCCCCTCTCGCTTGATTCCAAACTTCTGATTGAAATATATGGCTGTCTGAAGGTTAGGGTCAGGGTTTTAGCATGGGCTCTCAATATTTAAAATATTTTTTCCATACAAGGTCCACGTGGTAACCTTGCGTGTCTTGAAGACTCAGCCCCTTCCTCTGCTTTTGAAGTTATGCAGATGAGACACGTGGAGGCCTCCATAGGCTTTTGGACTTTTCAATGGCTAAACTTACCTTTTCAAACTCTGACCACATGGTGGGTGAGAACTCATTTAGGGACTACCTTTTGGGTCACACCTTTGAAGTTGAACCAAAGAGACACGTGGCACCTTCTACAGCTCTGTTCTATTTCCTTTTGTTTTGGCTAAGTCCCTTTTGTTTGATAGGGCCATATGTCTAACCCTAGACACATGGAGGCTTAGCACTTATTTGGGACTGGCCTTCGGAGTTGATCTTTGAAGTTTCTCCAAGTCAACATGTGGCACATTCCGCTTGCTCTACCCTGTGTAGACTTTTCAATAGCTGATTCTTCCTTTTCGGGCAATAGACACATGGAGGGCTAGTGCTTCTTTGAGGCTTTTCTTTTGGTTGCACCTCTTAAATTTACACTGATGAGACACGTGGTGCCATCTGCTATATTTCTATAGTTAGCCAATTCGGGACTTGATCCATTTGACTTTTGTTAGACCCTAGACACATGGAGAGTCTGTGCATGTTTGGGAACGCACTTTTTATTTTTCTTTTGAAGTTGCACCAAGCTGACACGTGGCGCCTTTTGCGAGTCATTTTAATTTTCAACCACCGAATCTGTCTCCTTTTCAGACCTAGGAAATGTGTAAGCTTCACGTTCATTTGGGGTCCATGCTTTAGATTCTACCCTTGGAATTACAATGATGAGGCATGTGGAGGCTTCTGTCTGCTCTTCTATACTTAACTAATTCAATGGTCAGCTCTGCCCTTAGATGTTTCAACTTCTGAATCTATTTCCTTTTCAGACCTGGGACACGTGGAAGCTCTGCGCTTCTTTAGAGGACTACCTTTTGCTTCAACCCTTGAAGGTGCGCCGATGAGACACATGGAGACCTCTGTTATTTCTTATTTCCTTAGCTGATTCAATGACCGTCTCTACCCCTTTTGGACTCCTAGCCACTGGGTAGGCTATCGCTCATTTGAGTCTCCACTTTGGGTCACACCTTTAAAGTTGTGCTGATGAGACATGTGGAGGCTTCCTCTGGTCTGTTTATAGTTGAGCGATTCTAGCCTCAAGTCTAATCATATGTGAAGTCCAAAAACTTCAAGCCTTTCCCCGTTTTCCTCCTGTGAGCCTCTGGCCTCCTTTGACATTGTTTGATCCTTCTTCGACCCTGATCCTCCATTGTAGAGCCCACCTTCCCCTCTAATTTTGAATCGATTGTGAGCTCACAGGTCTAAACAGACCCTTCTTATTTTCTCTATGTGGGGTCCTATTTCACAAATTTTTTTTTGGGGGGGGGGGGAATTGGGATAACAGTTTGGCGACTCACGGGGACATCTACTTGCTAGATGAAGAGACTAGTAGCTTGAAGTATCCATTGGGCATGAAGTCATGAATGAGAGCCTGGTACTGATCTTGTCCCTAAATTGCGAGCTCGACCACTTGTACTTGGTGACCATGAGCCTACCCCGCTGTTCATACTCTTAATTTTCACAAGAAGGTCTTGAAGATGATATTTCTAAGAGTAGAAAATTGTTTTGACCTGGGGCTTTGACCTATCCTCGAATGGACTGTGGGCACAATGAACTTCATAGTGATACAACCTTGGGAAAACAAAACACCACAACATGCTATATACAAAGGGGAAGATCATACATGTCCCAAGTGGAACATGCAGAGTGTGCACAAACACTTATTTTACTGAAAGTAAACCTAAACTAACCTAAACTAACTAGAGGTAAGGGCACTCAAGTAAAACCTACAACACGTAGGGAGAAGTAGCTTCCCTTCCTCACAAATTCCAACCATGTAGTCAATTTTTTACTGAACATGGTTAGAAATGAGAGTAAAAAACCACCTCACAGATGGTGTTTTTCCCTCCTCAAAGTATCAACAAACAGAATGTACACCTCCTGGAGTTGTTCTACGCTTGGATCTGGGAGGTGTTGTTGCTGACCTTTTGTACTTTGTAGCTCAACCTCATTCTCTGACATGAGCATGAAAAGTATAAACTCTTCAGCGGTAGGTTCTTGTGGTTAAAGGATGAATGATGGAGTAGTGAAAGTTGTAATTTCTACGGGCCCCTCCTCATCAAAACATTGCCCCAAGTCTAAACTCTTCGATATCCTACTGCAAGTGTGGCTCTAGGCTAGCACGATGTCTTATTGGGCACGATATGATCCTTGTAGTTTGCCCATTACTTTGAAGCTTAATCACACAGATGGTATTTTCTTGCATACTTTCCTCTTGAAGAGGAGAACTTGTAGGCTGGTGTAATCCAAAATAAGCTCATGCTTATTTTTGGTTAACTACACCCATTTTCCCTCCTTTAGTGCTTCAATCCAATTTTTCAGATATTCTAAGCACTCAATATTTCCTAAAAAAAATTCCATCAGGTGGGAAATTTCTTTTCCTTTCAACCAGTATAAAGAATGTCCTTGGTTATCATCCTGATATTGGAGAGAAGCTTTATTTGGGTCGGTGTGTCTTGGAAAATTTTGTTATTGTCGATTTAGGTTAGACCGGTGTTAGTCTTGTTGACGATATTTGCCAAAACTAGAGAGCTGGGGTAGCATTTCGCAGCTCTTACATTCATCAAGACTGTTTCTCTTCTCTCTTAACCATAGTCAGTTGATTAAGGTCCTGAACAGAGACTTTTTGCCTACAAATTGGAACAAATGCCGGCCGGCGGGCCTAAAGAGGGAAACTCGCCCAAGTGAATTTCAGGCTGAGGGGTCTGTGGGGATTTTTGGAACTTTTTTGCTTTCTGCAAATAGGTCACAAAGTAAATTTCATGCCTGCAATCCCCCATGGGATCTTAAATCCAAATGAAGAAAAATTCCTAAGGCCCGCAAAGAAACACGTGGCCATGTTGAAAAGTAAAAGTGGGAAGGGGGGTCGTCGGAGGTAGTTTGAACTTTTTTATCCAAGAAGGTGTAAAGTGAAAAAATGAGCCGCACCTCCATTGATGCCCAAGGAGCCACGTGTCAAAACTTAATTGCATGCGGGCCAGTGGACCTAGGAGAGAATTTTCGCCCAAAGGGAAAATGTGGGCCGACAGGCCCGAAGATGATTTTTTGCCAAAAGTGAATTGCGGAGCTATGGGAAAATTTTTGCATTTTGTATTTTGGTGCCAAAAGGCACAAAGTGAGTTTCGGGCCCGCGGACCCAGTCTGTTAACTGGTTTTCACCATTTTTGTAAGGACCCGACTCGAAACATTCAAATAGACATATATTTTGACTCAGTTCCTGAAACCCAACAAATTTGGCACCGTTGGAAAGATCTTAACCTCCTCTATGCCATAGAAGCATAAAATATCATTTTTAGCAGGTGTTGGTGGGTAAAAAATAGGAAAACCTCTTTCAAGCCATCAATATGGGATCTAATTGCTTCAACAACCTAGATTTGATTTAATTCGCTATTCTTCCTTCTCCAACACGCTAAAGTAGACATGGAGAGGCAAATTTGAAAGATTATAGGCACATTTGAAGAGCATTAATGGTGGGTGGTTGAATTCTCAAAATAGGGTCTGTTTTCCTCCTTTCTCTCTATTTTTTCATCATTCTAAACTTCCATATATTGTAAAATTTCTCATTTCAGAAGGGGAGACATTTTGGGTGTAGGGAAAATCTGTCAAAAAAAAATTCCCAGCTCCATTCGAGTTAAAAAACCTTCTACTACACCTAGAAAGTGAATTTGTGCCTCTGAACAAGAATGTAATGGTCTGTGCACCCATATAGAGGAATGAAATATGTTTTCATGGTGTTTCTTCAACCCTTTGTATTGTTTTGTTGTTTCCCTCTACATCTCCCTTTCAAATCTCTTTTTGTGCATGTATTTAGCATTTGCAAGTGTAGGTTGTTGTGTTTCATGGATTTTTGGTCATGGATTTGTATTTGGGTTTGTGTCACTTCTGTCTGACCTTCCCATCTTCCTTTTTCCTTTGTTTCATCCTCCCTCAATAGATTATCTCACCCCTTTCCTTCTCTCATGTATCAACACTTCAATGTAGGATTTATTTTACTCTCTCTTTCTCTCCAGATGGTTTCTTGGAATGTTTAGATTAGGATATTTTAGCTCTACCTACATTAGAGTACCTTATGGCAGGTAGTTTAGGAAAAAGAACCAACTTTCTCTAGAGGATCATCTCAAGTTTGTAATTCCCACTACTTAAGAGATGATTCAATGTTATGCAATGAAACTGAATGCCCCACTTTAATCCAAGGCCATTCAAGGGTGCTATGATTTTTCACTAACAGTTTTGGGTGCACCCGGTGGGACACTGAGGTTAGATTTTTCTCATCTTTCCAAGGTGTCTCATTACAAACAGAAAATCATAAGCCACCGTGCGACCACACTAATAGTTTTGGCACATCTGGTGGGATAGGTTTGAAGCACCTTACCACTTCATTTCATCAAGTTGATGTGTTCTTGGTGATATTCAGCCTTTGGAGGAACATGCAAAGCACATCTGGTCAACAACCCAGTCTCTAAAGTTGTATACCTTTTTTCCATCCATTTTCATTCATTTTCTTCCACATCTTTCATTTTCTTCCATTCCATGAGGTTGTGTAATCATGACTTCATTTCCATCTTTGAATTCACACTTGCAGTAATAGTGCTATTCAGATCCATCTCCAAGTTGCTTCAATACACCTCCAAAAAGGTTTCACAATGAAAATTAGCACTATCAATATCCAGGTGACCCAGATTTAAATCAATTTGGTCATTTGCCAAATTATACAACTATTACAAAGCATGGATATATAGATTTTGGAGGTAGTTCCACACCTAAATAAGTTAATCTGTTGGAGAAGATTCAAAAAATGGAGGCTAACATGGTTCAATCTACGGCTATAACACAAATGAAGGCATTTAGGATCAGTTTCAGGGAACCA
Source organism: Taxus chinensis (assembly GCA_019776745.2). Taxonomy (NCBI): domain Eukaryota; kingdom Viridiplantae; phylum Streptophyta; class Pinopsida; order Cupressales; family Taxaceae; genus Taxus; species Taxus chinensis. Next base: position 183,226,217 of record CM034148.1, read on the forward strand.
TGTCCATGGGGAGGCCCTTTTCCAAGACATTACATCCCTCAAGAGAAGCTTGACTTCATGGTTTAAATGTTGCCTCAACTTGAACAATGGAGTGAGGAGTTGAGGCTTATGAGTTGGATACAAGAAAACCATGTCAATAGGTAAGTCCACCATCTCATAGCTTTTCTTTTTCTCTTTCTCAAGCAACACCATCTCAACCCAAGCTACAATCTCTAAGCTTCCCATCTGCTGCCCCAAGTGTTGATTTCCCTTCTTCATCTCCTAGTCTTCCATCTCATCTTAATGCTTCTGCGCTTTTTCCTTCCAAGAAGTCATTCCCTCCAAAAAAACAAGAAGTTCCACTTCCCTCTCCACCACAAACAACAAAAAAATTGGTTGAATCCCAACCTACCACTCCTCTTGCCTCCCCAAATCCATATTGGGGAGATAAAAATCAAACAACCAGCCCGGGGCAGTAAGAAGAGGAACCCAACAGAGAAGATATGATACAAAATCTGAATATTTGGGCTCTCAAATTTGTGATTACAAAGATCCCCTTGATGGTTAATCCAATAGAGGAGGTCAAAGTTGAAGAGCCAGTGGTGGCCAAGGCTGAGTTTGCAGCAGAACAAGAACAAAAACAAGAAGGAGATGATCAGTAATCATTTTTCCTTGAATGCAGTGCCCATGATGGTAGTTTATTTGAATAAAATGTTGATCCAACCCAAGATGTACAATCATCCATTAAGGAAGAGGAACAATCAGCTCCAATTCCTATCAAAAAGAAACAACTGAAAGAGATCAAATTAGAGTTAAGGCCACTTGACAAAGAAAGCATCATTGAAGACTTTTTTCTTTCATTTGAATGGCCTGATTTGATTGATGAATCCATAATAGAGGAGAACCATACAGTTCAAGAGGCTTCAAGTACAGAGAATTCCATAGAAGAACCTTCAGTTCTTCCTCCCACTTCATCCCCTTCAAACCCTAATGTTGAAGAAGAATTTGAGCTTTCAAAATTTATGTTTGAAGATGAGGGGAACCAAGGTGAGCAAGTTCCAAATCAGGAGGACACCATATAGAAGGTTAAGCACATGCAACAAGACAACAAGGAGGTAGATTATTTGTCTGACTTGGAGGATTGATTTGATTGAGAAGAGACAATGGAGATCGCATCATTTTGCTATGTACCTTGGGATATGATAATATAATATAATATATGGGTTGATGGAGATGCCGACATGTGGCACACATGCCCTTATCTTATTATATCATTCATTTATGATTTATTATGCTTAGGAGGTCGGCCTCAGTATTGGCCATAGGTTAGAATGGTATATATAGGGGTTAGAAGGTTGTAGTTAGGGATCATATTGAGTATTGGAGTGTTATTGTATGGTTTGGAGGTTACCCCCTCGAAGTGGTATTGGAGGTTGCCCCCTCGAAGTGGTATGGATATTATATGATAATATTGTCATCATTTATATATATATTGGCGTTATCTCATGTTATTCTATTGTATATGTTCTGATTTATACAAGTAATATCCTTACAAGTGGTATCAGAGCAGCGATTTCAGCCAAAATTAGGGCAAAAACCCTAATTTTTAATTTCAAGTATATCTGGAAGAGGGTATCGATTTTTTTCCCAATTGTTTTATCATAATTTGGAAACAATCTAAGTACAAATATCTAAAAATTTCAACTCCATTGGATCTGGTTTGCGGAATTTATTGGTGTCTTAGGTTTTTTCATAAATTCTCTTCTTAGACAGAAAATTATGGTATTTGTTAGCAAAATTTATATTTTTGGAAAGCTCTTGAAATTTCAGTTAGGGTTTGTTCTTTGTGTTTTTATCCATCTGCTGAAATATTTTCAAAATTCTTAAGACCCTACTTTTGTGGATCATGGGGATGGTAGCTTTTTTTGGAGATGACAGGATTGATGCTAGAAGATGGTGGAACAAATTTAGGGATAAATTCTCTAAACCATTAGATATTTGGTTATTCAAGTTGTGGATTAGTGGCCATGCACAGATTTTATTTTCTAAGTTAGAAAAGGAAAATTCTAAGTGGTCTTTGCAGGAACTGGAACAAGTTTTCCTGGACAGATGGGTAACAAAAGAAGAAGAAGAAGAAGAAGAAGAAGAAGATGTTGATGATGAAGCTGCTACACAAGATAGGATTTCATATGGGTGGTTGGATGATTGAACTTGGTGACAAGTGTGCAATAATGTAAAGCACACTCATTATATGGATTCTTCTTATGTTTCGAGGACGAAACATGTCAAAGAGGGAGAAAATGCTATGTACCTTGGGATATGATAATATAATATAATATATGGGTTGATGGAGATGTCGACATGTGGCACACATCCCCTTATCTTATTATATCATTCATTTATGATTTATTATGCTTAGGAGGTCGTCCTCAATATTGGCCATAGGTTAGAATGGTATATATAGGGGTTAGAAGGTTGTAGTTAGGGATCATATTGAGTATTGGAGTGTCATTGTATGGTTTAGAGGTTATCCCCTCGAAGTGGTATTGGAGGTTTCCCCCTCGAAGTGGAAAGGATATTATATGATAATATTTTCATCATTTATATATATTTTGGTGTTATCTCATGTTATTCTGTTGTATATGTTCTGATTTAGACAAGGTGTATATGTTTTGATGAGGGGAACCAAGGTGAGTAAGTTCCAAATCAGGAGGACACCATACAAAAGGTTAAGCACATGCAACAAGACAACAAGGAGGAAGATTATTTGTCTGACTTGGAGGATTGCTTTGATTGAGAAGAGACCATGGAGATCACATCATTTTCTCCTCCATCATCCACCTTCCAAGTACATGATCCTGTTACCATGAAGGAGAGAATTCAGGGATAGCATCCTCCATTTCACAAAAACCCTCTAGAACCAAGGTTGGAAAATAGGAATCTTCCATGTTATTCACAAGAGGAGGAAAGGAAAGAGAGAAAGGATGTCATCATCTCCTTCACACCATCCATCGAGGAAAATCTACCAGAAGACTCCATTCTTGGAGTTAAATATCAAAATAGTGGGAAAATTCAAAGTATCAAACCTTGCCCAATCAGTTACTTGGCTTCATTGAAGCCAAGGGAGAAGCCAAAACAAGTCATGCTTACTTTGAGCATGAGGATGAGTTTCAAATTACCAAGGATCAGCTGTAATGCCTCTTCAATCCAAATACAGAGCAACTAAAAGAGGTATTTGTCTTATTTCAAGTTAACAACTTGATTATTTGGGTGGAGGATCAACTTATATTCATTTTTTCACTCCTGCAAGTAGCCATATTCAGTGTTAAATAACTTTCATGACTTCCCTTCTTGAGAAAAGGAAGTTACTTCTCCTTGCGAGTTGTAGGATTTGTTTGAGCCCTCTTTCTCTCTCATTAAAATAGAGTAGGTAGGTTTTCTTTCAGTAGAAGAAGTGATTTTGCACACTCTGCATATCCCACTTGGGATGTGTATGATTTCCAATTTTGTACATAGTGTGGTGTGGTGTTTTGTTTCTCTTGCACAATGCATTAAGAATGACATTCGGTGAGATCATCTCCAATCCCAGTTTCAGTGGTTTTCTAAGCAGACCAGGGATCAGATTTCAAAGTTCATATTAGAATCATGCTATCAATTATGACTCCATACCTAATGGATGCTTCACAAGGCAACTAGTCTATTCATCTAGCAGGTAGATGTCCCCTATGAGTTGCCAAATTCTTATCGAAAATAACCTCATGCTTATTTCTGGTTAACTGCACCCATTTTCCCTCCTTTTGTGCTTCAATCCAATTTTTTAGATATTCTAAGAACTTAAGGTTTCCTAAAAACATTTCCATCGGGTGGGAAATTTCTTCCCCTTTCCAAAAATATAAATAAGTCCTAACTCCTCATATTTCGCAAGATACGGGCCGGCGGGCGTTAGAAGGTATTTTTGCCCAAAAGCGGACTGGCGGGAGTTTTTAAGGATTTTTGCCTATGTGAAGAGGTGGGGCGGTGGGAGATATTTAGAAATTTTACCGAGTGAAAATTACAGTTGCGGGCATGGGAGAGACTTTTCATCCAAATGGAAAATGCAGGCTAACGGTCCCTAAGAGGGAAATTTTCCCAAGTGAATTTCAGGCCCGCAAGCCCGTAGGGGATATTAAAGGAAAATGAACAAAAATGCCTAACGCCCGCAAAGGTACATGTGGCTATGTAGAAAAGTCAAAGCGGGAAGGCGGGTCGTCGGAGGTAGTTTGAACTTTTTTCCTCGAGAAGGTGTAAAGTGAAAAAATGAGCCACACCTTCGCTGATGCCCAAGGAGCCACGTGTAAAACCTCAATTGCATGTGGGCCGGTAGGCTTGGGAAATAATTTTCACCCAAATGGAAAATGCAGGCTGACGGGCCAGAAGATGATGTTTTTCCAAAAGTGAATTGCGGGGCTGCAGGGTAATTTTCTACATTTTGGATTTTGGTGCCAAAAGGCACAAAGTGAGTTTCGGGCCTGCAGACCCATTTTGCTAATTGGTTTTCTCCATTTTGTACGGAACCAACTCGAAACATTCAAATAGACATATCTATCGACCCAGTGCCTGAAACCCAAACAATTTGGCACCATCTGAAAGATCTTGACCTCCTCTATGCCATGGAAGCATAAAATATGATTTTTAGCAGGTGTTGGTGGCTGAAAAAGAGGAAAATGTCTTTCAAGGCATCAATACGGGATCTTATTGTTTCAACAACCCATATTTTATTTGATTCAGTATTCTTCCTTCTCAAACATGGTAGATTAGACATGGAGATGTAAACTTGATAGATTATAAACAGATTTGTAGGGCATTAATGGTGGGTGGTTGAATTCTCAAAATAGGTTTCGTTTTCCTCCTTTCTCTCTATTTTTTCATAATTCTAAACTTCTATATATTGTAACATTTCTCATTTCAGAAGGAGAGACATTCTGGGCATGGGGAAACTCTGTCAAAATTTGTTTCCCAACTCCATTTGAGTTAAAAAACCTTCTCCTACGCATGAAAAGTTAATTTGTACCTCTATGCAAGAATGTAATGGTCTTTGCACCCATATAGAGCAATAGAACATGTTTTTGTAGTGTTTCTTCAAACCTTTACATTGTTTTGTTGTTTGCCTCTCCCTTTCAAATCTCTTTTCTGTGAATGTATTTCACATTTGCAGGTGTAGGGTGTTGTGTTACATGGAGTTGTGATCATGAATTTGGATCTGGGCTTGTGTCACTTCTATCTGACCTTCCCATCTTCCTTTTTCCTATGTTTCATCCTCCCTCAATAGAGTATCTCACCCTTTTCCTTCTCTGGTGTATCACCACTTTCGTGTGGGATTAATTTCACTCTCTCTTTCTATTTGGTTCCTTGGAATGGTTAGGTTAGGATAGTTTAGCTTTTTTTGCATTAGAGTATCTTATGGTATGTAGTTTAGGAACAAACACTAGCTTTCTCTAGAGGATCCTCTCAAATTTGCAAGTCCCACAGCTTTAGAGATGATCCAATGTTATGCAATCAAACCAAATGCCCCACTTCAATCCAAGGCCATTCGGGGGTGTTGTGATTTTGCACTAACAACTGGGGTGCACAAAGTTGGGGTCCTCATGGTTCTACCTCCACAAGAAACTTGGTCTCCTCCAGAACTGTGCCCTCTGGAGATAACTAATTTTTATCTAGAACAGGCACCGGTATGATTTCCTCTTCCTATTCGGACTCGTATGAGTCATGTCAGTCTTCAACTGTCCTGTAATAATTGAACATGATGACATTTATTGGGGAAGGCACGTTGGTAGGGGGCTATTCATTTATGGTACAACTAGGTAGAGGGGACTCAGAAGAAAATGGGAGGATGGAGGAGAAATGAAGGTGAGGTGAAAGTGAGGAGGGAGAAAGGATGCAATTCTCAGTGTGGGTAGTAGGCAAGAAGCTAGGAACATGCGCAATAGGCTGAGATGATGTAAGTTAGTGCGGTGGAGTGGGATGATTTTCTTATGGTAGTGCAGGGTTTCCCCATTGACAGGGTTGCCACGTGCTAGAATTTTGAGCCTCCATGTTTTCCTCCCATTCTGTAAACTAGGGCAACATCTTAGTGATAAAGTGTAGCCTCTGTTGGGCACTAAAATAGACTGGTACAAGGATGACCCATGAAAAAGGGACCTTGTAACCAAATTCATTTGGTATTATGGAGCACTTGACTCTGAGCTGCATCATGCCCATCTCCATCTCTTGCACTTTCCTCTCAAAATCAACTTCAGCCAAGGATTTTCCACCATCATCTGCATAAACCTGTTCTTCATAAACATCTTGGTTAGAAAAAGTGGATTTTATGCATTTTCAAGATAATGGGGCTTATAAAACTTATTTGGAGGAGGATTTTGAAACTATGGGGATGGAGGGAAATAGTTTTGTTGCTGCAAATGAGAGTTCCATGGTGGAAAATAAGTCATGATTGCACAACTTCATGGAATGGGCAAAAATGAAATATATGGAAAGAATAATGGATGAAAATGGATGGGAAGAAGGTCTGTAACTCTGAGGATGGGTTTTTGACCAGATGGAGTCACTAGATGTTCTTTGCATGTTCCTCTAAAGGCTGAATCTCACCAAGAACACATAAACTTAATGAAATGAAGTTGTAAGTGGCTTTATACCTATCCCACCGGGTGTGCCAAAACTATTGTTTCGAAATCACAGCACCCCCGAATGGCCTTTGATTTGAGTGTGGTATTTAGTGTGATTGCAAAACATGAGACCATATCTCAAGTTACGGGACTTGTGGACTTGAGATGGCTCTCCATGGAAAGCCCTCTTCTTCTTCCTAAACTACCTGCCACAAGCTACTCTAGTGTAGGAAAACTATATAATCCTAATATAACCATTCAAGGAGACAAGGAGAGAGAGAAATGCATAAAAACATAGCCTACACTAAGTGGTGATAGACCAAAAAAGTAAGTGGCTTATCACAAATCCAACTTCCTGAAATGGAGAGAGGTGAGCAATGGGGAGGATAGACAGATGCATCACAGACCAGAGATGAATTTCACATGGAACACCACTTCGAAACCCATTAAACACAGCTCCTAGAACCTACAATAGACATAAAATTATGCAAAATACACCTTACAATGATGAGAAGCAAGAAGAGATGATAAAATAAGAAAAGGATGGACAAAATGCATCACAAAATAAATTTTATTGCTCCATGAGTTCACACAGTACATCATTAGTAGGAAAGAGGCAAGAAAATTCCCTTACATAGCCATGAGAGGAGGCTTAGACTCCACATTCTACCCTAAGGAAGAAAGAAAGAGGGGGCAGGAGAGAAAAAATGACCAAAATTTTAGAAAATGCCCCTCCTTTACAATATATAGGAAGAATAAGAGATAAAGGAGGGAAGAATTCGAACCCTGATCCAACCCCCCTGGAAGAGAATTGAATCCACCTACCATAATGTTGAGTCTCATTGAACACCCATGCCCTCGTCACTATCTCTTACTAGGAAAGAAAGGAATCCCATTCTTCATCATGGTGGTAGGTGGGAGACTTGACAGCCTTGAAAATGACACGTCCAAATCATTAATGGTGGTGGGTGAGATAGCTGGCGTACCGAGATATTTTCTAAAACATCCTCTCCCACTCAATACTAAGCTACTGGTTGAAATATATGGTTGTCTAAAGATCAAGGTAAGGATTTTCATGTAGGATCTCACAATATTTAAAAGAATCCTTCCGTGCAAGACCCACGTGGTGGGTTCATGCGTGTCTTCAAGGTTTTGCAACCCCTCCCCTTTCACTCTTGAAGTTACGTCCACAACTGACACATGGTAGCTCTCAACAGGCTTTTGGAATTTTCAACGGTTGACTTTACGTTTTTATTCTGTCTGAGTCCACGTCCTGGTTTGGTGCTCATTTAGAGACTACTATGTCTAACCCAAGACATGTGGAGGCTTGTGCACTGATTTGAAAACATGTCCCCTTCCGTGGCTCTGTTCTATTTCTTTTTGTTTTGGGTAAGTCCCTTTTGTTTGGTGGGACCATATGTCTTACCTTGGACACATGGAGGCTTAACGCTTGCTTGGGAATAGCCTCCAGAGTTGATCTTTGAAGTTACACTGAGTCAATAGATGGCACCTTCCACAGGTTCTGCACCTGGTGGTTAGACTTTACAAGAGCCGATACTGCCTCAAATTTCTTGGCTCTAGACACATGGAGGGCCATTGCTTGTTTTAGTCTCTACTTTAGGTCACACCTTTTGAATTTACGCTGATGATACATGTGGCGTCGTCTACTAGCCTTCTATACTTAGGTGATACGGGCCTAAGTGATCCATTTGACTTTTGGTTGGATAATGGTACACGTGAAGGAGATCAATAAACAAATTGGGAACAAAATATATAGATTCTTATTTTAAATATTGTATCGAGCTGACACGTGGTGCCTTCTGCGAGTCCTTTTAAGTTTCAATTGCCAACTCTGTCTCCTTTTTATACCTAGGACACGTGGAAGCTTCACACTCATTTGGGGGACCACCTTTTGCTTCGACTCTTGAAGGTGTGCTGATGAGACATGTGGAGACCTCCGTCGGTTCTTCTTTCCTTAGCATATTCAATGGCTATCTCTGCCCCTTTTGGAATCCTTGCTACATGGTGGGATGGTGCTCATTTGAGTCTCTAATTTGCGTCACACCTTTAAAGTTGCACCGATGAGATACATGGAGGCCTCCGCCGGTCTTTTTATACTTGAGTGATTTAGGACTCGAGTTGAATTGTATGTGAAGTCTAAAAACTTTGAGCCTTTCTCCATTTTCCTCCTATGATCCACTAGCCTCCTTTAACATTGTTTGATCTGTCACCGACCCTGCTCCTCCATTGTATAGCCCGCCTACCTCTCAGATTTGGAATCGATTGCGAGCTCGCAGGTCTAAACTGACCCTTCCGATTTTCTCTATGTTGGGTCATGTTTGACCAATTGTAGGGGAAAAAATAGGGATAACAGGTGCGTCAACCATACCTTTCTCCTTGAGGGACACACCTGTCATGTTTTAATACTATTAATGTCTTCCCTCTCCATATATCTCCCCTGATAGTCATTGGTTTTGTCAAGTGGGTTCTTATTTTTTTTGTTTTTCAGCCTTATATTCTTCTAACATTTTTGGTATTGTCTACTTGTGACCTGGATCTTTCCCTTTGGTTTGGACACGTGAGAGGGAGAGATCTACATATGAGGGTGAAGGGAAAAATATGTTAAAAATATTCCTTGTTGTGCATGTGTTTGATCTCACTCATAGGCACCTACAACTGCAACCCTTTTCTGCAGTCATTTCTCCTCTATGCTCGAGTCGATGTCCATTCCTATTCCCAAGCTTCTTCTTTTCCTTGGCTGCATGTATTCTGTCTAGGGTGATTTAAATAGGATGTTTGGTTTTTTTTTCCCTTTTTGTTTTTATCCGGCTATTATGGTATCCCCTTGAGACCACATCTCCTCGAGGCATTTTTTCGAGTATTTTACCTTCCTTATGTTTACTTATACTTTTTGTATTCATGGTTTCTTGAATTCTGTGACTACGGCTGATTAGAAAATGTTTTCCTTTTTACTTTAATGGATGTCCATACCCTACTCCAACTGTTCCATTTTGATGCAAACTGGGAGGATGTTTGCATGGTTGTTGAGCTTGGCTTTACCCCCTTCCTCACGTGTATTTTATGTTACTGGGTCTTTTTTAATAAACCCATTGGCATTGTTATTGCTATCATGGCAATCCTTGAGCACACAGCCCCTTCTGTCAGATGTAACTTGAAAAATGGAGCTCCCTTTCTATGCTAATCATGGATGATAATGGAGTTCAAGTGCCCAACCAGTAGAAGAGAAGAGTTTCAACCTGAAGAGTGTTGTTGCTAGTCTATGAGGTGTCCATGTGACTTGTTGAAGATGGAGAAACATGCAAGATAATATTACCATTGTTACAATTGCTAAAAATTAAAAATATCATGAAATAGAACTTTCTTTTCCTTGAATTTGTTTTATCCTTGTTTCCTTTGTTGCGGGTTTGTTCGCCTTGCAGGGAATATCTAATTTCCTCTTGAAATATTCTTTTTTTAGATTTAATCATTTTCAGTGTTAAAGTGGATAGCATAGATCTATTTTCCTCCTACGTTCGCTGTTGTTTTTCATGCTGAAGTAAATGACCTCCTACCATTAGTAACTACATTTCTTTGATTGAGGAACAAGGTTGTTAAGTTGGTTATAGCTATTAAATGTGGTGGTGAAATCAATCCTATAGTATATTTAAACCTCTTGCTCTTCATATGAGCTTATTATCTAGATTTGATTTTTTCTTCCGAGAATCTTGAGCACAATTCCCATGGGTTATGACAACTTTACTTTAGCGGAAAACCACTAGAATTGAACCCGATATGGATTGGGAGAGAGACTATAGTTTTATAGACACTTAATCACCCTTTTGGGCTATGACAATAAGTATGTAATGTCAATTGTCTCTTTGATGTGCCCAACCATGAGTGGTGAAGCTTTTGAGGGCGTTTGAACCTCCATGTCCTCTTTTCTCAGACTAATTAATGACCCCTTCAATATTAAATCCACCCCATAGGTTTACAATACTTATGTGTGGTTGAGTTGAGTAGTTAGGTTTATGCTTGGAGGGAGTATCTTGGGTAATGTACCTAGATTCTAGTTATTTTGTTCCCTTATTATTCCTACATAATTGTTTATGACGATAGATGTATACCTTATTTTCCTATTGGTCATCAGTGTTGGTCCTAAATGTTTAAGGTTTCCCTTAAGGGGCACTTGACGTTCCTTAGGAATCTTGAACCATAATGAAATATTTTGTCACCAAAATTTGAAGTCACGTGGGTGTGTTTATGGATGGTACTATTTTTTTGTTAGAACTACCTTAACTTAATTATATTCTTGATGACTCTAGGTGGTATACATATCATTTTGCATCTCTCTGATTTTCATTGACATTTGGATGACGTATGTATGTTGATATCTTGTTGACTTATAACAGATGTGTTAAGATCAATAGGGATATTTGGGGGTATTTATATATAGATGCAGTGTTGATTTATATTTAAATTTGATGCTAAATTAATGATTGTTGGTGATACATTTAAATGCAATTATTCTTTTTAGAATGGTGTGAATATGTTAATGAGGGGTACTTTAAAATAACTTGTGATTGAAAGTGGTGATCCACTTGTTTTAAACCAAAACTATAGGCTTATAAAGAAGGTTTAGAAATCCCTAGTGTGGTAAAACTTTGATTGATGTTTAAAATGTTAACTTGTATGATGAAACCCTCTTTTACTCTTGCTTGTCGTTACTAGCCTATAAGGTCAGAGGCCTCTTCTTAAATGATTATGAAATTTCTTGGAGTTAATGGTCAAAAATATTATTATTTACCTTCCCTTTTAAACAATGTTGAGTGGTGGTTGTGTATTAGATTTCCATGAAATAATCTTTATGATTACATGATTAAAATTTTAATACACTCGACCTTTCCTGCTAACTTTTGAATCCTGTGTTTCCACCTAGATTAATTGCTCAATATTTTCATTTCATAAATTTAGTATCGTGGCTTGTGCTTTAGGTACCTTTTTATGAATTTAGATTTTTGGTTTGAATATCAATACTTAATCTTATAACCTAGTGTTTTATTCGATGGAAATCCCATTACACTAGATTATTGTTTCTAACTCATTAGGCCAATGGGCCCTTCTCAAATCATCAAACCAACTCGGTGAATGTATATGAGACTCATGTTCTCAAGCCCAATATCTAGAGAATTCCAGTTGAATGCTAGAGGAGGTGGTATTTTGGTGCGCGAAAGGGTCGTTGCTTTCGGGCTACTTCGTTCAAGCGTAGTCCCTTAAGAGCCCTGAGACCAAAATATCGTTCAACTTCGACGGGTGACTACTCGGAATCCATGGCACCTAGAGAGGCCTTGTCTAATCTGGAACCTTGATGTAGGGACCCTCTACAATATCCTCTCTCAGTTTTTTCTTTCTCATTTCGGTGCTCTTGCTATCCTATTGTTTGCAAACATGCAAAATAGTGCAGTTGGAGCTAGTGTAAGGTTGACAAAGTCTATATTTTACAAACTCTGGGTCATGGAACCAAACCAACTACGTCAGAATGTCTGGGTGGCTAGGTCAATGCTAGAGGGGGTGGTGTTTTGGTGCGCGAAAGGGTCATTGCTTCCGGGCTACTTCGTTCGGGCGTAGTCCCTTAAGAGCCCTGCGACCAAAATATCATTCATCTTCGATGGGTGACTACTCAGATTTTGTGGCATCTAAAGAGGCCTCGTCTAATCTAACACCTCGGTGTAGGGACCCTCTACAATAGCCTCTCTCAGTTTTTTCATTCTCATTTTGGTGCTCTCGCTGTCCTATTGTTTGCAAACGTGTGAAATAGTGCAGTTGGAGCAAGTGTAAGGTCTTCAAACGCTATATTTTGCAAACGGTGGGTCATGGAACCAAACCGACTATGTCGGCATGTTCAATTGGTAAGGTGAACACTAGAGGAGGAAGTGTTTTGGTGCGCGAAAGGGTCGTTGCTTCCGGGCTACTTCGTTCGGGCGTAGTCCCTTAAGATCCCTGAGACCAGAATATTGTTCAACTTCGACAGGTGACTACTCAGACTCCATGGCACCTAGAGAGGCCTCATCTGATCTAGAACCTCAGCATGGGGACCCTCTAAAATAGCCTCTCTTAGTTTTTTCCTTCTCATTTCGGTGCTCTCACTGTCCTATTGATTGCAAACGTGTGAAATAGTGATGTTGGAGCCAGTCTAAGGTTGTCAAACACTATATTTTTCAAATGGTGGGTTGTGGCACCAAACCGACTACACCGCCACATCTAGGTGGATAGGTGAATGCTAGAGGAGGTGTTTTTTTGGTGCACGAAAGGGTCATTTCTTCTAGGCTACTTCGTTTGGGCGTAGTCCCTTAAGAGCCCTGAGACCAAAATATTGTTCAACTTCGACGGGTGACTACTCGCACTTCGAGGCACCTAGAGAGGCCTAGTCTAAACCGACACCTCAATGTAGGGACCATCTACAATAGCCTCTCTTAGTTTTTTTCTTCTCATTTCGGTGCTCTCGTTGTCCTATTGTTTGCAAACACGTGAAATAGTGCAGTTGGAGCCAGTGTAAGGTTGTCAAACACTATATTTTGCAAACGGTGGGTCGTGGCACCAAAACGAATGCGTCGGCATGTCCGGCACTGAAACAAATACTAGAGGAGGTAGTTTTTTGGCTCGCGAAAGGGTTGTTGCTTCTGGGCTACTTCGTTCGGGCGTAGTCCTTTAAGAGCCCTGAGACCAAAATATCGGTCAACTTCGATGGGTGAGTACTCGGACTCCGTGGCACCTAGAGAGGCCTCGTCTAATCTGGAACCTTGGCATAAGGACCTCCTACAATAGGATCTCCCAATTTTTTCCTTTTCATTTCGGTGCTCTTGGTGTCCTATTGTTTGCAAACACGCGAAATAGTGTAGTTGGAGCCAGTGTAAGGTTGTCAAACGCTATATTTTGCAAACGGTGGGTCATGGCACCGAACCGACTGTGGTGGCACATCCGTGTGGCCAGGTGAACACTAGAGGAGGCCTTGTTTTGGTGCGCGAAATGGTCGTTGCTTTCGGGCTACTTCGTTCGGGCGTAGTCCCTTAAGAGCCCTGAGACCAAAATATCGTTCAACTTTGACGGGTGACTACTCGGACTCCATGGCACCTAGAGAGGCCCCGTATGATCCATAACCTCAACATGGGGACCCTATAAAATAGAATCTCTCAATTTTTTCCTTCTCATTTTGGTGCTCTCACTGTCCTATTGTTTCCAAACACGCGAAATAGTGCAGTTGGAACAAGTATTAGGTTGTCAAATGCTATATTTTACAAACGGTGGGTCGTGGCACCAAAAGGACTACGCCGGCACATTCAGGTGACCAGGTGAACACTAGAGAAGGTGGTTTTTTGGTGTGTGAAAGGGTCTTTGCTTCCGAGCTACTTCGTTCGGGCGTAGTCCCTTAAGAGCCCTAAGACCAAAATATACTTCAACTTTGACAGGTGACTACTCAGAGTCCGTGGTAACTAGAGATGCCTTGTCTAATCCAGAAACTTGGAATATAGACCCTCTAATATAGCCTCTCTCAGTTTTTTCCTTCTCATTTCGGTGCTCTCGCTGTCCTACTGTTTGCAAACGCGTGAAATAGTGCAGTTGGAGCCAATGTAAGGTTGTCAAATGCTATATTTTGCAAATGGTGGGTCATGGCACCGAACTGGACTACGCCGAAACATCTGGGTGACCGGGGTGAACACTAGAGGAGGTGGTGTTTCGGTGCGCGAAACGGTCGTTGCTTTCAGGCTACTTCGTTCGGGCACAGTCCCTTAAGAGCCCTGAGACCAAAATATTGTTCAACTTCGACGGGTGACTACTCAGACTCCGTGGCACCTAGAGAGGCCTCATCTGATCTAAGACCTCAGCGTAGGGACCCTCTATAATAGCCTCTCTTGGTTTTTTCCTTCTCATTTCGGTGCTCTCGCTGTCCTACTATTTACAAACGCGTGAAATAGTACAGTTGGAGCCAGTATAAAGTTGCCAAACGCTATATTTTGCAAACAGTGGGTTGTGACACCAAACAGACTGCGCCGACACATCCGGATGGCCAAGTGAACGCTAGAGGAGGTGGTGTTTTGGTGCGCGAAACGGTCGTTGCTTCTGGGCTACTTCGTTTGGGCGCAATCCCTTAAGAGCCCTAAGACCAAAATATCATTCAACTTCGACGGGTGACTACTCAGACTCTGTGGCACCTAGAGAGGACTCATCTGATCCAACACCTCAACGTAGGGACCCTCTATAATAGCCTCTCTCAGTTTTTTTCCTTCTCATTTCGGTGCTCTCGCTATCCTACTATTTGCAAACGCATGCAAAATAGTGCAGTTAGAGCCAGTGTAAGGTTGTCAAATGCTATATTTTGCAAACGGTGGGTCATGGCACCAAACGGACTACTCCAACACGTCTGGGTGGCCAGGTGAATGCTAGAGGAGGTGGTGTTTTGGTGTGCGAAACAGTCGTTGCTTCCGGGCTACTTCGTTCGGGCGTAGTCCCTTAAGAGCCCTGAGACCAAAATATCGTTCAACTTTGACGAGTGACTACTCAGACTCTGTCGCACCTAGAGAGGCCTCATCTAATCTGACACCTTGGTGTAGGGACCCTCTATACAGTAGTCCTCTCTCAGTTTTTTTCCTTCTCATTTCAGTGCTCTCGCTGTCCTACTGTTTGCAAACGCGTGAAATAGTGCAGTTAGAGCCAGTGTAAGGTTGTCAAACGCTATATTTTGCAAACGGTGGGTTGTGGCACCAAAGGGACTGCGTCGACACGTCCGAGTGGCTAGGTGAACGCTAGAGGAGGTGGTTTTTTGGTGCGTGAAACGGTCGTTGCTTCCGGGCTACTTCGTTCAAGCGTAGTCCCTTAAGAGCCCTGAGACCAAAATAACGTTCAACTTCGACGGCTGACTACTCAAACTACGTAGTACCTAGAGAGGCCTCATCTGATCCGACACCTCAGCATAGGGACCCTCTACAATAGCCTCTCTCAGTTTTTTCCTTCTCATTTCGGTGCTCTTGATGTCATACTGTTTGCAAACGCGCGAAATAGTGCAGTTGGAGCCACTGTAAGGTTGTCAAACGCTATATTTTGCAAACGGTGGGTCGTGGCACCAAACTGATTGCGCCAAAACGTCCGGGTGGCCAGGTGAATGCTATAGGAGGTGGTGTTTTGGTGTGCGCGAAATGGTCGTTGCTTCCGGGCTACTTCGTTCGGGCGTAGTCCCTTAAGAGCCCTGAGACCAAAATATCATTCAACTTCGACGGGTGACTAGTCGGACTCTGTGGCACCTAGAGAGGCCTCGTCTGATTTGACACCTTTACGTAGGGACCCTCTACAATAGCCTCTCTCCGTTTTTTCCTTCTCATATCGGTGCACACGCGTAAGTATGGTCTTGTAAACACTTGGGGAGGAGTCGTTTTCAAAATTTACAACATTTTCAAAATTTACAACTTTTTCAAAATTTACAACTTTTTCAAAATTTACAACATTTTCAAAATTTACAACATTTTCACAATTTACAACTTTTTCAAAATTTACAACATTTTCAAAATTTACAACTTTTTCAAAATTTACAACATTTTCAAAATTTACAACATTTTCAAAATTTACCACTTTTTCAAACAATGAAAGCTTCTCTTAGCTTCGAGAATTTAAAATTCTCTACTAACAGTGCCAACCACGTGAAGGGTGGAAGCTTTTATGGCACCACTAACCTAAACATAAAAGTGTTAGTCAAAGAAATTTAAGTTTCAAATCAAAACCATATATACTATAGATTTAGATATAATGTACGTGCAAAATACACAAATTTAAAAATAAAATATATATTCAAACTTAAATCTAGATCTGTAAGTTCTAATACTATATATATATATATATATATATATATATATTGAAAAGAAATTATATATATACCAGACATGCTCGCATTATAAAAATTCATTCCAATGAACCATCAGGATCGGATCTACTCTGAATAGCAGACAAGATTGCTTCATGATCTGACTCTCGAAGCTTCAAAAGAATCTTGTTATTAGGCCTCCCTCGATATCTATACAGCTGAATATTTTTCGCTAGAACTAGATGTGAATATAAGAGTATTTTTCTGTGTGTTTCAAAGTCTTCAAACACCCAAACAGAGGAGTTTTTTAATGGATACCGTTGAAGCCAAGTTCCAGTAATTACCACTGACCCTGTAGGATACTCAATATCTTCGCCATCTATAATAGGAGAAGTCAACTTCTTTCTTTCCTCGATGGAATGACATAATTAATACTCTGTTCCTTCTTCATTGCCTTCTGTCGCAATTACTACAAACACATGTCCTACAAAAAAAAACCAAGCTTGAACAACTCAAATTTAAATTACATATTAAAATTTCCATGGACATAACTCAATACAAAAATTAAATAAATAACCATAAATACCTTGTCGCACTGAAATCAAAATTTCGTCAAAGTCCTTGGATGTTGTAACTTCATTTGCAGAAACAAGTCATAATTCTTGTGGAGGTTGATAACTAGGAAGCGGAGTTAGAGGCCTACAAATCCATCCTTCCACCCATTCTTGTGAATCACACTTAGCAGTGACAAATTCGATACAAGATGCAAAAAAACATGTCAACTTTCTTGTCCATACGACCCACGAAGTAACGTCTGAGTTACAAAATGAGTGCATATCACTGGGCCCAATGAGTGTCATACAATCCTCTTAGTTTAGCAATATGTTGTTCCTCTATCAACCAAAAATATTTGTGAACTGTGGAATTTTCTTGAGAACCTTAGGCCATGTTATCAGTACACCATTCCACTATTCTCTTTGCATATTTTAATTTTGCACCATCTTTGTACTTCAAATCTTCTCTTGCAAGAGCTCTTTTCACACATGCCCCTGCACCATCATGCTCTCCATTTCCATGTCCAGCCTCAGTGAAACTCCAAATATGTTGCACACCCATCTTGACATGCATTCTGCTCATATAATAAAATATTCGTGCATTCTTAAACTGATATGTGCAATTATCTGACCATATATAATGTTGTTTGAAGTGGATGTCCCTATCAGACAAGTTTCCATAAAATAACTAGAAACACCCTTGCACAAATTCAGTAGAATGAGTACGATCCACTGATATAAAAGTAGTACTCTCTTAAAAAAAATTGATCATTCTCTGTACTGTCAGGAGAATGTAGAAATGTTATGTGCACAAAAATGGCAACTTGTACTAAGTTGTAATATTGCGATTGAACCTCCATTTTTGGTTGCAATGTGTAATTCTCTGGAAAATCGACCACTGAAACAATAATACTAATAGGAAATGTGTATTTACATAGCTTAGATTGTTAATCCAACCATCTAGCTCTATGTGTATGCCTCACATACTCATAAACAATTTCATCCTTAAATTTTCTCATAAATTAGAAAGTGGGCATTTGTTCTGTAACTAGCTCACACCATTTTGACTGTTTTCCATGTCTTTCAACTGGTATGCAACTGATTTATATTTATAAAACTCAATTAAATTATGTCCTATTGTACCTTCAATTTTCTCATGGATGCAACTTTCCAATTTAGGTAATCTGCCGCATGTACTATGACTTCCATCTAAACAATCCTGTTTATAAAAAAATTGTACAACTTCTTTTTCATAAAATATAGTACAAATGAAATCCCTAAAAGATATTGGTGGAACTTGAACACCACATTCAGATAACATAGTTTCAGAATGAAAATTAGAACGAATGTGTAAAAATTTAGCATAATGCATCGCAAATTCAACGTTTTGCCTACAACAACAAGTGGTGCTAGCATGGTTGATTTTCACATAGAATAGTTTCAACATTTCAAAAAAACGTTTACTAATTTTAATTTCCTGATTCTCTTGTTCAAAATTACAAAAAAATTGAGTTTGAGTCATATCTAAGAAATGCTTTGGATGTGGTTCATGATTAGTAGAACCAACTGTCCGTTTTATAACATCTCTTTTATTACGCAAAACTCTAGTGTTATCATGCAAAAATTTAATAACAACTTCTCTTATAGCATCAGAATTATTTTTGTCCTTACGTGGTGCTCTAGCATAAAATGCCCAAAAATCGGCATTATTGAGTGATTGAAGGATATTACGTCTTTCAATTGCTTTCATTAGAGTTTTTCGATTAACTTACAACATTAGACTTGTTTATGTAATTAAACGTTGTTTTTTTATTGATTCACTTACAACACTAACACTAGTAGCAAGTACACGACGCACAATATTACTATCCCTAGTGCATATCTTGACACCAACAATGTGATATGCATCATGAAGGTTTTCAACAATTGTAGAGGTTTGACCACGTATATTAGATGTTGTCAATCCTAAGGTGTTTAATGTAGGTCTCATTTTAATCAAACTAACCAACAACTGACATCTTTGGGAATCATTTAAAATTTCAAAATGATTATCCCAAATTTCAATGGCTTTTTTTCTAATTTGTCGTTCAGAAAGTTAGTCAGACATTGGTTTCAAAATGTTTTCATCAATTTCAAAAAAAAATTAGCTTTCTTACGTAAAATCCTAGGAGGTGTTTTTGTCAAATTTTGCTTGTCTATAGTTTCAACATGAATTTCCTTATTCACATTTTCATTGTCTCCTTCAATTTCAACATTTTCTACATCATGAGTATTTAATTCTTCTTCAACATTGACAATTAAAATTCTTCATCACGAGTATTTAATTTAACTTCAACATTGACAGTAGAAACATTACCTAGTTCTTCATTACTTACAATAGTTGGGATTGAAGATGAACCTCTTCTAGATTCACGAAGTTTCCGCATTCGCTCAGCATTTTGAATTTTGCTGGCCTCTAATTCATTTGGTGTTTTTTTACTTAATGACTTCCTTTTTTGACTTTTTTTTTTGTCTACCATGATGTTTTGCTTCCGGTGATAAGAAAAATGTGCAGAAAAAGATAGAATTTCACAGTAATTCATACGGTAAGGTCAGAGAGTAAAAATCACATGGTAATTCAGACATTGGGATGTGTGTAAATATGATTTATGAATCACAAGCGCGCTTTATAAACCGTGATCGTGGTTTATAAAGCGCGCTCGTGATTTATTTTAAAAAACCACGATCACGGATCTATCTACCAAACCTAAGCCTTAGAAAATCTTTGTTTTTCCCCAACCAAAGCTATGCAAGGTCATTATGAAGCGTAAAAGGTCAAACAACCTCAAATCTGCTCTTCCAAAGACTTGAACCATGCTAAAAAACTGAAAACATTTCACAAAAATGGTGCCATCGCATAGGGGAGACTCTTAGTTTCATAGAAATGTTGTTTTTAAAGTGAATAGAATAACATAAATATCATTTTATAATTTTTACTAACAATAGGTCTTTAAGACATTTTTTCCCGTGAATGTTCATGTCTACATTTAAGACTGTAACTTTTGTTTCACTTATCAAAATATGATGAAAATTATACCATCCCAAGTGTGGAAAAATTCTATACACGTTAAAAAAAAAAAATTGATTTTGATATTTTTTGATATAGTTATGGTGGGAAAACGGAAAGCACTCTATTTTCTAAATATTTTCAGACCACTTTCACGGAAAAGAATCATAAAAAAAATATTGCTAAAAAAAATACAAAATAAAATCCATCCCAAGAAAGACAACTACATCTAATGTTTCACCAAAGGAAAAAAATAACAAGATTTGGTCATCCAAAATGCAGGCAAACGTACTACAATCTTATAAGTTTTTTAAAAAAAAAAACTAAGTCATATAATTTTAAGTGTTTAATATAGCTAAACTTGTCCATTTTTTTTAAAAAATTAGTATTTTAGAAACTAGATTCTGAATGCTACGATTCATATTTATATAAATTTTTCTAATTTAGAGTGCGTGTATAGCTAATAATCCCTACAAGTTGAGATTTCACTATTTTTTGCAATATGACGTCCACAGATGACCCTATATTTTTCCATCAACTTCCTGCACTTACCCATTATAGAGATTCCAAGAATAGTATAGCGTGGCATGAACAATGTTATTAGTATCTTGTTCCCTAGTCATAGTTCCATAGAGTTGGTTTGTCCCTTTGGGTTGTGTGTCGTGTTGGAAAGAATTTATGTAAGCATGTATAGTTTTCACAAAAGAGTAATGATAAAATTTTCTCTGGAAATAAAATGTTGTGATGTAAACCCTTCTAAGACATAGTAACAATGTAATTCTAAGCATAATAAAATGGTTGGATGATCCTTATAAAAGTTAAAAAAGTTAAAATTATATATATATATATATATATATATATATATATGAATAAATTAATGTAGATGTGATCAACTTGATAACATTTTATCCCTTAAGTGATCAAAGAGGAAACGATCTTTTGTAATAAAAATATATATGCCTTGTTTTTTCCCAAGCTAAACTACTCAACATTATCCTTTTATGGTGAATTCTTCTTGACATGTTTCCCTTAACCCTTTCCTTGGTTCATTGTAATATTTCTTAATTAGTGGTAAACTTTTGATCCTTGCATAAAGAAGATTATTCTTCCTAACCTAAAATGGTACTTTCCCTCAATTTGAGCTTGTGTTTGTTACCTGTACAATAGAGGTGTGGAACAAGTCTCAGTGGCTTGAGTATGATTAATTAACCTTGTGAGAAATGGAAAATGTTCTTAAATATACAAATTAAGAAATTTCTTGTCATATTATAGTTGAACCTCCTTCAAAAAACTTGATCTTAAGCTAATTAGTCAATAGTGTACAAGAAAGAAGTTCACCTTTGTAAGAAGAATTGCACGAATCAAAGCGTGAATATTCTAGATCATAGTAAAATTTTGAAAGACATTTTTAGTAGATAAATAACCTTCAAATATTTTACTCTTTGGGATGTTCACAAATGTAAGTGTGTATTGTGGTTGGTATATTGTGTTGTGCCTTGTGGAAGAGTAAAGTGAATTGTTTTTGATCGGTGTTGTATGATTCCTTGTTTCCTATATGATCTATGTTGTGTCAAGCTTGTTGAGAGTTGGCAGTAGGCATTTCTGGTCACTTACATTGTCCTATAAAACCTAAGCAAGTTTTTTAAAAAAATTATCTACGTTTTCAGAGTTGTATTTGTGTGTGTGTTAGCGGGTGTTACACTTGGTATCAGAGTGGAGGTTCATGCTCTCGAACCTCTGGGACAAATTGGATTTGTGATGGTGTTACCTGATGGTATTGCATGATGGTGGTGGATATTGGAAGAGTAGTGTGATTTAAGCATGATGTGAAGTATGTTGTAACTATGATATTGTTGGCGCACATGTTGTGTATGTCACTTAGTGCGTAACTAATGGCATGTTGATGTGTTAAAGATGAGAGTATTATCTCTTATTTTTAGGAATTCTACTAGAATTTGAGTGTAAAACTTTGTCTTGTTGCGTGTGGAAGAAATGTGATTGTTGATTTTGGAGTTTTAAATCCTTTTGGCATTTGTGATGTGTGGTTGTGTTGATATTTCATACGACAACATTGCTTGTAGTGAACTTGATTTCTTAATGATGTCATTATCATTTTTGTAAAAATGTGTGTATTCCCATGTTATATGGCAGTTGACTTTATTCTGTAATTGTGCTCATCATAATTATAATTCATGTAGTATGTAATGATTCATGTCATGATTTAGGGACATATGGTGGATATATGATCCCTATCATACAGTGGCTACACGTTGGGTGCAGTATGTGGTGATGTGGTGTGTTATAAACCATGAATGGAATGTATGTGATATACCCTGTATCAATACCATGTGTAATATGCTATATTTAATGTACGTGAACCACCATTGTGTTAGTGATGTAGTTGCAGGTTATGTTGTGAACCTTACGCTAACCGAGCTTGAGGGAAATCGGTAAGACTGTATGTTTGGAGTGAGGAATCATGCATCATGGGCTAGTAACTCGAGCTGACCTTCGATTCCATACATGAAAAAGTGTGCTTCTTTCCTCTCTCCCTATGTGGTTGTTACATTGATGCAACTGAAGTGTAGCTATGACTATGTTTAGCCTTGTCGAAGTGGTGGTGGGATGATTCACATAGAGATGATGACAGTTTTACTATAGATATGTTATTTTATGAGCTAAGGCTTAGAGGTAAGGCTCAATGTTCCAAGTGCTAGAAACTAATGGAGAACCCCCTTGGTGGCCAAATAAGGCCACATAGTCATCATAATGTGCTATTCTTATATGTGTATTTTTATTCGTAAATTGAAATTTTTATTTCATTTCTGCAAGGACTAGCAGTTTTCTTAGTTTCCATGTTTTATATTTTGGGAATTTCCTTTGTTTGTGGTACTAACATGTGGATTTTTTACACTAACTATGGCTATTTGGCCATTTGGTTTACTTAGATTTGGATCTTCTTTTAAATTTTAAGATTTTACTGCCTTGCCCAAGGCTTGTACTTTGCCACTTGGCATTTGATTCGGATTCCTATGCTAGTTCTATTGTCATGATGTCTAGAATATAGTCTTGGGATGCACCATGGGGTGGCTAGAACTATGGAGCCACTTCATTGTATGGGTGTACGCCCCAAGGGGTAACAGATAACTAGTAGGTTTCTGAACCATGAGTTATTATGTCACTTGGGTTAGAGGTGCATGGACTTTATGTGTCTAGGGCCATACAAAAATTGACCTCTTTGGGGAGTGAAAAGGAAATTTATTTTATTTTTTTTTGCTTCAGGGAGGCATAAGATACTCGAGGGAGGCATAAGAGATTGAGGGAGCCATAAGTGACTTAAGGGAGGCATAAGAGATTGAGGGGGTCATAAGAGACTTAAGGGAGGCATAAGAGATTGAGGGAGACATAAGATATTTGTGTGTGTGTGTGTTATTTATGATTCAGGAGGTATGTAGAGTTTTTATGATGTATGTGTTACTCATGTTAGTTTGATATGTTTTTTTATGTTGAGGATATGGCATTGATGCCCTTCTTGACACTATGTACATGTAGCTATTGTTTTGAGTTAGGTGAAATCTTCAATTGTGGAACTATGGAAATTTATAGTTGTAGTACACTTTGTTTGGGTATTAAATGTCAGTCATAGATGTGTGAGAAATGCTATGTTATGTAAACTTTGCATGTTCTATTCAAACATTTGGTTAACCTCTTGTGGTGCGGTACCATCATGAAAGTATGTAAAATTATGCTTGTGGATCATTAGTGTTGTGTATGACCCTAGTAGGGTTTTTTTTATTGCAGTTCATGTTAGGCACCCACAAGAAAGAATAAACTAAAATTCTACAACAATGGAATTTTAAAGAACTTAAATCAAGAATAATGTAAATGGAAAGAGTCTAATTAAAAAATGAATAAGAGGGAACTGCCAATCCTCACAAAACTTTGAAATTTAAAAATTCTACCAAAATGTTTCTAAGGCTACCCTGTGATCATGCTTTAACAACTAAGATTTTAACCATATGGTGTACTTTCATCTTTAACTATTTTTAGTTTTTTACCGCATTTCCTTCCTCTTATCTCCATGCCACAACACCCTTTTTTTTTCAAAAGTGTGTTTTCTTGAGCTCACAGTGTAACTAGATAACATGGGTATTATCTCCATGTTTGGGACTTGCTACTTGAGATAGAACTCCATAGAAAGCTGGTTTTTCTCCTAAACACCTGCCACAATCTACTCTAATGTAGGAAAACTATCTAATCCTAATCTAAATTTCCGAGGGACTAGGGAGAGAGAGTGCATGAAAAAAAATGCTACACTAAAGTGGTGTTACACCAGGAGAGGGTGTGAGCATAGTATCCAATGTGTGAAAAATAGAAGCAAAGTGCATACTAGAAGGAGTGAAAACAATTCTCCAAAGTCTAGAAACTGCATTCACAATAACATTTCATGCACACACAATGATAAAAAATCCCTTCAAGAGAATAAGTTAGACACAATATATCTTCAATGAGGTTGAAGAGGCAAGGAGAATGCAGATAAACACAGTAGGGGAAGACATGACCATAAACTTGTATTTATTGCTTCATTGATATTTAGAGTTCAATCCATTATAAAATCAGGGCCTAAATCAGCATGCACGGATTCATCTACAATGGCCTGCATCACATTGGCTTCACAAAACAAAATTTGACAAAGTTTTTCTACACAAAAACTATCTCCCTTTACAATGAGCCCAACACTCCAATTTATAGAATTTTAAGAGGAGCGAGAGAGAGAGAAAAATAAAAATCCTGAAATTTGTCCTCCCACAACTTGCAAGATGTCATAAATGGATTTAAATTATGTTATGTTTCTTGAAAAATTCCCCCCATACTGTCCCATAAATTGCAACAACGAGAAATGTCTTCCCATGCTTCATTAAATGCATCCCAACGTCCAAATAAAAAATTGTTTTGAACCTGGCCAAGTTTTTTACAAAATCACAATCGATTCTTCATCAAATTCCATATTTATTGATTTTTTTGCATCAATATTGGAACCAAAATTCCAATGGTACTAATTTTGTGAATTATCATTGAGAAATGCAAAAGATATGGCAATCTGAGTGTAGATAATTATTTTGGGTCTTCCAGGCATTTTTGTCATTTAACGGGACTGGGCCTTTAATTTATCAGATATGGATATGTTTCCTTTATTTTCATATACCTAACCTAATGAAAAATAACAAATCGGAGCTAGAGAGGACATCGTGCTCATTCTAAAAATTCAAATTTCATGAAAATCGGCACTCTGGGTCAAAAGTTATGACCGTTTCAAGTTCAGGGTCGAGATATTCTTGCAATTTGGATATGGTGGGTTTTCAAGTCCTGAATTTCCCGCATGTACCTATACAACTTGGGCAGATATTCTCTGCATCACTTGATTTCTTCTTGGTGTGGAAATTTTGGGTTTGGAGTCTCAGTTATCCGGCCTTTGAAAGGGTTATTAAGGTTGTTGACTTCTACTCCATCCGCATTGCTTTGCAATCGGCTATTTCACCTTTTCACATCCCATGTGTACCGATGTCCTAATTGTCCCACGGACCGTGTGGGACAAAAAATTCCACATTTTCAAACTCCTTATACTTGCAGTGATTTCAGCTATGTAGTGATTTCATCTATGCAGGTCTCAGCTATCCCTTTATCCCACTGACAGTCTGGGAGAAAATTTTCTGACTTAACCAATTCCTTTACAAATCAGCCATTTTTTCTTTTTGTGTCCCAACTATCCCATTTGAACTTGTGCAGTCTTGGAAAAAAAAATCCAAAAAACCCGCAATACACTACTTCCTTTTAAAATCAGACCCAAACTCGGTACAACAAACCTTAGTACGATCCACATTAGTACCATCTGCAGCCTCCAGACTCACAATGCATTAAAACAAGCCCTTGACTTCATTTTTTCAGATTTTTCAAAATTTTCCGTCTCTTTGAATTTTTTGCTTGGATAGAGAAGTTAGGAAAAAGCCAAAGGGACCCCCCCAAAGCCTGATTTTTGGCCTTTCACCATTATTTCCTCTCCAGATCTACATAATTCATCTAGGTTATCAAAATTACCTTAAGGGGTGAATTTTGGATAACACTTCCTTTAGTGTTATGTCGCATCGAGGATGATACTTTCTTAAGGGGAGGAGAATGTAGTGCCTCGTTTTATGCTACCCCATTTATACTTCGTTGACCCCTTGATAAGCATGAAATGGTTATGTGTGTGCTTCTATTGACTATTAGTTGGCTTTGACCTTGTCACAGAGGAAGGATAAGCATCCTTTCTCCCCATTGACTTATGATCCATCCACATTGCTTTGTGATTGGCTATTTCACCTTTTCACATCCCACATGTACCGATATCCTAACTGTCCCATGGACCACGCGGGACAAAAACTTCCGCATTTTCAAACTCCTTATGCCTGCAGTGATTTTGGTTATTCAGTGATTTCAGCTATGCAAGTCTCGGTTGTCCCTTTATCCCGTGGATGGCCTAGGAGAAAATTTTCTGACTTAACTGATTCCTTTGCAAATCGGCTATTTTGCCTTTTCGTGTCCCGACTGTCTCGATTGAACTTGTGTGATATGGGAATTTTTTTCTAAAAAACCCGCAATACACTACTTCCTTTGAAAATCAAATCCAAACTCGGTACAACAAACCTTAGTACAATCCACACTGGTACCATCTGCAGCCTCCAGACCCACAATGCATTAAAACAAGCCCTTGACTTCATTTTTTTGAATTTTTCAAAATTTTCCAACTCTTTGAATTTTTTCCTTGGATAGAGAAGTTAGGAAAAAGCCAAAGGGACCCCCCAAAGCCTGATTTTTGGCCTTTCAGAATTATTTCCTCTCCAAATCTACATAAGTCATCCAAGTTATCAAAATTACCTTAAGGCGTGAATTTTGGATAACACTTTTTTCAGTGTTATGTCACATCAAGGATGATGCTTTCTTAAGGGGAGGAGAATGTAATGCCTCATTTGACGTTACCCCATTTTTGCTTCATTGACCCCTTGATAAGTGTTAAATGGTTGTGTGTGTGCTTCCATTGACCATTAGTTGGATTTGACCTTGTCGCAGAGGAAGGATAATTATCCTTTCTCCCCATTTTTTCTCCCCATGCACTTGTCAATGCTTTTAGTGGAGGGCCTCCATAACTCCGTTTATGATTACCTTTTTTAAGGCAGATCATGTTCTCGAATCTGACCATGAGTCCTCAAAAAAGGATGCTCTTAACTAGAACTATATGTGCGCTGATCCACAATGGCTTTAAACGTCGTGTTCCAAGGCTCTTGTTTTGGCACAAGCGGGGAGTATGCATGTAAAAGTAAATTAATCAGGTTGTAGATTTTTTTGTTGAATTGGTGGGATAGTGTGATTGTCCCATGAAGAACCCCCATTTCCAAAACACTTTTATTCTTGTAACTTTACAAAATCATCTAAATTTACCACGTTAAATTGAGTTCCCACATGGTTAAGGCCTATAGATCTCCAATAAACTAATTATATTATTATGTAAGGAAAATTATAGGTCGCCGCTTATGAAGGGATGTGATAAGTCTTAATGGCTTGGAGGGTTGCCATGTTCCTACAAGAGTTCCTCCACATGCCATCCACCATTTTTTCCAAAACCAACTTACACCTGCCCCCCATCAATTCCCTTACCAATCCTTTTTAATTTTATTTCAATATTATTTTAAGGTTGCATTACATTTCCCTCCCCTTATAAGATCATCGTCCTTGATGTGGCACAAAACCGAAGCTTGAAGGGTACTTACATAAGAAATTCAATAATGGCACATATCGTTTAACAAAACAAATTATCCGTACAACGTGAACACAAGGAAGCAAGATAATTTCCTTAATATCTTAAATTTTAATGTTCTATGAAGATTGGAAGGTCCCTTTTTTCTTTATTTCTTAGTCCTTTTCCTTAAAAGTATTTATTAAACTCAACTCTCAGTATTTCATTGTTTAAGATTTTAGTATTCTTATATTCGTGGGTGCCCAAGAGAACTGACATCACGATGTGACAAATGAACCTAACACAACACTAATTTTCCACAAGACATATCTCTACATACTTCTACAATTGTATCACATCACAAGAACTCATCCAAACCATGGAAAGAACATAAAAAATCCACATAACATAGTCTTTATTACACTTGCTCCTGACACAAAGGTACTTGTAACATAAGCAACCCACAACAACCTGGAATTCCCAACATGTACACATACAGGGGTTTCACGCAACTTGGGACAATAAGTGTAGTTACATAGTGTCAAAAGGGGTCAAAGCATACCCTCAATGAGGAGCATCAATCCTCAACATCACAAAACATGACATAAATCACATGAGTACACATAAATCAAAGTACTAACACCATACACCTTCCAAAACAACAGAAAAAAACTCCATCTACCTCCCAAAGAACCATAGAACAACTCCGTATAACTCCCAAGAATCAATCACACAAGAACAAATCTCATATATCTCCCTCAATTCTCTTATTCCTCCATCAAGTCTCTTATGCCTCCCTTGAGAAATAACATAAAGATTTATTTTTCTTTTCGCTCCCCAAAAGAGACCGGTCACCCTATGGCCCTAGGTGCATAGATTCCAAAAACCTCTAACCCAAGTGACATAATAAGTTGTGGTTCGAGAACTAGATAGCTATCTGTAACTCCTTGGGGCATACCCCCATACAATGAAGCGGGTCCTTAGGTTCAACCAATCCATGGTGCATCCCATGACCCTATTCCACACATTATGACATTAGAACCAGCATAAAAATTCATTTGAAATGCCAAGTGAAAACAATCCCAAGCCTTGGGCTAGGCTATAAAACTTTTAAACTGAAAAAGAAAATTTAAATCTAAGCAAAAAAATGGCCAAATAGACATAGTTAATGCAAAAATACTCATGTTAGTGCAACAAACATATAAAATTAACAAAATATAAGAGCATATCAATCAAGAAAAATGTTGGTTCTTACAAGAAAAGAGAAAATGTTCAATTTACAAATAAAATATGTATATAGGAATAACACATTACGATAACTACGTGGCCTTATACAGCCACCAAAGGGGTATTCAACGAGTTTCTGGAACTCGAAAATCAAGCCTCATCTCATAAAGTAACATATCAAATTATACAACTGTCATCATCTCTGTCTCAATCATCCTACCACTGCTTTGACAACGCTCAACATAGTCACAACTATGCTTAGGTTCAATCCATATGATAACCATATAGGGAGATAGAAAGGAGTAAAAGCCTCCATCTACTAAACCTAAGGTCTGCTCAAGTGACTAGTTAATGGTACACATTTCCTCACTCCAAACATACACCTTTTATCGATTTCACTTAGGGTCAATTAGTGTAAGGATCACAACATAACACATAACTACATCAATAACGCAATGGTGATTGACATAAATTAACCATAGTGTCTTATGCATGGTATATATATAGGGTATAACACAATCATTACTTTCATAGGTTATGATACATCGCGTTACCACATTTTGCACCCAAAGTGTAATAACCATACAATAGGGATCATATGCTCACCATATTCCCCTAAATCACGACATGAACACTCGCATAGTACACAAATTATACATATGAGGAACTCAATTTCTAAAATTACAACATATATTCAATTTTAATACAACATGGTGATGCACATGTTTCATCACAATACAGTGACGACATCACAATACATCAAAATAAAATGATGACATCATGATACACTAAAATTCACTATACACCAATATTGTCATACAACATATCAATACACCTACATATCACAAAATTCCAAAATCCTCCAACACTCCATAATCAACAATAACATTCCTTTCACAGACAACAAGGTGGTACATCACACATGAATTCCTCATTAAATCAATGAAAAGGAGGATGAATACTCTCATCTCGAACACATCAACATGACAAAAATTATGCACTAAGTGACATGTACAGCATGTGCATTCATAATATCACAATTACAAAATTGTTCACATCACACTTATATCACATTACTCTTCCAATCTCAACCACGACCATGCAAAACCATCACAACTCCAATCTTTCCTAGAGGTTCGAGAGCATGAACCTCGCTCTGATACAAAATGTAACACCCACAAATACAACAGTAAAAATACAATAATAATGTTGGTTTTGACTTACATTGCTCACTACACAACACCACAAGGGCTCCAAGAAGAGAAACTCAACAACGCACAAGACACTTACATAAGTCATCGACTCACATAGACACATGACAACACCATATAATTGTTTATGCCACACTTTCCCCAATGAACAAAGACTGGTAATGACCCCTCCATAAGAAAGGGACGCAAGGAATGGAAAACCCACAACACATCATTACCATGATTACATCTTAGTTACGATTAACATTCCAAGAACATTATTGTGCAAGGATAATTTTATTCTTTTTACACCTATAGATTATTGAATTCATTTCACATTCAACTTACAGTTCAACCATTAAAGTCGGCTCTTTATCTCTCGAGATAATCTCCATAATTTACATAATTATTTTACATTTTTCAAATTGCATACAAAGTTGTTAATTCGCTCATTCTTATGTTAAGTTTATGTTTCACAAATGTTTATTCAATGTGTAAATTTTACCCTTACTATAATAGTGAATCTAACGTGATGTCAAGACAAAAATTTTAGGATTTGAGGCATATTTAGATTCAAGATACCTTTTCTGAAAACATTTTTCAATCACGGTATTATTATTTCCTATCATAGTTAAAATAGTTGAAATTTTTTTTGAATCTATTCAATATTTCCACATCAATAAATTTTATTTAGATTTATATAAATCTTTTGTTTTCTCGAAGTCTGATCACACAAAGACAATTCATATTATTTTAAAAACAAGTAAATGTCTACTTGAGTTACAAGGACTCCAAGAGTGACATTATTCCTAACCTCGAATCTCGTTTTACTCTTAAATGCTTTAATCTAACATTGCACTATGGTCTCATTATTGGTGTCACTTTATAACAAAAGAGTTGTGAAAGTACTTTTCTAATATCTTAAATAAGTACATGATTGGAAGCATTAGAAACATACATGAACACAAAGTGATTTGTTTTCAAATTGAGATCCCATGTTTCCGCATTTCGCAATTTCACATGATAATTTTTTTTATTTTTAATTTCATAAGTGACATGACAAGGAATTACGGAACCAAGCTTTCAATTTCCTATTTTCTCTTAAGTCAACATCTTTCAAATAAATTTCATTTACAAAGAGTTACATACAAATTTATACCCACCAGTTAACCTCAAAATCAACTATGGTTTAGTTTAATTTCGATTTACACTTAGGTATCTACGCCCTATAATAGATCAGATTAAGGTATAAAAACATATTTACCTTTAAAATCCTCCGCAAAGGACCTAGGCACTATAGTTTCACTAGCCAAGGTAACAAATTTAGCTGAAAGGATCTAAAGAAATAATTAACAAGAATTTAAGTAATAGCATAACTATTTCACTAGCTCCACTATGTCATCTGGATCCCACAAGCAATTCATTCGATGAAGAAATTTAATTCTAAATCTATCTTCATAAGAAAAGGTAGTCCACCAGGATACTAAGGAATTTTAAGTTCTACTTACTCCAGATAAAGTTTAACCATGTCATTCCTAAGCATCAGGTTTACGACGATGTCACTAAACAATACAAGTTATGATGACAACTCAAAAATTTGGGCTCTTATTTACTTATAATATAAGGTGTCATAGAGTGACAAGTTTTAGTTCATTATACGGTTTCATTTTATTTTGAGCTAAGAAATATCATGTGACAAGTTTAGATATACACTATTTTCAAACTAATGTTGTCTATTGTGATTAGATTTCTTTATTACATTTTCAAGGTAAAGAATACAACAGACCAATTATTTATTACACACTGGAAATGGACTACAAAATAATAAATTCAAATTCATTTAACGCACACACACACATAAACCCTTTTTATCATATGTAAATACAAATTAAGAAGCACATTTCCGAAGGTATCCCTAACACTAACATCTCATACATATCACCAAATTTCAAATGAAAACCTTTCTGTAACATGGCAATACATTATGCATATATACATTCCACTATGACCTATATAAATTTTGATGATAAAAAATAAATTACACCACACCCTTTCATCATCTTTCTTGCATCCTGCAAAACTAAGTGAGCATGATATTGACGATAAATCATTGGCATGGCATCCACCTACATCTAGCGTAGTTAACGTTTTTAGTTTTCCATATATATAATATTAATAATTTGCATTCGAAAAGGGAGTTTAGAGACGCATATTTATTTCATTTCATTTCAGCTTATTTCATAACCAAAGAGAGAGAAAGAGATAGGGAAGAGAGAGAAACACTATTTTGCCAAAAGTTTAATTTCACATAATAGGTCACATGATATATTTTCAAACAATTATTTACAATTGTCAACAAGTTTCCACGATGGTTTGGCTACCCACTAGAGGTCCTATAACTTTCTTTTTATGTTTTCCTACTAGTTGTAAAAAACATTCAAGTAAGGATCAGAGGCTAAGAAACCACTTTCAAACATTGTTATCCTATGAGCAAGCATAACATGGGTAAATTTCAACGTATCCCCCTATACACCAATAATTCACAAGACTGGCAGATTTCGGAACTGGCAAACGGTTTACAATTGGTAGCCAGTTTTCCAATTCCATTGATCATAATTGGCCTAGCTGCAAATGATCAAAAGTTAGCTTTAGGTCTAATAAAACCATGTTCAAAGATAATGCTCGATGGATGAACGTGCAACGAGAAATTTCCTACAAGTCCCCCTATATATGGAGAATCAACAGAGTCAAGAGTACTGAGAACTGGAAAACAAATTGCATATGGTGACGAGTTTTCTTGAGCCACCAGTCGTAGTTGAGCCAATCTGACCTAGTCAAACAGTGACCCGAGGCCTACAAAATGCCCTTCCAAACTATCTAGAAGAGTGTTTTTTCCTAAACTGGAAGTTGCAAGCAATTTTCTATTAAATATACTAGAGGTTTATCAAGGCAAAAAGACATTTTATTACTTCGGGTTTGAACGGTTGTTTAAAACGAAAGCCAACTTTTCAGTTTTGGTAGCTTCCTCAAGTGAAAAAACAGAGCACCAGGGCTCTTAGAGGAGCTGTGAAGAGAGCGCAAATGTTCAAATGAGGTCAATATATTGCTTGACGTGACTCTCTACATAACAAAGAACACATACGACGCTTGACGTATCCTTTGCAAGGTAGACATAAAGGGGTTGTTTTTAGTTGGTGACTCTTCCAGTTCTCACCAATACCAATGGACACGAACACCTAAGTAGAAGGTTGCGGTTGCAGCCATGGATGATGATCAGACTACAAGTCGGTAAAGTAAAACATAAGGAGGATTTTTGTTGTTTCACGCTAAAATTTTAGATGCGAAGTTTTCCAAATTATTCCCAAAGGAAAGGTTTAAGTTTATTCTCAGCTACTAAGAGCTATTTGGGTTACATAAGTGCCATATTTAATTTTATTGTTTTGCAAAACAAGGTTATATAAAAATTATCGAATGTGAGATATTCAAAAGTTTTAGATTTATTTTGTTGCAAATGAAAACTAAAGAACACGAATTATGAAAGATATTGAGAGATGAACCATGCCTAGAAAAAAAAGGTTAGCGTTCACCGCTTCAGAATTTGGTGAAACACTTGTTAGATGCACTTTGATTCCATATCCTCATTTCTTTTCAAAACTCTACTTTGTGTGCGTCTTGCCATGAACATGAACCACGAGATCACGTCTCTTCGAGGCATATAATCGAATGGTAGTGAACTGTCTTACCAAACACCCTTGCCATGAAGCTCCCATTTTCACACATGCAGGGAGTAGGGTGACAAAGGTTGTGGAGTCTCGCTTTACACCTTCATATTTCATTTGCTTCAAATTTTCGAAGGCATTTGCAACAGACCCATTTTGTACACACCATGGCCTACATTAAGATATATTAATAAGACGGGACTGAAAAGAATGGGGAGAAATAATTAATAGTCTCAATAGTGATCTCAGAGATAAAAAGAGAGGAATTGAAGAATGTTATCTCGACAATAACCTAGACTTGAAAGGAGATGTCAGAGATATTATTCCACTGGCATATCTATCCTTCTGAGCCAACAGGGATATGGACATCCTTGTATCTGCAAATGTAAGCAGCATGATGGCCAAAATAAGGCATTTCTCACCTTCCCTCATCAATGTAACTTGCATTCCACATGGAGGAATATAAATACACGGGTTTGGATGGAAACCCATCTCCCTCCTACAGACAATCGATTATTCTGAGATTTCTCGTTGAGATAAAGGTACTGAAGTAGCCCTCTAAATGTTTATCAAGATCCTTTGACGAACTGAATTTTTTCCTCCTCTAGAATTGACTCTTGCATCAGAGGTAGAACAATTTGAGACAAGTTCAGGATGATTATTCCAAACAATCTAGCTTTCCTAATCTCCAATCATACTTTTTCTATATTGCAATGATCTTTACTTTATATAAGTTGTTCTTGCTTCATTTCTTCTTTCATTGCTCAGACAACTCTGACAATATGATCACTAATTACTTGTGTGATACTCATCCTTCTTTTTCTTACCCAATGAGTTCCCGATGGTGAACGATCACAGCAAGTAAAATCTCCAACAACCCAAGTGCCATAGATAGCTACTCTTCTCCTATCATTTCGACCACAAGGAAGTGAATACGAACCAATCGTTGTCTAGTCATTACCAAATCCCTCCTTATAGAATTGTTAATATGTTGAGGAGACTAGTCAGCACTCCATGCACTCACATAAGCACCATATTCCCCAAATGACTGTTTGGGCCCACTGAGCATAGACGACCATGAGTCCTCAAGAAATGATGCTCTGGACTGGAAATACATGTGAGTTGATCCACAACCGCTTTCCATGCCGTGTTCTAAGGCTCTTGTTTTTACATAAGTGTGGAGTATGCTTATAAAAGCAGATTAATCAGGTTGGAGATTTGTTTGTTGCAATTGTGGGACAGTGTGATTGTCCCATGAAGAACCCCCATCTCCAAAATGTTGTTGTTCCTGCAACTCTGCAAAAATAGCTAAATTTACCACGTTAACTTGGGTTCACACATGGTTAAGGCCTACGGATCTCCAATAAAGTGATTGTATTATTATGCAAGGAAAATGACTGGTCTCACTTAGGAAGGGATGTAATAGGTCTTAATTGCTTAGAGGGTGCCCATGTGACTGCTAGAGTTCCTCCACATACCACCCTCCATTCCTGCCACCACCAACTTGCACCTGCCCCCCCTTCAGTTCCCTTACCAACTCTTTTTAATTTTATTTTATGGATGCATTACACACCACAAATATTCATCAATATAGAAATATTATAAAATAATATTTAAAAAAAGACTTGTTTGTTTGTAAAAAAATTAAATTTGGGTTTTCCACGATAATATAATTTTAAATTAGTTTTACTAAAATATATAATAAATAAGAATGGAA
Organism: Taxus chinensis; assembly: GCA_019776745.2. Lineage (NCBI taxonomy): Eukaryota > Viridiplantae > Streptophyta > Pinopsida > Cupressales > Taxaceae > Taxus > Taxus chinensis. Next base: position 183,261,908 of record CM034148.1, read on the forward strand.
GGTTATTATTATAATAAGTTCATAAAGAAGTATTTTTAAAAGTTAATGTGAAAACTCCACACTATTTAATGTCGCATTTTCAATCTATAATAAGATTTATTAATTTTTAATATATTTTTGGCAATTTTATATTTTTATAGTATTTCAATTTTAATTTTATATAATTTTTAAAAATATATATAAAGGTAATGTGTCATTTTAAAGTATTTAATATACAATTTCAACAGTAATATAATTTCGTGTTAATTCTCTTAAAAAAAATGTAGTGGTAGGTGGTTAAATTGAGGATATATTATTTATTAAATGTGGATTTTTTACAAGGAAACTTTCCAGATGTGATTATTCAACAATTTTTTTCACTATAATATAATTGTAGAGAATCTCCAATATTATGAATATGAAAACAAATGTATCATAGAACTTTCCCAACTATTTTACAATTCTCTTAAATTGTAAATTTTTTGTGGAATAATTGTGGTAAAAAGAACTTCTTTGTTGTAGTGTTTTCTTGATTTGAATGATGCTACTTAGTTATTTTCGTAGAATTATTGAAATATCCTTATTTTTTCTTATCATTTTTGAATCAAAGCTATTAAATTTGAAGCAACTTGGCCATTTTCTAATTTGTTTTTAATTAGTTGGTTCTTATATATTGATTTGTTAATATGTTCATGTCCGTAAGTTGGATTTGATCTGTTTCCATCCATTGCGAAGTTATTCTAGATGTATTTCCTTGAAGTTATAGAAAGTTGTTTTTGATATAATTATATGGTTTTATGGTCTATACTGAATTAGCATTATTTGATTATGACTAAAGTGCTTCAATTTCCATTTATTATTTATTATTCTATGCCACTAGGTTAATGAAGCACATCTTTACCACCGTAGGTTTTCACATTGTCCACATGCTTACATCAAGCACATATTCTTCTTTTTTTCAATATTATTGTTATATATTATGACAAATAAAAAGAATATATAATTTTAAGAAAATTATTGTGGAACAGAAGCATACTATTTCTTCTCCAAACCATATCTATTGATTATCATAGATTTAAATGTAGTTTTGTAAAGCCACACCCCATATTTTGTTGCATACTAGTGGGATTAGAATGCTGCATTATGGAGAAGGTGATTATGTCATCTAATCGTGAATAATTTGCTTAGTTTTAAATAATTCATATTATTGTGTTTATGAATCTTACATTGTTTTGTTAAATATAATTGTATATATTTTTATAAATAAAAATACTATTAATGTATATATTTTTATAGAAAATATATGTAAAATAAAATATGGATAGATTTATTTTTTTTGGCATCGCTTAAATATATTTTATATTTCATATTTAGTTCCTAGTAGACTGCATATCATTCAAATTTTAATATATTATTATTAAATATTTAATTTTATATACATTGTAGTATTTTAGATAAGGAAAAACTAAAAACGTTAACCAAAATAAAATTTTATAACTTTTTTACAGCATAAAATGTTCCAATAATTCACATTATTACATTTCCAATTGACAATGAGTAATAGTAACATTAGTTTTTTCCACATAGCTAACTGACTTTATTGCTTGATCGAACCTTCACATGTATTAATTGACTTTATTGGTTGATTGAACCTTCTCATGTATTACTTCGTTCGTTCCTTGGTGATGATCTTCTAGAAAGGAACGGCAGGGAGACTTCCGATTTTTTTAATTCATAATAACGGGTCTCCCTGCTCTCTACCCTAGACTTGTCGTTACTTGCTTTGCTGGGTTTTCATTAAATTTTGATATTCATATTATTATCCTTGGCAAGCAAACTTTATTTGGTTTTTCCATTTTCATTGCAAATCATGTGTTTCTCTGATCTCTTCCCCATACTTTTCATTGCTTGCTTTGCTGCGTTTTTCAACAAATTTTGTTATACCGATGTTTATCCTTCATTTGAAACTTGTTCTCCTTTTGCCTGTAACAGTTCTACCATTAGATACCCTTTTCAAACCTCAAATCGTACGACATCATGCAACGAAGTTTCTTTTGTTGACTGCCAAGATGATCAGACCACTTTTCTGCATCGTATAGGAGAGTTATGTTATGAGTATGTGTACAGGGTATTGGGAGGTATCACACAATCATCTTACTCCACTCGATCCATTCGAATCGCCCTTGATACCCCTGGTCTCGATGATTGCTCTACTACTCCCATATGCACTACTGAAAAATATGATAAGTTTTATCTAGCTGATGAATACGAATGGGGAATCATTCTTATCTGTAAAACAAAGCCACCTTACATGCCCTACATCAATAACATCAAGGAAATCGAGTGTTCCTGTACGTACCCAAAATTGTAAGGTACTGTACTACGGAACGGTGTAATAAATGCCCCAATGATGATACAAGGCTCTTTGCAAGGTGTTCGATATCCAGAAAAAGCTCCTCAAATGTGCGTTAACATCCCGCATACCCCTTCTAGCCCCCACGTGCTTTGTTTTCCCATTTTCCCCTCTTTTCTTGCCCCTTTTCTCTTAAGTAACGAAACCGCTGCCCTGCCTGGGCGGCGGTCTTGTAACCGCCGCCCTGGACAGGGCGGCGGTCCTGTAACTGCCACCCTAAGCAGGGCAGTGGTCCTTTACGCGTTTTCCAGAATGTTCTTTTGACGAAACGCACGTAAAAATCAATGTTTAACCAGCTTTCCTTGCCGACTTAGGCTTGCATTTATGTTTTTGGTCCCCTGGAATAGTGCTTTTTCTTTGTTTATTGTTTAGGAGTTCAGTTTGGTTTTGATTTTTGGGTGATTGAATTCCTATAAATGCATGGCTTGTGCTCAAACAAATGGTCTGCCCCTAAATTCATCTCTCATTTGTCTCATTTCAGTCTACTAGTTTGCTTAGATTCTGTAGTTTAGTTCATTATATGCTTAGTTTGTATTGACCAACTGTTGGTAAGCCACATATCCAACTTGTGCAAACAGTATTGTTGTTTTATCCAAACCATTGGAATAGAATAGCTTAGGAAGCCATTAAAGTTGCAGGTTTTACTCTTCATACAGGAAAGTTTCAGGTTCCAGACACATCATGTCGCATGATTCGCAGTAGACCCCGCTAGGAATTGCATAAGCCAAGCTCTGTACTCTTGCGCTATCCCTCTCCTATCCACGTTCTATTCTGTCTGCATTCTGAAGGTTGTCCCTTGTTCCAACACCTATTCCTGTTGATGCAAGCATTACACACTTTTCTGGATTCACGTGAGCACAAAGAACGAAGAGATCATACTGAGGGGACAAGATCACACACACCATCGGATTCGCCACTGTTCAGTGGAGTCCAGGTTCTAGCTTTCAAAGTTCTAGTTAAAATCATATCAAATAAAGTAGTTAACTATTTTATTTCAGTAAATTCTATTTTTGACATTACCAGGGAAGCTGTGGGGATTGATAGTTTCTGAGAAACTATGATTCACTCCTCACTTCTGAGGTAGGTTCAAGAATCTTGCAAATAGATTATCTATTTCATTGTTTAGAATAGATTTACAAAATTGCACAGACAGATAACTACACTTGGTTATTTTGTTTGTTTTTAAGTTATTAGTTTAGTTGTCAATTCTAAATATTTTAAATAGCTGCTTTCTTATAAACCGTCAGAAAATACAAAAAGAAGTCATATATGCTAGAAGTATACTTATATTTCACTTTATTATAGTTTGTTTTATTACTACTTTTGCATGACAATTATGGGACCCAGGGAGCCCAGGGAATACATTTTCGAGCCAATCGTGCCTCAGCCCAATCTCATAGCGGCAATAACTGATATTGACCAGAACCTTAGGATACAAGTCTTCCAAACAACAACAGATTTCCAACAGGTTAGATCTCAGTTGAGAGGATTAAACATAGAAGACGACCAAGCACATACATTTTGGTCAGATCATCCAAACTACAGATTACCCTAGGAAAACACCTACATGACTGTAGAAAGATTGGAAAGAGAACAAACATTCGGGTGTGATACCTTAGTTCCACAACCAGATGCAGGAGACACCCTCACAGACATAGATAGCGGTCTAAGAATCCAAGTTGCAAGAACACCTGTGAGGTATTCAGAGAAGATCACACAGCTGTTGATTCTAAATATAGAGGCTGAAAAAGTGTATGATTATTGGATACTAGGGATCAGGGCTTGATTCCGTGAATGACTATAGCTGGTCCACAACAAACACGAACCTACGGTTGTGACCCACAAATCCCGCAGCCCAACGAATCCATAAGAGAACTAGACATAAACACTGGTCTACGCATGCTAGTATTTCAGTCTACTCCACTTCCACCTATCATCATCCAACAATTATCTTTGCTGGACACAACAGCTAACAAAGCTAGAGAATTCTGGACTAGGCTAGAGAACCATCCATAGAGCGAATATTTTACCATCCACCATATGACCCTATCCAGAGAAATATACAAAACCATACTGGGTCATTTTCCACGCATTCCAACACCCATAGATCAAATCACGCCAGAGCTCGATATTGATTGGGGCCTTCGAGCAGTCATCCTTGCTGATCGATCTATCACACCGGTCCAGGTTAAAAGGGCCTTCTTTGCTTTAGATTCACAAATTCCATTAGTGCGTGTCGAATACATTAGATTGCCTAACTAGTCTGTCTGTATACTACCTATATTCCATCCCCACCGGCTGTCTCGGCACGACCTCGGGAGGTCGGGTACGCAGAAGAGTCACTTGTAGATTCCCACGCTCGCTTGTCACTTTTCCGGCGTACAGTTCCCACTGCAGAAGCACAAACTTTTCTTGTTTCTTCATGCCTCCACTACATATCGGTGCTGTAGGTTATAATTGTATCATATACTATGTTGTCCTTCCAGCTGACCAAAAATATAACAGCAGTGATGAAAAGAATCTACTGAAACTCATGCAGACAGGTTTTGAAATCAAATGGAATATCAAAAATGATTGTCATACTTGTGAGACTTCCGGTGGGATATATAATGTTATACTGACTATAAATTGATGACACCTGTCTCGACTGCATCTGACTTGATTAACTGCATTTGTATAGACGGCGCACACGAACACACCTGCTGTGATGGTAAGCACAAAGTAGCTCGTGGTTTTTTTTAAGCTTTTGTTTCCGTATATTATAATTGTTCTATATTTCGACTGGTGAAAATTCGCAAATTCGCAACGATATAATATTTTTTGGTTTTTTGTTGAAGGAAAACATCTGAACAAGAAGAAATGGTGGAAAACTCCAAGATATATAGCCGGTAAATAAATTCTCATTATGTGATATTTCCATTATTTTCTTCTAAGAATAATTATTCCATTATAACTTTTGCTGTGACTGAGTAATTAGCTGATCTTTCTATGGATATTATTGCAGCAATATGTGTCTATCTGGTATCATCTTCACTGCAAGTATCCTCATTGTTTACATCAGAATAAATCGAAAAAAAAGTAAGCAGATAGAGAAGGCGCTGGAGCTTAGAGCCTATATGGGTGCCCTCGACTCCAGACCTGCTTCCGTTGAAAACTTTTTACATAGAGGAGTTCCCACCAGATATTCCTATCGTCAGCTCAAATGATACACAAACAAATTTGCAGACAGATTTGGCCAAGGAGGTTTCGGTACAGTTTACAAAGGTAAGCTTCCCAACGAAAGGCTGGTAGTTATTAAAGTTTTAGACAAATTTAAACATAATCAATTGGTGAGGTTATTGGGGTATTTCTTTGAGGGTTATAAAAGAGAATTGGTCTATGAGTATAATGGTTTGCTGGAGAAATATATATATGGAGATTATCATATTAAATTGGACTGGAGACAATTATATTCCATTGCGATGGGAACAGCTCGTGGGATCGCATATTTGCATGACGAATGCACAAGCCGCATCTTGCACTATGATATAAAGCCTCATAATATACTCCTCGATGAAAATTTCTCCCCAAAGGTTGCAGATTTTGGTCTGGCTAAATTAACGGATAGAGAAACCCCTGGTTATGTGGCTCCAGAAGTGTGGTCCCGAAATAATGGATCGGTGAGTGACAGATCAGATGTATACAGTACTCCTTTCATTATTCTTCTTCTTGCTCCTTTCCCAAAACTCCGATACACCATACTCTTAATCTTCACCAAGTCTTTGCTACGGTTTGATAGTAAACCTTCTCTTCATCACTGTTTTGTTTCATTTCGCCTGTGTAGAGCATAATTTTTCAAATTTGATGTATTTTGCATTTAGCAATAATGTTGTTTGATCTTTTACTTGTTTCCCTGTTCGTTTGTTTCAATTTTACTTGATTGACTTTGGATAAGAATATAGACTTCCACCAAAATATATGTAGCATATGTCCCCTCTTTCTTCTTCAGGGAAATTACTAAGCCATTTTTTATTCAGTTAAAAATAATACAAAATTACAATAGCTGAAAAAACAGCACAAACTGAAAACAACACAATTACAGTGCTATAATCTGGAAATCCGGATGCATTTGATGCGATGTTTTCATTATTTTCAATAACAAACCATAGATTAACTAGGGGTGGATACTAATTGTAACCTTCATGGGCTCTATCACAGTGTTATTGACCTGCTTAAGTTCAAGATCTGATTGTGTCATTGATTCTCCAACAATATCGATAAATACTGTGGGGCTCTTACACTGTAAGAGTGAGTTCAGGTTAACCCTCAAGCAAATGTATTAATGCCAGTCAATTTCTTGTTGACATTTCAATTTTTGTTTATAAAATTGAATTAAATCCATTCACTGTATAGTTGTTGCATAGAGGAGTTGTATAGTTGCAGTAATTAGATGGGTACGTGGGAGGACTAATAATGGGTAGGTCGATTAATAATATGTAGGTCGTCGTTAAAATTCTAGTAAATTGTTTTTAATCAAATCGTTGAAACACCATTCAAGTATTATGAAATACTAGTGTCTTATTTATTATTAGCAAAATAGATAAGACATTAGTATTTTGTTGGTAAACGAGGGTGATGTACATAGCATTGGTATGTATGTGTGTAGAGAATAGTTATTTTGTTAAAATTTGGTAATGTAAGGAATGGTGATTTCTCCAACATAATATTCATACAACATATTTTTTTATTAGAAATGTAATTAAAAATTGTAGAAAGTGTTAAGATAGATTATTGTACATATAGTAAAATTATTCCTCTTTTTTTGTAGTTGGTGATATATGTAGTGCCCACTATTTTGACGTTCAAAATCACACCAAAATTTAATAATTTATTAGGGAAATTTTTGTGGGATTTTTTTTTTTGTTTTAAAAGTCGCAATGGTTATAAATATCGACTACGTTTAATTAATTCTCGTTAACAAACTCTACCCATTTACAAGGTAGTCGCAACTAAATATTAAATACTTAAATATTATTAGTCTATTTTCCAAATCCAGCTCGGTCTATAATTCCCCTTCTAAAGTTCCTTTTAATTTTTTTTAAAATAACGACAACATTAATCTCATTCTTTACCCATTCAAAAATTCTTCTTAAGTTCATGATTTAATCATTTCCTAAGTTGATTTAAGTTTACTTTCCCTAACCATTTAACACCCCTATCCATTATTTAGTTATCTAACTATATAGTTAAATTGTAAATAATCATTCACACTGCCTGAAACTAATAACCCTCTTCCTAGAAGTTCAGAGCTTATGAGTGAGGAGATTCCCCCCTCACGTGGTTGTGTTAAAAGATCTCATATATCTGAATCTTCTGACTCCAACCCAGAATGGGATTTCCCTCATCTTGATGCGTTGTTATTCTTGCCTCCACAACCTGGGACTTGGACAATTGTCATGAGATCTGAGGATAAAAAAGGTGTTTTGAGCCTCCTGTTACTCGGTTAGCAATAACATCGGTTCCACCATTTACTTTTGGCGCTTTGGCGGGTTCTTCTGTGCCTCGATCATTTTTTTAGCTCCACCCTTGTGGCTTTTTCTGTTGTGCCTTTTGGGCATTCTTTGTGGGACATTGACTTTTCTGGTCACCCCCTACTATGTAAGTCTCTTTATTTTTTTTAATATAAAGAGTTGTTCCAATAGTAAATTCTAAATAATTCATTTCTTTTATACTATTAACCAAATGACCATATACAATATTATTGATTTAATTTCTAACTCAACTCATGTATTTATTTACCAAACCATAATAAAAAGTGGTCGCATCCTTTACTAACCCACTAAGAAGCTTGTTTCCCATAATTCTCATACTATTAACTTAAATCACTGTATCCCACAAAAAGCCCACAACTAAAAATTTGTTGGATTTATTCTCTACCATTATATTGATTCTTTTTGGGCCCTTAGATCTTAGGTAATCACTACAACCCTAAAAATCCTTATGAGTTTCTCTTTTATTCTTTCCTTGCGATATTCTTATCATTTTCTCTATTTTGTTTTACAGGTTAAGGAATAATGGAGGCCATGGAGTCAATAAATGATTGTAAAGGATTTTTCTTGGCATTGAAGGATATAAACATAAATTTGGGTTTTTAGTTTATTTACATCCCTCTCCTAGAGTTTTCTTTGTATTTTATTTGTTATTTGTCTCAATATGTAGAGTCTACCCCATGTTTGTGCTCAAATTTGTCTCGCCCCATTTGCCGTTATTTTCCCTCTGTCTATGTGTCTGAAGCATCTTGTCTCTTGATGTGGGTGTTCTAAAAGCTTCTACCTCTATTTGAAATGCTTCGAATTTTTTGCAGAATCCATTTTCATTTCCCTCCTTGAAGAATTCTCTAAGTTTGCCTTTGTTTTGCCCTAATTTCTTCAAAATCCGCGAGCTCTACCGTTTTTCCTATTTTTCCTTGATCAAGGAAGCTCAAGAATGGTTGATTTACATTTTTATGCCTTTGAAAATCCAAATCCATGGTCGAAAAGGTGCTCGGAACCATGATTTACTTGTTTTTGTTTGAAAAGAATTTTCATCCTTAGACAAAAACTGGGTCTTGGGCGTGAATGGTGATTTTTTGTAATTTGATGATCTGACGGGTGTCTTTTTCTTGTCGAATTTATTCCTCAACATTCGGTGGTCACGTAAATTCTTTGGTTGGTCAGGGGACAGCAGGAAAATGCTTTAACTTATCACTTTTTTCTTTTTTGGCAAAAAGGAAAATTTGGTCCCGTAGCCCCGCTCAAATCTGATTGGTTCTTTTGGTGCTAATGTGGCTTCTTCTAATTGGATAGGGCACGGCAGGTCTATGTTTGAACTTGTTATTTTTGGCTACTTTGACAAAAAAATTGAACCCTCCCCACAGCCCTGCCAGGCTCTGGTTGGAGCAAATTTTAGAGGTAGGGAAAAAGTCTCACTTTGACCCCAGAGGAGGACACGTGGCAAAGCTAATGGCTGAGATGCAGGCCTTCGGAGGTAAGTTGGATGTTTTTCCCTTTTAGAAAAATGGGGTAAAATTCTAAAAAGGAAGTGCGCCCCCGTCAAATCATTTTGAAGCCTTAAGGTTATTTGAAGCTGCGCCATGATGACACATGGAGGTTTATGCCAGGTCTTCTTTCCTTAGAATTTTTAGCAACTTCTTAAAGGGCCCGAGACACATGGCGAACCCGCGCTCATTGAAAGTCTCAACTTTTGGGGATCATCCCAAGATGTGTCGTAGTGACACATGGCAATTTGAAAATTCAAAGGGGCGGGGAAGCGGACCATCAAAGGAAAATTTAATTTTTTATCTCTTGTCATCAAAAGGATTAAAATCTCAAAATAGCCCAAAATCCTGACAAGGAGGAGGTCAAGGTTGGCATTGAAAAAAGACAAGAGGCGGGTTATTGGAGGAAAATTTGATTTTTTTCCCCTTGTCATCAAAAGGATTAAAACATCAAAATGGTTCGCAAGCCTAATAGAGAAAATTCAAAGCTTGCTCCAGTCAATGGCGGAGGTGCAGACCTTAAGAGGAAAGTTGGAAAATTTCCCTTTTGTGGAAAAAGGTGTTAAAAGTGAAAAAGGAAGCGTGGTTCTGATGGGACCCACATTGGGAAACATGTCAGGCACATTTTTCAAGGGTGAAACCACGGGGAAAACTCAGAAAATTTTCCCTTTTACAAATAGAAGGTGAAATGGTAGAATTTGGCCATGGTTCTGTTGGGACCCAACTTAGGACACATGACAGGCTCATTTCTCAAGGGCGGAGGTGTGGAGAAAAATGTGAAAAATTTACATTTTTCCAAAAGTTGTAAAAGGAAAAAAGGAACCCACAGGCCCACTATAAAATTGGATCTCCCACGTGGACAGTCAAAATTCAAATTTGAAATCAACGGGCGCTGTGAGTTTGAATCTGATTTTCCCCCATTTTACTGAAACACACCTGGAAGTGTGAGTCTTCATGATTTCTTTGTATTTCCTAAACACCAAACAAAGAGGGGAGTTAATTTTGATATCTATGTTTGGTGGAATAGATCTAGAGACATATTTCGCCATTAAAATGGTCTGACTATCGGGCTCGATCTGATTTTTTGTTTTTCTTCTCTTAAGCATGCAAGGAACCAGATTTGACAGATTACGGGTGGAAGTTGTTGGTGAGTTGAACGAGGAGTGTTCTACCAGATGAAGTCATTGAATGCTGAGATTTTCGAAGAGATCTACCCCAGGAGCACCTGACAACTTTTATAGATCTGATTTTGGGAATCGCGATCGAGATCATGGCGAGAACTGGTACATTAAATGTTTTGTCTTTTGGGGAAGAAAAGGCCCTGTTGTAAAATGTTATAAAAATACATGATTTTTTTGTGCAAATGGTTGGAGTGTTAGAGGTCGAAGAAAATCCCGAGAGGAAAATTTGACAAAACTTGTCTTATGAGAAGCCATATGAGAATCCTATATATCTCTTTTGTATTAAGTTTGATCATGCCAATGTCATTGAAATTGTATAGCCATTTACAAGCTATGAGATTGTTCCAAAAACTTTCCCCTGCTGATAAATTTAATCAAACTCAAGTTATTTTCTGTTAATCTTGAGCAAAATTTGTGTTTGTTTCATTCTATGAATGTTTGCAAATATTTTTTATTGTTCCTATTGCAATCTATGTATCAAATGATCTATCTGTGAGTCACATATGATCTCAATCCTTATGATAGTTTAGTGGCATCTGGAATTTCATTTCTCAGAATATCTTTCATCTGGGAGTGAAATAAAATGATTTAAAAATAACTGTTTCTTTCTATCATGACTGATAAGATATTGTCTATAAGACTCTGAGGTGTACCTCAGGCATGATTGAAACTTAGATCTGATAATGTTTTGTTGGGTTCTTCAAACTCAAGCCTTCATGTTAGAATCCTCGATAGATTGTATGAAAAAGTGCTAATTTGGGCCTCCATTGAAGCACATATTCCAGGTTAAAGAAATATCCTTAGCTGCTCTATGAAAGCATTATGTTGGTTTGAGTCTTCTATTTTTGCCAAATTTCTCAAAGATTTACTATAATCAACTTTATCCTGCTTCACCTCCCACCAAAATTTATTTAAAAACAACTAATCCTACCCATACTACCCCTGTTTCTCATGTGTGTATACAAATGCACAAATTTCCACTACCAAAACATGCATGGAAACAATTAGAATTCCAAATGTCTTTAGTAGCTTGAACCTTTCCTAGGGATTATCTGCGCTATCTAGAGTGATAACTCGTGAGATTTAGATTTTGTTGCATTGATCATATTTTCTTCAAGGTCTCTTTAACAACTTCATTAGGAAGTATATCTCCATCTCCTCCATAAACAACAGGCTACAAAAAGGGTTCTCTTACCTTGGTTGAAAGGCACAACCTAAAATAGTGAGGATAGATCAAATCCTCTTAAGGTGCTACCCACTCCTTGTTCAAATCCCTGAGTGCCAAAATGTCAAATAGATTTCTTCCCCAGCTACAAAATGACATACACAATCATCTATCTTCCTCTAATCATCCTGTCAAATCCATGATGTTTCTTGGCCTTTAAAGGAGATTAAATTTAGGTACTAACATGCTTCTGGCACCATTTTCAGGGATTGTTTAAGTTGTCGAGAACCAATTTGTGTTGCTGAGACCAATTTGCTAATTTGTAGCTATTTCATATCCATTTATCCCATCAACAAAACTTTTCTGACATCATTTCCATGGACATTGAGATTACAGTTGCATATTTAGACCCTGGTAAAACACTTCTTGTATGCTCCAAATGTTGTGTGCAATTCTTTTAGTTTTCACACTTAGTGCACTAGCTTTTATTGATAAATCTGGGTAAAGAAGAGTCAGAATCCATCCATTTCCAATTTCTACTATTTACAGACATGTGACAGATCATATTTAGTGCATTTGCACAACTAAGGTGGAAATCCTTAGTGGCGACACCCTGTGAATTGATTCTTAATGAGTACCAGTGTCTTAACCTCTGTCAAGTGAGTTTTGTTACTAACCTTTACAAAGATGGAAGGAAGAAGTTATTTCTTTGCTAGGGATCTTACTAGGACATTATTTCCAAAGATAGGAAAAGCAAAATTCAGAAGGAAGAAATTCCTGTGAGAGCTCTTGGAGATCAGTAGAAAAGAAAAGGAATCTCCATTAGATGAAAGTGATCGGCCTATCATTGAAGAATGCAATTCAAGTGCTTCGGAATTAGGTAACCTCTTTATGGAATTGAATTCTCTAACTGGAGAGGGGCCTTCATTTGATTTTGAAAATTTTTGATTCTCATTCTGCCCCTATCTTTTTAGAGGTTGATATGGATTTCTAAGAAACAAGGCCTTTAGGGGATATCCATTTTGAAATTTATACCCCTGTGTTTCAAAGACCCTATGCCCCTCATCAATTTGTCACCCCTCCAGGGTCACCTCCTCAAAACAACATGGCATTTCCTCCACCCAAGCCTCCATTTGTTGTAAATACCTTTGGGCCTATAAATTTTGTAGGGATGACTTGTTATCCAAATGTAGTTCCCTAAGAAGTTATAGGAACAGTCTGCCAAAGATCAAAGGAAACAACACTATAACTGGTGACCAACATCTAAATTTTTTTATCAATATGATGGAAGACTTTGAGATTGAACATGAAGATGTGTATATCAAGTTGTTTATCCATACTCTGGAAGAGAATGCAAGGGAATGGGTATAAATCTTTTCTAGATAATTCAATTGATTCTTGGATATAGATGAGACAATACATTTAGATTGTAGTATGGCCTGATAGAACTGACCCTAGGTTTCTTTTGACAGAATTTGAAAACATAAAAAAGAATCCTAATGAGTCAGTACATGATTTTAACACAAGGTTTAATAAGACCTTGAGTACATTTCATGTTAGGATGAGGACATGTGATGAATTAAGTTTGATCAAATATTCAAATGCATTTGATAAAAAGGCTTCTTACTACTTAAGGGACAAAAACCCTTCTAATTTGAGGCAGGCCTTCACTATGGCCCTGACAAATTGATAATAACATCAAGGCAATTCGAAAGTCTCCAAAAAGGGAGGGTGTAAAGATGGTCAAGCCAAAAAAAACACCAAACAAGCAAGGTTACAGATTTGGAAGAAGTTGTGAAGACTTTGGCAGGGGCTGTCAAAGAAATTTCCTACAAACTAACCCGGGCTGAGAAAGGAATTGGGAAGAGTTCACAAGGTCAACACAAGCAACAAAGCCAAGGCAAGTTTATAAATCACCAAAGATCTGATGATAGAGGAAAGGGACCTTTTGGATTTGGAAATAGACCAGTCCCAAGATAGGGATAACAGAATGGTACCTGATCCTTTAGCTGTCAGAGTTGTTGTGGTGGAGGAGACCAATGTCATTGATTGGTGTGATGGATGTTTCATGCCCCATGATCCTTGTGAGGAATATCAGCAAGAAGAAGAAGAATTTGATGATGATAATGATGATGATGTCTACATGATGGGTTGTTCCATGAGCTCACACACAAGGAGAAACTTCAATTGAGGTGATAAGTGCCCGGACTACTGCCACTTTTTGGGACTGCATTTATAGGGTACCATATTCTTTCTCCTTCTCATACTTTAGAATTAGATATTGTACAAGATTTTGAATTGCCCAATAATGAATTTGAATATTTAAGGGCTTTAATGATAAAGAAGTATGATGGAGGAATCCCATTTGAGGAGGATAGACAATTACTGATGAATGATGTTATTGCTCAAGAGAAGGAGTATAACACAGGAAGTAAGGCTATCAAAGGAGTAGAGCCTCAAGCTAAGACAAAAGCTCGCTTACTTTCAAACATTCCTAAAGAGGCTCCTAAGAAAGAAGCACTTGCCAAAATCCCTACAGTCCAAAACAAAAATCATACCCCTCCTCATGCCCAAGTTGTCAAACATCTTGTGCCATCTAATGAGTGTGTCAACCTTCCTTCCAATGCTGCCTTGCCAAAGAATGTCCCATACTCACATTGCCAAAATTTTAAGTCAAATCAAAGTCTCTGATCCAATTGTTGAGTTTCTTAGGATTCCTGAGCACAAAAAGAGAGCATTTGAATACTTGGGATTGAAAGAAAAGAAGAGTGTCCTAGGCAGAAATGTAAACATTGTGGAGACTCCTGCAATCATTAAAGAGTTAGAAACACCACCAGCATTGGAAGAATTAGGTGAACCACCTGAAGTCTATTTGGGGACATCCTTGGTGGAATCTCAGCTAAATGTAGATCCATTCTTCACTACCCTGATCATTAAGGATCAGACTACTGCAAAACTACATGTTTGACTCAGGGGGCATCATGCAATGTCATGCCTTTGGAAGTCCATGAATGAGTTGGATATTAAGGTTATAGTAGCATATGGGAAGTGTACTGCTATGGACTCCAAAGAGGTTCTAGTGGTAGAATGCATGAAGGGTTTAGTGGTGCATCTTGTGGCTTATCCAAGTAAAAATTTAAAACTTGATGTTGTCATTGTTGACTACCCAGCCAAGTGGGGCATGCTATTGTCTAGAAAATAGGCTACAATTGTTGGTGGTAGTGTCCAAATGGACATGTCCTATGCCATTATCCAAATTAAGGGTACAATCTTGTCAAGTTGTATGGGGAAAAGAAGATGTTTGCACCTTATTGAGGATCCCAATAATGCATCCTATAAGGTATTGTACACAAGTGTTGATGTAGATAATTTTTTAGGATTTACTAATGGAAAGGAGAAAAATATTGAAGAATGCAAATGCCTTGAACAAACGGGATCTCCTTAGAATCTATTGTTTGACAGAGCTTGCTCCAATTTTGGGAATGGTGTCTAGTGTTGTTCTACTTTCTCCAGGTCAGGAAAAATATGGTTTTTCCTTCAAACTCAATTTTGAGTGCACTAATAACATTGTTGAGAATGAGACATTGTTGTTAGGTTTAATAATTTCTTGGAAATATGGTGTCAAGGACATCATTGTCAAAGGAGACTCAGAATTAATTGTAAAACAAGTCAAAAAACTATATGCCACAAAGAATTAGTGAATGAAACAATACAAACATGTAGTTTGGGATTTCATTGAGATGTTTGATTCATTCAACATTGTGCATCATGATAGGAAGTTCAATGACTTGACAGAAAAACTAGCAGTGTTGGTGTCTCATTTTGACAAATGTGCAGTTTCCCTATATTGTGAATATGATATGGAAGTATTGAAAAGACCCTCTATCCCTGACAACATTAAACATTGGCAGGTATTTGACTGATGACGCTCATATCAGAAGATTTCATTAGAACAAGGGGGAGTTTGCTGATCAATACATTGATTTAGAGCCAATGGTATGTGCCACAGAGGAGAAGGAAACCTTTTTTGGAAAGGGCATCATCCATCTACAAACAAATACCATTCTAGGAAGAGAAGTGATCACCTCCTGCACTTGGAGAAGATGCTGATGAGATGTAGAGAATATGGCATCTCACTCAATCCAAATAAGTGCCATTTTGGACTGCAGAAGGAAAAATTTCTTGGTCACATTATGTCACAAGAAGGGGTGATGATTGATCTAGAAAGGGTAGAGGCAATCAGCAAGGTCCCAATTCCAAGGACCAAGAAAGGGATTTAGTATTTATTTGGGAAGATAAAATTCATCAGGAGATTCATATCAAACTTTGCTGAGTTGACCATACCAATCACTTCCATGCTAAAAAAGGACTAGGAAATCAAATGGGAGGAGGCTGCCATCAAAGATTTCAATGGGATTAAAGAGGAACTAAAGCATGCACTTGTTCTGGCAGCTCCTGACTATGTGAAGCCTTTCCAACTATTTTCCTTTGCTTTAAAGAACAGTATTGCTTCTATCCTATTGCAGAAGGATGATGAGGGGGTTGAAAGGCCAATTTCCTTTTTCAGTAAGGAATTCCAGGGGCTGAGTTAAAGTACACTATTATAGAGAAGAAAACATTTTCCTTGTTAAAAGCAACAAAGGTTTTTAGACCTTACATTCTAAGCTCTAAAGTGGTTTCTTATATTCCCCACACCATGGTGAAAGACATCTGATCAGAGATGGAAGTCTTAAGCAAAAGATGTAGGTCGGTGAACAAGTTGCAAGAATATAATATGGATATCCAAACCATGAAGTTGGTGAGAGGTTTGGGCTTGGCTAAGCTTATGGTTGAGAGAAACTTGCAAAATGTTGAGGTAAATGAGGTAGAAGAAGAAAGGGCAGTTTTTTTTTAAAGGTTGATGATTTCTGAGTGGTAAACGGATGTAATTTTCTACCTCAGACACTTATACTACCCTGAGTATTTAAGAAAGAACCAGAAAAGACCTCTTAAGTTGGCATCCCATAAATATGTCATTACTGATTATGGGATAGCTTGAAAAAACCCAGAGGGAGTCCTCTTAAGGTGCATTATTGAGGAAGATGCCCCCAATATAATCAATTATCTCTATGGAGGAGTTTGTGGGGGGAATTTTGCTACAAGACTTACAACACACAAGATCCTGAGGGGTGGTTATTGGTGACCAACTCTCTTCAAGGATAGAACTCTTTTGGTTAGAATATGTGAGAGTTTCTAGTGCTTCTCTCGAAGACCGAAAGCTTCAGGATCTCTTCCTTTGAATCTGGTATCAATTGAAGCCCCAATCAAGCAATGGGGAATGGATTTCATTGGTGAGATTTTAGACCCTTCAAGTTCTGGCCATAAGTGGATTCTTGTAGTCACTGATTACTTTACTAAATGGGTGGAGGAAATCCCCACCAAGAAGGAAACACACCAAGTTGTCATGGATTTTGTGCTAAACAACATCATCTGCAGGTTTAGGGTGTCAGTCAAGATTGTAGCTGATAATGCCATGAGATTCAGAGATAAACCTTTGGTGGAAATGTGTAAATAATATGGGATCAACTTGAAATATGCATCTAATTACAATCCCTAAGGAAATGGACAAGATGAGTCCAGTAATAAAAATTTACTAAAGATTATCAGAAGAACCTTGGATCTGAACAAGAGAAAATGGGGTGAATAGTTGAAGTTTGTTGTTTGGGCTGATAGAATCACTATTAAAAGAGCCACTGGAAAGAGTCCATTTGATGTGGTGTATGGAACTCAGGCCTTGTTCCCCCTACATATGAAATTATCCTCATATCAGTTCATGCAACAACTGCGAGATCAAGAGGTAAGTCCATATGATGCCCGCATTAACCAAATTGTTGAGTTGATGAATAAAGGAGGGCATCCCACCAAAGGCATGTAAAATTCAGAGAGAAGCTAAAGAGGTTGTTTGATAAGAAGGTCATCCCAAGAGATTTCAATGTTGGAGATCTCATGCTGCTATGGGATAGAAAGCATGAAGATAAGGGAAAACATGTCAAATTTGACGCTTTATGGATGGGCCCTTACTCCATAGATATTCGGATTGGTAAGCATACCTTCTTCTTGAAGGACTTGGATGGGAATTTATCAAATTACCTATTAACGACATGCATTTGAAACATTTCTTGGATTGAATCCCCAAGATCAAGGTGATCTTCATCTTTACAGTGTATAGTTCGTTGGTTTGTTTTCTATTTTTCATGTTTTTTGTTCGTTCTGGCCCTTGGTCACTTGTTTTTCCTGGTTTCTGGTTTCTTTGTGTGGGATAGTCCTGGTTTTGTGCTCTAAAACCTTACTCCTTTACCCAATGGATATCTTGGCACTTGTTCTACCTTTGTTCTTGTGGTACTCGCAGGGCTTGCCCATCCCTGAGTAGGAGCCGATGTTGGTGCTTAGATTTGTCTCGCCCCATTTGCATTATTTTTTCTCTATCTGCGTGTCTGAAACATATTGTCTCTCGATGTGGGTGTTCTAAAAGCTTCTACCTCCATTTGAAATTCTTCAAATTGTTTGCAGAATCCATTGTCATGTCCCTCCTTGAAGAAGTTTCCAAGTTTTCCTTGTTTTTTCCCTAATTTCTTCAAAATCCGTGGGCTCTTCCATTTTTTTTATTTTTCCTCGATCATGGAAGCTCGATAATGGTTTATTTACATTTGTATCCCTTTAAAAATCCAAATCCATGATCGAAAAGATGCTTGGAACCATGATTCACTTGTTTTTGTTTGAAAAAAAAAATCATCCTTAGCGAAAAATCAGGTTGTGGGCGTGAATGGCTATTTTTTGTATTTTCACAGTCTGACGGGTGTATTTTTCCTATAAAATTTATTCCTTAGTGTTTGGTGGTCCCGTGGCTTCTTTTGGTTGGTCAGGGGACGGTGGGAAAAGGCTTTAACTTATCGATTTTTTCTTTTTTGGAAAAAAAAGAAAATTTGATCCTGTAGTCCCGCTCAATTCTAATTGGTTCTTTTTGTGCTTACGTGGCTTCTTCTAATTGAATGGGATGTGGTGGGTTTGTTTTTGAACGTGTTCTTTTTAGCTACTTTGATAAAAAAATTGAACCTGCCATGCGGCCCTGCCAGGCTCTGATTGGAGCAAATTTAAGAGGCAAGGAAAAAGTGTCAGTTTGACTCCGCAGGAGAACATGTGGCAAAGCTAATGGTAGAGATGTGGGCCTTTGGAGGTAAGTTGGATGTTTTTTCCTTTCAGAAAAATGGGGTAAAATTCTAAAATGGAAGTGCACCCCCGCCAAATCATTTTAAATCCTTAAGGTTTTTTGAAGTTGCGCCATGATGACAGGTGGAGGTTTCCACCGGGTCTTCTTTCCTTAGAATTTTCAGCAACTTCTTAAAGGGCCCAAGACACGTAGTGAGCCCGCACTCATTCAAACTCTCAACTTTTGGAGATCATCCCAAGATGCACCGTAGTGACACATAGCAATTTCAAAAGTCAAAGGGGCAAGGAAGCAGACCATCGAAGGAAAATTTGATTTTTTGCGTCTTTTTATCAAAAGGATTAAAATCTCAAAATGGCCCGCAAGCCCGACAAGAAGGAGGTCAAGGTTGGCGTTGAAAAAATTCAAGAGGTGAGCCATCTGAGGAAAATTTGATTTTTGGCTCCTTGTCATCAAAAGGATTAAAACATCAAAATGGCTTGCAAGCACAATAGAGAAAATTCAAAGCTTGCTCCAGTCAATGGCAGAGGTGCAGACCTTTAGAGGAAAGTTGAAAATTTTCCCTTTTGTGGAAAAAGGAGTTAAAAGTGAAAAAGGAAGTGTGGTTCAAATGGGACCCACATTGGGACACTTGTTAGGCCCATTTTTCAAGGATGGAGTTGCGGGGAAAACTTGGGAAATTTTCCCTTTTCCAAAAAGGAGGTGAAATGGTAGAATTTGGCATTGGTTCCTTTAGGACCCACCTTAGGATACATGTTGGAGACATTTCTCAAGGGCGAAGGTGCGGAGCAAAATGTGAAAATTTTACATTTTTCCAAAAGTTGTAAAAGGAAAAAAGGAACCCGTAGGCCCTCTTGGATCTCCCACGTGGATGGTCAAAATTCAAAGTTGAAATCAATGGTAGCTGTGAGTCTAAATCTTATTTTCTCCCATTTTTACTAAAACACACCTGGAAGTGTGAGTCTTCATGTTTTCTTGGTATTTCCTACACGCCAAATAGAGAGGGGAGTTAATTTTGATATCTTAGTTTGGTGGGAGAGATCTGGAGACATCTTTCACCATTAAAATGGTCCGACTATTGGGCTCGATCTGATTTTCCGTTTGTCTTCTCCCGAGCACGCAAGGAACCAGATTTGACAGATTAGGGGTAGAAGTTGTTGGCAAGTTAAAGGAGAAGTGTTCTACCAAATGAAGGAGTTGAATGCTAAGATTTTCAAAGAGATATGCCCCATGAACACCTAATAACTTTTAGAGATCTGATTCTAGGAATCGCAATCGAGATCATGGTGATCACTGGTACATTAAACGTTTTTGTCTTGTGGGGAAGAAAAAGTCCTGTTGTAAAATGTTATAAATGGGCATGATTTTTCCATGAAAAAGGTTGGGAGTTTGTGAACGTAGAAGTGTTAGGAGTCCAAAACTAATTTCCTAAGAGAATAGCTTGATAGAGCCTGTCTTTCTGAGAAACTTTCTGAAGAAGTCTATTTATCTCTTTTGTGTTACATTTGATCATGTCAAGGTGGTTGCAAGTGTACAGCCATTGACAAGCGATGAGATTGTTAGAGTAAATTTCCCCTGCTGATAAATTTTACCAAAATTAAGTTAATCTTTGTTATTCTTGGGTAAAATTTGTGTTTTCTTCATTCCTAAATGTCTGCAAGTAGTTTTTCTTATTTCTGTTGCATTCTTGCATTGAAATCTATGTGAATAAAAAAGATCTTATCCTTGTGATAGTTTGGTGGCATTTGCAATTTCATTTATCAGAAGAGATTTCATTTGATAGTGAAAAAATCAAATTTAAAATCACTGTGACTCCTAGAATGACTATAAGATTGTTTTTTAGCCTTTGAGGGTATCTTAGGCATGATGAAACAGAGATGGATAATGTTCAGTTAAGTTTTCCAATTTGAGCCTTCATTTTGGATCCTTGAAGTTTGTGTGAAAAGTGCTGATCTGGACCTCCATTGAAGCGCATATTCTAGTTAAAGGAACATCCTAGCTACTCTGAAAGCATTTTGTTGTTCGAGTTTTCCATTTTTGTAAAATTTCTCAAAAATTTGGTATAATAAAGTTTATTCTGCTTCACCTCCCACCAAAATTCATTTAAAACAACTAATCCTACCCATACCACCCCTGTTTGTCCTGTGTGTGCACAAATTCATAATTTCCATTACCAAAGCATGCGGAAACAATCAGGATTCTAAATGTCTTTAGTAGCCCTAACCTTGCCTAGAGAATATCTCCACTATCTAGAAGGACAACTTGTGAGAGTCAGATTTTGTTGCATTGATCATATTTTCTTCAAGGTATCCTTAACAACTTCATTAGGAAGGATATCTCCATCTCCTCCACAAACAACAGAATACAAAAGGGTTCTCTTACCTTAGTTGAAAGGCACAACCTAAAATATTGAGGATAGATCAAATCCTCCTAAGGTGCTACCCACTCCCTTTCAAAGCCTGAGTGATAAAAAGTCAAATAGGTTGCTTCCCCAGCTACAAAATGACATACATAATCATCTATCTGCCTATGAGCATCTTGTCAAATCTATGATGTTGCTTGGCCTTTGAAGGAGATTAAATTCGACTACCAACACCCCATTTAGGTATGAACATTTTTACCCCATTTTATTTTTAGTTTTTAAATGAGGTATACACACAAATGTAAGATTGTATATATATGTGCGTGTGTTTTATTTTTAGTTTTTAAATTTTATTTTGGAAATACAGGATTAAAAATACTGATCTTATATAATACCGTCATATTTAGAAATACGGCCATATATATATATATAGAAGGTTATTAGTAATGCTGGATCGGCTATGTGTAAATCACAGTATTTTAAAGAAATGGGCCGTTGTAAAAATAAGGAGTCTGGGGTTTACATTATATGGTGTGGGGGGAGGCGTCATCCCCACCTTACAGAAATTTATTTTACTTGCTAAGTTTGTCCGCCCAGCTCTACCAACAAAGCTTTAAGAAAATTTTATGTATTCTTTCTGTTTTATACAAACCTTGTTCCCACAGAAAAAAGGTAGGCTTATTTGTTTTTTTTTGTAATTTGATTTTTCCTTATTCATTTACACTACTTTATAAATCCTACAGAGATGATTAACGTATATGCCCATGTAAATACTATTTAATAATACAATAACTATTATATTTTAATCTTCTACATCTTAAAAAAAAGAGTAGGCCGATTAGACTTAGGGAATATATATATATATATATATATATATATATATATATATATATATATATATATATATTATAGTTTCTTTATTAATATTTATGTAAGTATTGATAATAAACCAATATCTTATTTAATAGTTATTGGTTTATTATCAATATATGTAAGTATTGATAATAAACTAATATCTTGTTTAATAGTTGTATTAATATATTTAAATAATTATATATATTTTTGGCAATGTTTTTTTTTTAAATTTGTTTTCTACAATTTATTTGTTAAATAATATTTGTATGTAAAACAAAAATATGAGAGTACAAAAGATGCATGAAATTTGTATATTTACATGAATATGTCTAAATGTGGTTAAGTGGTTGGACTCATTGTCAAGGAAATTAAGTAAGGTAAGAGTAGTATTTTTTTGGCATACAACTTAATGTATGATTACAAACATTTCTAACTTTTAATTATGTCCAATTTCAAATAAATAACTCATAGAGATAAAATAAGGGTTATCTTTCTCCAACATTTCCATTCAAAACATGCAACTTACAACAAGGTAAAATATAAATCATTTTCAACGAATACAACTTTTAAATTTCTCCTTTAACTATAACAATACAAATTTGATAAATGAAATTTGCAACAACATTATTTGAAAATACAAGAATTACAATCCTTCCACTCTTAGTAGAAACAACATGGCAAAATTTACAAAAATAAAATTCTTCTCTTAACCATACATATTTCCAACTCACTTTGGCAAAACAAGTATAAGATGATAGATTTACAAGAATTTATTTTTTACAATACAAATACAATGCACTCCACACAAGGAGGAAACAACATCACGATTTTATTACTCTTTCTCTTTCTTGGTTTCCTACAGCAACTCCATGTGAGGCTTCACTTGAGCTCCATCAAAATCTTCATCTTTCAAGAACAACAACAAAAAATGGGGAGTAGGCAACGTTCTCTGCCTAACCAATATTCAATTGTGGAGAATAAGCTATCCTCTTGATTGGCCCCCAAGCCACAACCATAGAGCAATAAGTAATGGATACAACCAATGGAAACTTTAACAAATGCTTCTACATCACAACACACATACCAACAATATTGTAACACACATACAAGACAAACAATAATATCAAGAAATGTAACTTTTCCAAAACAAGGCTTGAATACTCTAAGCCAAGGGAGTAAAGAAATATGTGAAAATCACTTTTTTCTCCAAATGGGTTAAGTGTCCATCTTGAATCCTCAAAAAATACAAAACACACTCATGCCAGACTCATATGCATCCCTCAAATCTCGTATGCATCCCTCAATCTCTTATGCCTCCCTCAAATAAAACATATAAAATAAGTAAGATTTTTTCCTATCTAAAAGGTGGGACAGCCAACCCAAACTAGCTCCGAAATATGCAACAATACTCTTATGCCTCCCTCAAAATTTCCCCATAAACCTTCTCTTACACCATAATTATTGCAAGAACTTGATCCCAAAATCACAACTCCAAGATCTTTTCAAGCTCAAATCCAAATCCAAACAATATGTAAGACTCCAAAGCAAGCAACTCAAGGTAAAACTCAAAAAAATAAATGCACAATAAAATGAAGTAACCCCAAAACCATCAAATCCACTTGCATATATAGAAAATGAGGAGAGGAGGGTGAGGTGGCTCCATATATGATGCCGCATCACTTCTCCTCAAATCCAAATCACCAAGTCAAACATCAAACCCAAGGCTAATAAATTGGTGGGTGAGGTTATGACAAGCCTCTTACACAAACTAACCCTCACCCCATACCTCTAAAGGACACAATTAAAAAATCATGTAAGAAAGTGCGATAAATTTCACCCTATTACCTTCCAAATCACATAATAGGGCCTAATTTTGACCCCTTACCCCATAGATATAGTTGGAAGGTGAATTTAAGAGGTGTGGGACAAACTTAACTTGTCCCACAGGCCTCCAAAGTCAAATTTTGTGATTTGAGGGATGGTTTGAGTACACACAATCAAAAATCAAATAGATTCTACTCAAGTCACAAGATCAGAAGGACCAACTACTCATAATAAATGTCCCCTTTGTCACATCCCAAATATTTAAGTTAATCAACATAATTCATTACTAAACAAGGGAACATTTAATCAACAATACAAGAGTAGAATATAATGCAATAATAAAATACATACTCGCAAATCAATCGAAATAAAAGTGAGAATATGGCCGAGAGAGAGAGAGAGAGAGCTATGGGATGGCTAGAGAAAGATCCTAGGTGGATATACTATTTTATACAAACTACACTGAGACTACAAAGTTGGTACTGACCTAAAAGAGTTGGATTCTCCACATCTGGAGATCCTTGGAAGTTTTATTGACAATAAAAAAAGGAAAAACTAAAATTTGTGATTTTGGGTAGATTTGTAGGAATCAGGCCCAACATACATTTCATCAGGGACTTGTGTAGACATAAATGGGGATGTGAAATTGAGTTCAAATATCTAGTTGCAGATGGATTCTTATTCATTTTTCTAAATGAGAATGACATGCAAAATGTTCTTCTAGGTGCTTCATGGTTCTATGGGAATGCTGCCATAAGTTTTCGAAGATGGGAACTAGGTGTCCCAGACAATATTGCTTTTAAAGCCCTCTAGATCTGGATTCAGATCACTTCTCTTCCTTTGGATTTTTGGGAATCTTAAATCTTTATGGGTGTGGCTAGAGCAATGGGTGTTCTGATCTTCGTGGATCCAGCTACAAACGCTAGCTCGCGACTAGTGTTTGCGAGGTTGTGCATTTCTATTCTGGATGGAACAAGAATACCCAAGATGTTTATGTTGAAATCTCCACAAGGAGATTGGGATAAAAAAATAGATGTGGAAAGCTCAAATATTTACAGTGCCAACTGTTGCAGGGTGAAAAACATCACGTCTTCTTGCTACTTATTTAAAGATCCTCGACAGCGATGTGAAGCCACGAATAGTGAGTCGGAAATGGATGAAATCGAAGTGACTGAGGATACTAAAACATAGCAAAAAAACCCCCATGGTAGGGACCAAAACCAAAGACCCTATGTGTAGTGTGTTGATGCCTTTAATCAATCCCAATGGTGCCTACGATGGGTTACACCAGGTGGCATATAGGGAAAACAATTCAAATTCTAGGGAAGTTGGTGTATCAAGTGGTGGAATTAATGAGATCTTCATGGTTTGTGCTTAGGACATGGATCCCTCCGTTGTCTCCCAATAAAATTTACAAGATATGATGCCTTATGACATGGTATTGGTGGTTAACCTCAGTAGAGGTAATTTTCTCGATGAAGAGTCCTCTTTAGAGGCTTTTGGTTTTAAGGATGGGTGGTCATATGTGTTTAAAAAGAAGAAAAAAATACGGTCATTCACCCTCTAACATGACCCGTCAGTCTCATTTTGGGGGAGTTCTTGGAGGTTAGGATTGCTCTTTGGTCAAGCGTATTTTTATTATTGTAGCCTTTTCTATCCTCTTGTGCTTCCTCCTCATTGGTGTCTCGATTTTCTATTTGTCTACGGTCCTTTGGATCTATATCTTTTTTTTGCTTCTCCTTAACGCTTCATTGTTCTATCTTGGGTTTGTACAAAGTTTCCAGACTCCCTTCAAAATCCATTTTTTACCTAATGTAATAAAAAAATTAAAGTTACAAGAACAACACAAATCCCATGGTCACAATCTAAGGTCATCCCCCCCATGGAGGCCTCCTAACATCCTAGCTTCATACTATAATAACATAACACACATTTTCCATTGTGACCATTGTTGCAACCATAAGGTATTCCGCTACAGTTGATCTCTTACCCCCCTTTTAGTTTTTGTGATACACTTACCTAAAAAATCAACAATACCTCCTTCGGCTTCATTGCCCCATTAAATATATCAACGATAAAATACATACACATCCATCAATAAACATCATCATAACACAAAATCATCATCGAATCTAAGCAATACTATCATTTGTTTACAATTTCCTAAACATTTCAATTGCTATATTTCATCAATATCAATGAGATTGCAAGATTATCTATAACACTAAACATAGTCAATATGATGATGATTCAAAATGCTAGTGTATGTATATATATATATAAAATCTAACAACACATCATCATAATTTCACATAATTAAATCATCATCAATACTGAAATATTTATCCATGCATTATAGAAGTACGTACAATCCACAATATGAGTCACAACATATCGATAATAAAAGCATTTCTATTGTCTATCATCATGCTAATAAAAATATAATAATAATGTCCATGGCTTTACTCTTCATTAATAAAAAATCATAATAGAATAGTGTTGAAGAGGAGTGCACATTACATCCCGCTTCCCTTAGAATCGACTTCCTTTTGGAAGTCACGAAAGGAGGTGGGAAATAGAGAATACAAATAGAAATCACGCCTCCCATAGTTTTAGTTACTTAGAAGAAAGAGTCTGATCTCTGAAACCCAATTTTGGTTCAAGATTATTATAAAAAATAGAAGGGAGGCTATTAGGCACAGATACTAACCCTCCTCCCAACTAGACTTTTAGCATTCCATCCTACAGAGTAATCTCTATCAATTTAACTAAGTTACAACACATAACATTTAAGTAGGAAAACATTGATGGAATCTAAATGAATGACAACAAGGTCCAAGAAGAATATGAAAAATTCATATACACAACCACCTATGGATACAACACACGATAAAAAGAAGATAAGATTTCCATTAAAGTTGAATTTCACTTAAATGTTCATTATCTTAGTGAAGATTAACAACTACCAATCATGACCTACAATTTTCCATGAGAAAGCACACCTATTCATATGTCTAACAATTCAAGAACTCACAAGACAAGGGTTGAAAAAAATAAAAACACTTGGATTTAAAAAAAGCATTTACAAGGATGCAGATTATTTATTGGAAGTAATTTATATAATTTAGAAGAACTCACTAAAATTATCATGGGAACACTAAGCATAATATTGGCCACAAGGGTTCTATAGTCTTGAATTTATACCCAAACATCGTAACACGCAACCCCTAACCCTAATTAGAAAACCCAATCAATTAGAAAATAATTCTATTTTTTTGTGATAGGAAATCCTTGCCCATATTATCATATCGACACAAGGGGGTACCATCCTCTTTATAAAACAAAACAACATTTATTAATTTTAACCTACTCTATCTTAAATACTCTCAGAATGAACACAAAATTAATATTAGAGCACATAAGGACACTCAAGCAAGCTAGGAGAAAATAGAAAAAATGAGAGTTCCAACTAAAATTTAACGAAAGAAACACACAAAACGTTCTTGTAGAAACATATGGAAATAACTTGCACCATTCACTTCCCCAAAGGATAATGGGGAAAACATCTTGGTTTCCGAAAAGGAAGGAGGATTCCAAAATTTCTCCGCATCCTTAACATATGTTGCCTAAGCTTATCAATAAGCCTAAGTCACCAATGACTTATTCTAACACAAGAAGGGTGCTTCCAAAAAATGAATGCCTAGACTCGCTCCTAACGACCACAAACATACACTAGTTGAGCTAAGATTTAAATGGGTAGATTGGCCTGAAAGGTTCCAATAAGGGAAAAACTACACCTATTAATGTTCATGTAGGAAAACACAACTAGAACACCGCATCATCAATACAATACTCCATTATCCTGGATAGAAGGATAAATTA
Source organism: Taxus chinensis (assembly GCA_019776745.2). NCBI lineage: Eukaryota > Viridiplantae > Streptophyta > Pinopsida > Cupressales > Taxaceae > Taxus > Taxus chinensis. The sequence goes on from CM034148.1 coordinate 183,289,788, forward strand.
GGAAGTTCTATTAGCTGCCATCTCTTACAAGATGGACGTAGGGTCCACCCATATGAATATGACAAGTAATCCTTTCTAAAAGGTGATAAAATCCTTATGTATATTGATAAATTTTTCATACAACTAGTGAGATGTCCAAAAATATTCCTGTATTCAACTTGCTTTATAATCGTTATGCATGTGTTGGTTGTCTGATATAACAAGGGAGGCATAATCATTTTATTTTCATATTATTAATTGGGAGTTCATCATGAGATTAACACTAATTATTTTGTACTTGTCTAGCATTGTAATGACTTATTCTTTCATGATTTATGGTCTTGGCATTATATCACATACTAATTATCGTAAAATATCATGATAATTTTATAATAAGAACATAATAAGAACATTATAATATCATGATAATTTTATAATAAGAACATGATAATTCAATTTTACATGTAACACCTTAACATCTTAGGGCGCACTTGAGATTAGACACTCATACAATAGTTTAAGAAATCCTTTTGATTAGTTAGAACATTCAGATTGTGTCCTTTATAAATTTTGGGCATGAAATAGCAATTTATACAACAAGGTTTTTTATTTACTCATTTTTCTTATTCTTGAATCCCATAAATTTATCCCTTCCATAATCTAAATGATGAAACACAAGTTATAATTATGTTTTCTAAGCATATTTCTTATAATTTTTCCAATTAATGCATTCCTTATACTACTATATCCCATATCTTGTATCATTAAGACCATGATCAATGTTGACATGATTTCTTTCCAATCTATATAGGTAGAAATTTTTATCCATTCTACTTCTAGGGAAGTATAAGGGAAGTCGTTCTATTTTATCATAGTTTTTATTTCTTCAATTAAACTAAAAAGTTGTCGTAAGAAACCATTTTTTTAATGTTCACAGTACTTATTAAGTTTTTAACACCCAAGCCTTCTAATTAGAGTTCTAATATGATCAGGTTTATCACATTACCAATTGAATTTTAATGATTAGGAAGAGCCAAGTTATCGCATTATTAAGTTTATAGAAATAAGAGGTCATTAACCAAAACAAAATACACAAGGTTTACAAGAGTTTCCCAAAGTTACATGCATTATCAATGTAATCCAAGTGATTCTTCAGAACTATCGATAAAACATACAATCAAGAGGTACATTAAGAGGTTACACATTTGATTTTATAAGTTCAAGGAGTTTTAGATCAGTGTGACGGAGAAAACAACATTAACGACTTTCACTCTAAATAGGTTCACTATGTATTATACCTCACCAAGATATCATCATCAAAGAAAGCAAGAAACAAAAGAAAAATTTCTCATAGACACCACACTTCCTCACCAAGAGGACATCAACATATCAAGAGAGAAAACAAATGATTTTCTCTAAACATATCCTCTAAGGCCAAGATTTTTAATCTTGGATGAAAGAGCATGACATAAACATGTTTATGCATGATCACAACACCCCTGATTGTTTAGAATTCGAAGGCTTGATATTGTTAGTGTGATTACATAACATGGAGCTTTTCCAAAAGTGTGGGACTTTACATTCGGGAAATATCTCTGGATGAAGGCCGGTTAATATTCCTCTATACTGATACACACATCCAAATTGTAGAATATCTACTCTACAATCTATTATAATTTGCCAAGGAGACATGGTTAAGAAGATTGAAAGAAATTAAACCTAAACTACAAAGGCAATGCACCAAAAGGAATGTTGAATACTTACTTTACATGGAGTTAGAAACCACAATTAGATTAAGAAGGATGAAAATACAATAAAAATCAATCCACTCATGAGAATCCATTAACCATTAAATACAAACCATTAAACATGTAAGACAACCACCATGCACAAATAACCGAGATCGCAATGAGAAATTAAGGGAATACAATGAGCATAAGAGAGGGTTGAAATCATCCAAAAAATTATATTACTACTCCATAGATTTGATCTAGAACATTACAATTGCCAAGAGATAAAATAATTACATTACAACTTGAATGGGAGGTTTGAACTCCAAAAATTGACTTATAGAAAAGAGAAGAAGGGAGGGTGCAAAGAAAAATTATTCAACCTTGTAAAATGAACCCCTCTTTACAATATATAGGAAGAATGAGAGGAAATAAGAGAGAAGGAATATGAAATCCTGCTTCAACCACCCAAAAATACATAAAAACCACCTACCAAAATGATGGTTTCCACTGCAAAACCCATGCCTTTCGGAACTCTTCCTTGCTGGAGAAGAAATTAAGCCCATACCTCTTTATGTGGTAGGTAATAAATCTGGAAACACCCTTTAAAAATGATAGACTTTACTTCTTCATTTTTAAATACTTATTCTCACTAATCCTTTTTACACACACTAGCCCTAACCCCATACCTCCAAAGATCACAATAAAAAAATTATGTAAGAAAGTGCAATAAATATCACATTATTACCTTTCAAATTACATAATGGGGTCTAATTTGTACCCCATGTCCCATAGGTATAGTTGGTAGGTTAATTTAATAAGTGTGGGACAAGATTTACTTGTCCTAAAAGCCTCCAAAATGGCTCCAAAGTCAAATTTCTAGATTTTAGGGATGGGTTGAGTACACACTATCAAAAATCAAATAAAATCTACTAAAATAACAAGATCAAAAGAGCCAACTACTCCTAATATATGTCCCCTTTGTCACATCCCAAAAATTTAACTTAATTAATATAATTAATTAGTAAACAAGGGTACATTTAATCAACAATATAAAAGTGAAATATAATGCAAGAATAAAATACATACTCACAAATCAATCAAAATAAAAGTGAAAAGAACAACACAAATCCCATGGTCACAATCTGAGGTCATTCCCCCATGGGAACCTCCTAACATCCTAACCACATACAACATTAACACAACACAATGTTTCCATGGTGACCACTATTGCAACCATTAGATATTCCACTATGGTTGCTCTCCTACCCACTTTTATTTGATGTGATACAATCACCTGGAAAATCAATAATACATCCTTCAGATTCGTGGCCACATCAAATATATCAACAATAAAATACATGCACAACCATCAATAAAAATCATCATAACATGAAATCATCATCAAAGATAAACAATGTTGTCATTCATTTACAATTTCCTAAACATTTCAATTCTACCATTTCATCAATATCAGTGAGATCACAAGATTATTTCAAATACCAAACATAGTCAATACAATGAGAATTCAGAATCTCATTATATATATATATACATACATACATACATACAAGATAAGAACACATCATCATCATGTCACTTAATTAAATCATCATCAATTTTTAAATATATATCCTTGCATTCTAGGAGTACATACAAATGCACAATATGAGTCACAACATATTGATAATCAAAATATACTAATAATGTCCATGCATTTACTCTTCAATAATAAAAAATCATAATATAATAGTGCGACGAGGAGCGGAAATTAAAATATAACATAAATTATTTAATGAAATAACACTTGTATTATGAGAAATAATATTATAATTTTATACACCTATTCATAAAAATGGTAATATTGAAAGATGATGGAAAAATTCACACTAGCCCATATGTGTAGGAGAAAATGAAAAAAATATTAATATAAACTTAAAACACATGACTATTTTAGAGATAATCGTGAATAAAGTAGAAGTAGAGAGCGATGAAAATCCTCAACGCTAAATGCATCTTTTTACAAAGGGGAATTTTTCCACTTAGTGTATTTAGCGTGATGATATACTTTGGCGAAAGATAGTAATTGTTGTCAGGATTTACCAAATCATTTGGAAATTGAAGTCAATTATAAATGGGTTCCTTAGTAATGGTTGGGTTTTAAATAGCTTTGTCAGGGTATTCATGTCCTCATGCTTTGACCAAATCAAGAGAAATTCCATGTGTCAATTCAGTGCCCTTGTTTGCATAACAATGCACAACCATGTTATTGCATGACATTGACATTGAGCCCCACCCTATGTGGTAGGTATGTATAGTAAAGTAGAACAAATGCATATTACCCTACTCTAAGTGGATGCCAGAACAATGACAAGACCTATTGCAATTATCCCCTTTCCTTTCAACAAGGAATAACAAGCAAAAGATGATTAAAGAACCTACATAATTGTTTAAAGATCATTTACCAAATGATGATAAAGTGTATGTAGATGGGACAACACTAGAGACACCTTCCTTGATTGCATGTGGATCCGTAAAAATAAATTAGAAACAACATATATTTGTTATAAGGTGACTTAGTAGTGCAATAAACAATATTACGACTATAAACAATTTTTTTTTCTTTTGAAATGAAAAATAGAATTATCAATTTGAAATCATGAAAAATATGGGTAAATTCCATAGAATAATCTTCAAGAAGCATGTATTGGAAATTAAAAATATTTTGTCTAAAAGGATTAAAAAATGATAATAGAGTTTGAGGTTTCTAGTCAAAGTAGAAAATGTGTATGATGGTATCAATTCCTCAATAAGAAGGAAATTGTTGTTACAAGATATATGAAATATAAAGATAAGTTAGTATTTGGGTTCTTAAATGTAGGAATTGTTTGCAGTATTTTATTGTATTGTTCAGGCATGCAGTTTTTTTATCTTTCCCTTCCTTCTATGTAATAATTCAGATATGTATCCACCTGTTCAACCACTTCTGCTACGTGTATATAATTTATAGTATACTTCAAAAAGGAACTACTAATCACTTGATCTCCATTAAGAAAATAATATAATTTATATGGATGTGGAAGTTTTCTCCTCTTCATACCAGATAGATTTATTTGTTCAGAAATATTTTATATGATTCTCTTTTTCTAAAGTTGTCCCACACTTGTAATTAGGTGTATTAGTAACACGTACGCTCTACACATAGGAATACTACTCCATAGTTGACAAGGGTATGTAACTTGACAACATTGATAAAAAAAAGAAGAAAAGATTAGTTGTCTCGTTATATACCGTAGAAAATTTATTGGTTTTATCCTGCCATTATTATTTAGAGTATTCAAAAATATTTTACCAAATCAGGGTGGCATATATTTTAATGAAGTATCAAGGTCTAAATTTCAGATGCCCCTTTTTTTTGAAATTTAGGAAAGAGGAGATACTATTCGATTTTCATACTTTAGGTGATCCAAACTATCTTGATGTTTAATTTGCAGGATGTACCAGCCTTGTGACAATTTTCTATGCATATGGAAAGGAATTCATCTTAAGTCTCTATTGATGATAACAACACATCGATTGTTTTTACATCCACATTTTCAACACCAAAATACCACATTAAAATTATCTGATTTTTTTTTTGTCTATAAATGGTCTCTACACAACACTACATGCGATTCAATAGAAAAAATAAAAATCAGATAAGACACTCAAACAAAACATCGACCCATAAATACAACATGATAGCACAATATATACCCCAATACCACACTTTCGATGATGAATAAATACTAGCAATGAACCAACCACAAAAGGGACCCAAGGATTGGAAAATTCACAACATATCATTACCATCATTACGTCTTAGTTAAGATTAAAATTTCAAGAGAATTTATCATGAAATTTTAAATTCTCCTTTTCCACCTACATATTCTTAATTTCATTTAATATTCAACTTAGAATAAGATCATGTAATTTGTATCTTTCTCCCTTACAAAAATATCCCTAACGATATAATTATCCACCATATTTGAAATGCACACAAAATTCCTAATGCTCTCGTTCTTATGTTAAGGTTCTACTTCTCAGTACATTTCTTCGATGTTTAAATTTTACCCTTGTTACACAATGGGAAACAACATGAATTCAAGGAGGAATATTAGAATTTAAAGGAGATTTAGACTAAATATGCCTCTTTCCATAAAAATTCTTCAAGTACGGCACCTTTATTTTCCTGTTATAGTGGATATAGTTGAATAACTTGTTTTAGTCAATACAACATTTTCACTTCATGAAATATTATTTAGATATAAACATATTTAAGAGCTTATATTTTATCAAAAGTTTGATCTCACCAAGATAAAATATTATTTATTTATAACAACATGAAAATATCTAGTCAATTTATAAGGAGTTCAAGTATTACATTATTCCTAACCCAAAATCTTCTTACTCTTATGCTCTATTCACTTACATCAAACTTTGGTGTCACTTTGCTTTCACTATTGACATTGTTTTAGAAGAATTGTAATTCAAATTACATATAATTTACACTTAGGGATTCATGACCTCAAGGAGTTGTGACTTCCACAAATAACTCATTTTATCACTCTTAAACACTCAAGTATGAAATACATAATACAAGTGAGACAACCCAACAACTGTATGCTTTTCAAAAAATTTCCAAGGAACTATTTAAATCATTGGGGGAATATGCATTAGTGTTTCCTTCACCAATAACCTTAAGAGAGGTTCCATGATCTATTAACTTCAAAAGCATTCATGGATGGGGTAATATTACACCATACGAGAAGCACATGGTAATCCACCACTACATACTAAGGGACACATTTATCTAAGAGGGACACAAGGGGTTCAATTGCAAAAGTTATAAAATCTAATACGTTCAAAATCCTTGTACATCAATAGTTACAATCATTGGTAACAATACATCATAAATTCTTTTTCCCTCAACATCATGAGAGGTCACTTGATTTATTACATTCATTAGTGCACAAGGGTTTCTACACCCTACCACAAGAAGAAATTAGATAAATCAAATGTCCCTATCTTGCAAAGCCTTCGTGCCACATGAGGTATTCCAAGAAAACATTTTTTCACTTTCGTTCATACTTATCTTATAAAGGGTTCCATTAGGTTTGGTTCATTTATTTTATTTCTGATAAAAAATATATATCTCGATTAATAATTTGAATTATCTTAACATGGACACATTTTAAGTTTTGATTATTTGATGAGAAACTACATTTTCTCAATCATTTGTTCTCATGCAGATTAATTCATATCCATTTTCACATCAAAAAGGAAGATTTATTATGTTGATATTAATCTCCACGACACTTAAAGTTATTAGGCCAACATCACAAGGGTACATTCTTAAACAAGGCATAGTTGTAAATTTCCCTTTACACTTAAAAACTTAATAGTGCATTAATGCATGACCCAACCTTCCCTATGGTCCTATCCTAACCATTTTTCATTATATTCCACTTCTAATTTTATTTAGTCTCTAAATAACCATTAGATTTCAATCTTACCATGTCATCTTGTATGCCACTAAAGTGACATTATGCCTCACATTAAGGCATGTTATATACATTCATTACACGTGAGTGCTCTCAATTAGGTTGCTAAGGAGGAACACACAAATGAATACAATACCCCAATGTGTCTTGGATTATGATATATGTTTGGAGCTGACATAACTCAAGGATTACCAGAGAGGATCCTCCTATTAAACCAAGGGTAAATAATTTTTAATTTATATGTTATTTTTGTCTCTTCTCGATCAAAAAGAAAAACAAAAAAATGTAAGTTGATAACTTTGTTTGAATATTAAGTGATTTCCTAGGTCAATGCAACATTCTCAGATAGGTAAAAACATGGTATTTAAAATTATTTTTCAACAATTTTACTAGCACAATCATATCCGATATTTTAGTGACACTAAATATTTTAAATGACAAGGTTCCAGTTTCATTTTCCTATATTTAATTTTTCACTAAAATAAGGATTCTTTGACATCATTTTCCAAAGAAGCATTATACAATCAACTTCATTTACTTAACATAATATACATAATTATAACTAAGAGTAACATTCGTTAAGTAGGAAAAATTTCAACTACGTACGAAATAGTACATTTTCTCAATACACAACACTATGATATACATAAAAAATACATTCTATTCTTAATAGTATCACAAAAATATTATAAAATATTACACTTCCTTTGAATAACATGATAATATAATCCCCAAGTTTTGTTTTACTACTCCATTTGTTCAGGTACCTGCAACCACCACAGGGTCAGTCCTAAACTGGTATGGAAATTCCCTACACCCAATCCTAATTCCACACTTTAATTATTTTGAACAATATTAATTTAAATTGAAGACATAGGTAGAGACAAGTTGAGTGAAGAAGACAAAGTTCATTTCCCACTCATTCATACATTCACATTCATTAGTACTTAACATTTTTAAACTAGAGAGAGAGAGAGTATAAATGAGAGAGAAAGTTGAGAGACATTTTATTTTCCATTCAAAATATCATAACCATTTTCCTTCATGTCCATTTTCATTTCAATCCAATTTACATTTCCCAATTCATTTATGTTTTCAAATCATCTAAATTTTCATAAATGTATTCGGAGAGAGAAGACGATAGAGAGAGAAAAAACACCATACATTTTGAAATCAGTTCATAAAAAATACAATATTAAATAATATTGGACATGAAATTATGAACTTATTACGAGGTCGCATGTGTGGCTAGAACTCAAACAAGAATTTCAAAGGGAGATTCTAGCTAAAGTAGCAAGTTGAGAAAATTGACCAAAACAACAAAAGTGCTTACAAACTCGGCTTAAGTACTCTTGTTTTAAGTTGGATCAAAACAATTTAGGATTCCTACTTAGTCCCCCATATTTAGAGAACTCATCGTGACTGAATTTTTTTTTTTACGATGAGCAAAGCTCAAGTTACAAGGGCAACTCCAAGGCTAGTTATCGTAATTACGTCAACAAATCTTGTCCCATAACGACCAGTGCACACTAATACCCACTTGCAAGACTAGGTACTATTGGATTTTTCAAAGGAATGAATGTTTTTTATAATTATCTTATTGGAAGCCTATAGGTAGGAGGTAGTATTTTTCAATTTTTCTCAAACTAAGTGACAACTGTAAGATGAAACCGACCACGTTTTACTAAAAATGAACACATCAAACAAGTGACTGTTAAGTTATGTGGGTTTAGAAATTAAGTTTTTAGGGACACTAAATAAATTCAAACGACTTGGATAAGTTACCACATGGTGTCCCACGTTACCAGGGGTCATGCTACGAGTTTCAGGTTTACGGTATACTAGGGTATGATGCTCCATGCACGTGACTTTAAAGATAAAATTTTTTTCTTTTTTTTTGTTTTTTGTTTTTTCTGTGGATGTTTTGGGATTTCACGTGAAGGAAAGATTTTTTCATTTGTTGTAATTATCTTCCCTATCATTTAATATTAAATTTCAAAAATATTGAAATGATTAAGTGAAATTTCATGTAAGTGAAAAGCGGAAAACCATAACTTTTTACACAAAACACCTGATCCCCCCATTAGAGGAGACCACAAAAATTTCCACATTCACCAAGTGCAAACCACAAGACCAAACATGGTGAGCTCCACAAAACTTACAGCTGGCCATAGTTTCAATGAACTCACAAGATGATATATGATAAAAATTTAGCATTTCATCTAAATAAGCAAATCGAACACCAGTGCATACAAATTTTCCTTTCATCTACTCCAATGCTTTATTTAGAAACAACCAAGTAGGCACTAGGAAAATGAAACTAATTTATTTGGGCATCTTTCATATATTTTACCTGGAAGTTTCTTAACCCTCATAAAAAACAACCATTTTTTGTTAATCCAATGATTGAGACACTCCTTAAGGCTACGTTCTTCTAGGAATTTGGACTTAATCCTTCCAAAATCATTACTTTGAATTTTTCTAAGCCTCTTCAATGACTCTACTCTTATTCTACCTGCACCTGTAGCATTCCATGAGATGTCACCTAGCTAAGGAACTTCTTCAACGCATTTTGGTAAACATCTTCATGTCATGCTTCCATGGTGAGAAAATAAGAGGAGACTAGACAAGGAGAGGCTTCCACACAAAGGAAGGGTGAAAAAGTCAAATTTGGAAGATACATGCATGGAACAACAAGAAAGGGAACTTCCCATGTATAAATCCAAGTAAAAATTTCTTAAAATAAAATAAAAGGAGTAGGAAAGAAAAAGATATGGTGGCTACAAAGGCCATAGACCACATAACACAAGTGCTCAGAAGAAGAAGAAGCCAAATCAATACAATTCTTCATTACACCAAATGCAGCAACTCCTCAGCCTCAATCCTCTTCCTCCTCATACAAAAAATAACTCAACAAGAGGAATAAGTTTCCTTTTAACTAAGAGGCAAATGAAATTGCTTCAGGTATTGAATAAACTCCATATCAGTCAATTTTTAGCGGGTAAAATGAGTAGATATTTTGTTACATATATATTTTTCGTATGTAAGAATGATTTATCCCATAATGGGATTGATTTTAGGATCTATATTAGCGAAGTTCCCTTTATCAAAGTTCAAAAAAATAGGTTTTTTACCAAAACTTACTACGACCAACCAATTACTACTAACTTTGCAATTTTAACCTATGGTTCCTGTTATGGCAAAAGCACAACACCCATGATTTCTCAATCCTTTATTCCTAAGATTTCAAGAGCATTTATTGTCTAAGGATAAATTATTCTTTTCCACCTACACGTTTTTAATCTCATTTAATATTTAACTTACAATACGATCATTTAATTAGCTCTTTCTCGCTTACAATAATCCCCTTAACTAAATAATTATTCGCCATATTTCAAAAGCATACAAAATTCATAATGCTCTCTTTCTTATGTTAAGGTTCTACTTCTCAGTAAATTTATTCGATGTTTCTATTTTACCCTTGTTACACAAGGGGAACTAAAGTTAATTCAAGGAGGAATATTAGGATTTAATGGAGGTTTAGATTAAAGATGCCTCTTTCCATAAACATCCTTAAATTATGGTACCTTTATTTTCCTGTTCTAGTGGATCTATTTTAATAACTTGTTTAAGTCAATACTAAATTTTCACTTCATGAAATTTTATTTACATATAAACATATTTAAGAGCTTATATTTGATTGAATGTTTGATCTCACCAAGAGAAATTCTTATTTATTTATAACAACATGAATATGTCTAGTTAAGTTATAAAGAGTTCAAGTATGACATTATTCCTAACAAAAAATCTTGTTTACTCTTCTACTATTTTCACTTACATCAAACTTTGGTCTCACTTTGGTCTCACTATTGGCATTGTTTTAGAATAATTGTAATTCCAATGAAATATAATTTACACTTAGGGATTGACGACCACAATGATTGGTGACCTTACATAAACAACTCATTTAATAGCTCTTAAACACTCAAGTATTACATACATATTACAAGCGACACAACCCAACAATTGTATGCTTTTCAAATTTGTTGCAAGGAACTATTTAAATCATTGGGTGAATATGCATTAGTGTTTCCTTCACCAATAACCTTAAGAGAGGCTCCATGATATATTAACTTCAAAATCATTCTTGGATGGGGGAAAATTACACCATATGAGAAGCACATGATAATCCACTACTACATGATAAGGGACATATTTATCTAAGAGGGAAAAAATGGGTTCAATTACAAAATTTATTAAATTAAATACGTTCAAAATCATTCTAAAGAAATAGATACAATAATTGGTAACATTACATCAACAATTCTTTGTCCCTTAACATCATGAGCGATCACGTGATCTATTACATTCATTAGTGTGTAAGGGTTTCTAAGCCCTACCACAAGACAAAATTAGATAAATAAAATGTCCCTATCTTATAAAGCTGTCATGCTACTTGAGGTATTCCAAGATTACATTCTATTGATTTTGTTTACATTTAGCTTATAAAGGGCCCTGTTAACCCAAACTTTTCCCCCAGGTAAAATTGGTCAAACATGACCCTACACAGAAGAAATATAAGGTTCACTTCCATCGCAAGAGCCCATGTTTCAAATCTAATGATCAATTTGTAGATGGGATCAAAAATGGAGGAGAAGGGTCGGCTAAGGAGGAAAATAGTGTCAAAGAAAACTAGGGGCTCGAAGGAGGAAAACAAAGAAAGGTTCAAAGTCTTTGGGCTTTACAAATGATTCAGAGCGGGCCCAAATTGGTTAAGTATGGAGGAGTCAGTGGAAGCTACTAAGCTTTGACTCAACACAACTTCAAATATAAATCTAAAGAGCAGACGCTCAAACATGCGCCATCCCGCCATGTATTCAGGGTTCGAGAAAAGCATCGGCCCGAATCAGCTAAGTATCACAGACTCGCAGAAGGTGCCACGTGTCTCAACGATGCATCTTCAAAGGTAAATCTAAAAGTGGGTCTCCCAGATAGCACCATCCTTCCACATGTCCCATGTCTGAAAAGGGAAAGAGTCAATGGTTAAAAAGTCAAAACAGAGGAAGGCTAGTGGAAGGAGCCAAGTGTCAGAATGTTGCTACTTCATAAGTAACATTTAGATCAGGTTTCCAAATGAGATTTTAGCCTCTGTGTGTCCAAGGTCACACTCATGGCCCTACCAACCAAAAGGGACTTATCAAAAACAAAGGGAAATAGGGAAAACCCATGGAATGAGCCACGTGTCTTCTTGGTGCAAGTTCAAAAATAGAATCTAAAAGTGGTCCCCAAATGCGTGTCATCTTTGTATGTGGCCATGCTTCAAGTCAAGGCGAGTCGTCGGAGGAATATTGAACTTTTCACTCAAGAAGGCTTAAAGAATAAAAATCAGCATAAATTACATGCGAGCTAATGGGCCTGGGGGAGACATTTTCGCCCAAATAGAAAATGCTGGCTGATAGGCCCGAAGATGGGTTTTTCAAAAAAGTAAATTTTTGGGGGTTGCAGGGCATTTCTGTGTTTTTTGTATTTTTGTGCAAACGGCGTAAAGTGAATTTCACGGCCATGGACCCATTCTACTAAACTGGTTTTCACCATTTTTGTATGGACCCGACTCAAAAATTCAAATGGACATATATTTCAATCCAGTGTCTGAAATCCAACAAATTTTGCACCGTTGGAAAGGTCTCAACCTCATATACACCATTGGATATTGAAACTTTAATTTTAACGAGGTTAGGTGGGTGAAAAATGGGAAAACGTATTTTAGGCAATTAATGCAATATCTGATTACTTTAACCCCCATATAAGATTTGATCTGATTAGCCATTCTTCCTTCTTCAACATGCTAGACAGACATAGGGAACCAGACTTGACAGATTATGGGTGGATCCACAATGGGAATTGATGGTTGGTGGTTGGAATTTTAGAACAGAGTTTTATTTTCCCTCTCTCTTTATCCCTCATTCTTTTATATATTGTAAAAGAAGGGCATATTAAAAGGGTTGTTCATCTTTTCTCTGTTGCCCCCCTCTCTCTTTCTTTCTTATGGTAGAATGCGGAGCCTAAGCCTCCATCCATGGCTCTATAATAGCATTTTACTACCTCTTTCCCACTGATGATGTACCGTGTAACATTTTGGAGCAATAAAATCTGTTTCGTGATGCATTTGTCCATCCTTGGCTTATTTTGTTGTCTCTTCTTAGCTCTCATCATTACAGGGTATATTGTGCATACTCTGATGCTTGTTACAGGTTCTGGGAGCTGTGTTTAATGGGTTTTGAAGTGGTGTTCCGTGTGAAATCCATCTTTGGTCTGTGGTGCATTTTTTCCACCCTCTCCTCTTCTCACCTCTCTCCACTTTAGGAAGTTGGATCTGTGATTCAACCACTTCCTTTTCTAGTGTATCACCACATAGTGTAGGAACTTTCTCTCTCTCTCTCTCTCTCTCTCTCTCTCTCTCTCTTTCTCTCTCTCTCTCTCTCTGTGTCCCCTTAGAATGGTTAGATTAGGATTAGTTAGATTCTACCTGCATTGGAGTAGCTTGTGGTAGATAGATTAGGTAGCAGGAACCAACCTTCTTTGGAGGTCCTTCTCAGGTTTTACAAGTCCCATAGCTTGGGAGTTGGTATTTTTGGTGCTCAAAATAGTCTTACCCCATCTTGTCTTTGAAATATGTCCTTTTACGGATGCTGTCATATTTTATCCCCCCGTATTGTGCCTGAGAAGTCTCTACTTTCTTTCTGTTGCCATAATTAGTCTTTCCTTAAGTCGATGATCATGTATGGGTCCATATTTGTCTCTCTGTTTCTCTAATCCTCTAAGAGTTTCTTTAATTTGGGTCTCCCGTTCTCTATTCATTCAAAAAACTTGGGATTTCCCATTCCTTCCATTTTCCATAGTCGGGATTTTCTGCCCTTATCATTTTTACCTCAAATACTTGATGAAAAATGAATGGATTTAGCTCTAAAGAGTGTATTTGAGCCTTGTAACATTTTTGAATTTTCTGTCCTTAGAGAAAATTTCATCTCCAGCCTCAAATGGTCGTTTTTCTAAATTTTACGGTTTAACGAGTGTTTCTCTTGGTCAAATTTGCATCCTTGCACCGAAAAGGAACATGGCCTCTTTTTCTTGGATGGAGCTCAGCTAGATACTTCAAAATTTCTATGAATCACCTCAACTTAAAGTTTTTTCCACGTAAAGGAATGACGCTCATTTGAAGGTTTACTTTTGGGTTTAGCCTTGGAGTTGCACCGGGAGGACACATGGAGGCCTCCGCTCACTTTGCATTTTGTTTTGAATTTTCAACGGCCAAAATAGACTACCTCGGAGCATGACACATGGTGTCTTCCATTAATTTTTAATCCTTCAGACAAATTTTTCCAGGCTAGGACATGTGGCGAGCCTGCGCTCATTCAAGGTATCAATTTTTTGGAACCATCTCAAGGTGCGCCATGGTGACACGTGACGGTTTGAAAAGTCAAAGGGGTAGGGAAGCGGACCATTAGAGGTAACTTGGATTTTTTTTCCTCTTGTCCTCAAAAGGATTAAAATCTCAAAATGGCCGGCAAGCCCGACAAAGCATCAGTAGAGGTTTGTTTCAAGTCAAAGGGGTGGGGAGGTGGACCATCAGGGGTAATTTGGATTTTTCACCCCTTGATATGTAAATGACTAAAAACATCAAAATGGATCACATGCCTGATAAGGGAAAGGTCAAAGCTTGCTCCGGTCGATGGCGGAGGTGCAGACTCTCGGGGGAAATTTGGAAAATTTTCCTTTTGAGAGAAAGGAGTTAAAAGTAAAAAGAAAAGTACGGTTCTGCTGGAACCACATTGTGACATGTGTTGGGCCCATCTTTAAAGGGTGGAGTTGTGGGAAAAACTTGGAAAATTTTCCCTTTTCCAAAAAGGGGTGAAATGGCAGAAATTGGTCGTGGTTCTGTTAGGGACCACCTTAAGACATGTGTCAAGCTCATTTCCCAAGGGCATAGGTGAGGAGAAAAATTAATTTTTGTTCCATTTTCCCAAAAGGTTGTATAAAAAGTCAAAGGAAGCCCCCATGCCTATTTTGAAGTTGAATCTTCCACGTGGACGGCCCAAATTCAAAGTAAAGATCAACGACAGTTGTGAGTCTGAATTTGATTTTCCCCCCATTTTTACTAAAACATGCCTGGAAGTGTGAGTCTTCATGATTTCTTGGTATTTCCTACACACCTAATAGAGAGGGGAGTTAATTTTGATTTCTAAGTTTGGTGGGAGATATCTGGAGACATCTTTCGCCATTAAAATGATCTAACTATAGGGCTCGATCTAATTTTCCATTTTTCTTCTCCCAAGCATGCAAGGAACCAAATTTGACAGATTAGGGGTGGAAGTGGTTGGCGAGTTGAAGGAAGAGGGTTCTACTAGATGAAAGAGTTGAATGCTGAAATTTTTGAAGAGATTTTCCCCATGAGCACCTGACAACTTTTACAGATCTAATTCTGGGAATTGCAATTGAGATCATGGCGAGAACTGGTGGATTAAATGTTTTTATCTTTTGGGGAAGAAGGGGATCTATTTTAAATGTTATAAATGGAACAAATTTTTTGTGCAAATGGTGGGAGGTTAGAGGTTGGAGTGTTATAGGTCGAAGAAATTTCCCAAGAGGAAAATCTGACAAAGTTTGTCTTTTGAGAAGCTGTCTGAGAAGCCTGTATATCTCCTTTTTAATAATTTTGATCATGTCAAGGTGGCTGCAAGTGTATAGCCATTGAAAAGCTCTAACATTGTTCTAGAAACATTCCCCTACTGATAAATTTAATCAAAATCGAGTTATTCATTGTGGAACTTATGTAAAATGTGTTTGTTTTACTTCTGAATATATGCAAATAGTTTTCCTTGTTTTCTGTTTCAATATTGTATCAAAATCTATCTTAATCATACAAGTCTTAATCCTTGTGACAATTTATTGGCACCTTCAATCTCGTTTCTCAGAAGATATTTCATCTGGGGGTGAAATAAACGATTTAAAATCACTTTTCTTTCGTTTGTTGACAAAGATTGTCTATAAGCCTCTGGGTGTACCTCAGGCGTGATTAATCCTAGGTGTCGAAATTTTATTGGGACTTCTGACTTCAGCCTTCATGTTTGAATCTCATAGATTGTGTGAAAAAGTGCTAATTTGGGCCTCCATTGAAGTACATATTCTAGTTAAAGGAACATTTTAGCTATTCTGAAGTATTTTGTTGTCTAGACTTTCCATTTTGTAAGAGTTCTCAGAGATTTGGAAAATCAATTTCATTCTACCTCACCTCCCACCAAAATTTATTTTTAAAACAACTAATCCTACCCATACTTACCCTGTTTTTCATGTGTGTATACAAATGCAATAATTTTACTACCAAAACATGTAGAAACAACTAGGATTCCAAATGTCTTTAGTAGCCTGAACCTTGCCTAGAGAATATCTCCACTATCTAGAGTGACAACTCGTGAGAGTTGAATTTTATTGCATTGATCATATTTTCTTCAATGTCTCCTTAACAACTTCATTAGGAAGGATATCTCCATCTCCTCCATAAACAACAGGCTACAAAAGGGTTCTCTTACCTTGGTTGAAAGGCATAACCTAAAATAGTGATGATAGATCAAATCCTCTTGAGGGTGCTATCCATTTCTCCACATCTTACTAACAAAGGGCCAGTTAGATCCCATCCCCGGCTACAAAATGACTCATCATGATCTATCTGCCTCTAAGCTTCCTGATAAACCTGTTATACTACTCAAACTTTGAAGGAGAATCAATTTGGGTACCAACAGGTCCAATGTTGTGTAATCACACCAAATGCCCCACTCAAAACCGTGACATTTGGAGGTATTGTGATTATGCACTAATAGGCCCCATTAGGTTTGGTACGGTTTTTTGATTGCCGATAAAAAAATATATCACTCGATTGATAATTTGAATTATCTTAACATGTAAACATTTTAATATTTCATTCTATGATGAGAAATTATGTTTTGTCAATCATTTGTTCTCACATAGATAAATTAATATCAACTTTCACATAAAAAAGAAATATTTATTCTATTTCAATTAACCACTATGAAACTTAAAATTATAAGGCCGAAATCATAAGGGTACATTCTCAAACAAGGCTTCGTTGTAAATCTTCCTTTAAAATTAAATAATTACAGTTGCATTAATGCATGGCCTAACTTTCCCTATGGTCCCAACCACTGTCCATTATATTTCACTTTTAATGTTATTTAGTCTCTAAGAAACCATGATATTTCAAGCTCAACATGTCGTCTTGTATGCCACTAAAGCGAGTTATGCCTCACAGTAGGTCATCTTACATACGTTCATACCCACGTGAATGCTATCAATTAGGTTACTAAGGAGGAACACATAAACACATAAGATACCCCTATCTCTCTAGGATTATGAAATTTTTTTGTATTTGACATAACTCAAGGCTTACCAGAGATGATCATTCCATTCAACAAAGGACAAATATTCTTCAAGCTATACATTTGTTTTGTCGCTTCCCACTCAAAATGCAAACCACATAAATGTAAGTTTATATTTTTATTTAAACATTAAGTGATTTGATAGGTCAATGCAACACTCACTGATAGGTAAAAATATGCCATTTTAAATTAATTTCCAATAATTTTACTCACACAATCATATCCAAAGTTTCCGGAACACTAAATATTTTAAAAGACAAGCTTCTAGTTTCATCCTCATATATTTATTTTTACACTAAAAGAAGGATTCTTTGACATATGTTTCTAATGAAACATGATACAGTCAACTTCATTTACTTAACATAATATACGGAATTACAACTAAGAGTAACATTCGTTAAGTAGGAAAAAGTGCATCTACGTAAAAAACAGTACATTTTCTCAATATGCAAAACTATGATATACATCATGGAAATAATGAAAATAATAAATTCTATTCATAAAAACATCACTAAAATATTCTAAACAATTACATTTCTTCAAAATAACATGCTAATAAAAGACACAAGTATCGTTTTACTTGTAACGCCCAGTATTTCAGACACACAAGCCAACATAGAAAAATACATGATAAATTTTTTTTAACTTGTTCAAATTTATATAGAATGACATTACAGGTGGTCACAAAGGTTAAAAATAACTCTTCAATCAAGTTGACGCAATGATGACCACAAAGGCAACACAGAAACATCCAACACCCAAAAAGGACAATTCAAATTTCTCTTTAAAAAGACACAATGAAATAGCCCAACCACCATACATAGTCACAGTTGAGTACACCCCATGGTGTACCATCCTTTAAGGTTATACATTTACTAAAAAATGTCTTTCAAGAGCCGACTTTATGATCTAGAAGATTTAGGTTTGATTTGAGCATTCCTTCTTATAAGGGGGAACTAAATTATTTTATACTGAAGAATAGTTAGCTTAAGATCAATTTTTTTGAATGAGGTTCATCTAACAACACGTAAAATTGGCTAAGATTATTTTCTCAAAAGGGACACCTTCCATCTCTCACAAGGTTTCTTAATCATACCCAAGCTACTGAATCTTGATTCAGACCTCCATTGCACAAGGTAACGAGTGTAAGCTCTAACTGAAGTGGAGTTCCATTAAGGTTCAAAACTACAACCTCCTTGTGCAAGGATCAAAAATCGACCACACTTAAGAGAAGATTACAATTTATTGTGGTAAAGGTTAGAGTGAGAAGGTCAATTTATTTCATCATCATGATCTCTTTAGTTATTAATAGGTCTTTAAATGAGACTTAAGAGTTCAACTGGATTTAGGTAATAGCTTCATTTAGCATTCTCTTGATTTTATTCGTCAAAGGATACACATGGGGTTCCCAAAAAGGAAGCATTAGACTTAATGTGTTCTTAATCAAACTCCCCTACTAACTAAGATCTAACTATATCCCCAAAAGCCAACAATGAAATTACTTTTAGAAATAATTAACGTTTCACAACAAAGAGGATAAAGTTTAATCCATAGCTTAAGGTTAGTGAGGGTGGATTCTTTTACACTGGTAGAAAACTCCTTTCTTTGCAATTAAAGACTCTTAATTTTTATCTACAAAAAACACAACTTCATTATTATCTTATTTATTTATTCATCTATGTATTCATTTTATTTTATTTTTGATTAACTTTAGAAAAAGGATTGCCAACCCACTAAAACATGCCTAGAATAACACTGATGCCAAGACCATGGAGGGTTTTTAAACATGAAAGTTTTATGACTCGAAAGAAGAAATTACCATTACTCATCAAGAAAGTTAAACACGGTTATAACATTTCTATTCAACATGGCACACAAACCAAAGGTGTCAAAAGATTCGATTGAATTTTGCTGAGAACAAGAAGGTAACAAAATTTAGTCAAGCCATGCTACAACATTTTCATGACTGAAATAATATCACAAAAAAAATACTCATAACAAGGTGATCATTGAGTTTTATTCCTCACAATAATGTTTTACAAGTTTTACTACAAAATGATAAGACAAACTTATTTCACAAATACCAAAAATCCAAGGCAAGAGGCCTTCCAAACTCCTTTACCAGCACCATTCCAAGATTTTACAAACTGATGAAATCATTATCAATCATTCCTTTTTTCTACTCGCAACAACCATCTACACAAGTATTAACTTGATTTAGTTCATGAGAACTGAGCATGATAAGGCTACCCATTTCAATAGTATGCTAACATTTAACAATATCATGAAAGGAATGTTCTAATTCAAGAATGGATCAAAGCACAAACCACTAATCAAAATCCTTCACATGAGATAACAGATTTACCAACCACAAGAGGAAGCCAAATATTCTAGTAAGAACGATATCTCAAATAATCAAGGAAACTCCTTATTGATTAAGAAAAAAAAGGTCAAGAGTATTGAGATTTCAATCATGTAATCCTATGGATTATAGGATTGAAATCTAATACTCAATCCATCCATCTCAAAGAAAAACTTGAGAAGTCAAAAATATACTAGTTACGATCATAAATGTGAAACAAACAAAGTTATTCAATCCTTTCAGGAGGGAGGTTTCATACTAATATGGGTTCGTCACCCTCCCTAAAAATAATCTATAGTTTCAGTTTTAACCAAGGAGTTTACCACCTCCTCCTTACAGGATCTCTTAAAAGTAGTACTTGTTAACATAATCAAATCCACTCTTCAAATGCATTCAAATGAGACACAAAAAGTCATTATTCTACCCATCAAAAAATCTTCAGGAAGAGTAACCCCAAATGTCATTAATAATTTAAAGAATTTATGAAAATATCATATATATTTGAAAAATGATTACATCAAATGAAGTCACAAAATGGGACATTTAGTAAAAAAGTATGATAATATATTATATTCGAGTTCGAATTCAAGGGATTTGATACACGATAGGTAAAACACCATCAATACCCCAGTCTCTATAAGGCCTTACCATGAGTTGCAATCACAAAAAAACAACACATATCCATCTGGGGTGGTTACCCGGTATAATCATGATTGAAATATCCAAGAGCTTTGTGTCAATGGTGAAGTGAATAAAATATTAACAAATCCACATGACCCTTCAGAACAGGTCAAACATTTACGAGATAATTGATACCATTAGGCATGAGGGCAAAGGAGATTGGACAACATTAGATTAGACAATATATTCCTAGCTGAAAATCAAGACCACATGGTCTTGTTATGAATTTTCCCAACCCACTCAAGGATTACACAGTAGCATAGATCGAATCCAATATCACAGGAGAAAAAAAAACTAAATGTTTTCTCGATCTCCTTCACTAATTTCCTTTAAAATAAATTCATAACAATGAAAGAAAATATGAGTTGATGGCTTCACAGAATAATCCCTTCACCGACCCTAAGTAATCTGGGTGGTCACATCTAGTTAACTAATGCAGTAACTAGTTATCACCCATCATGGTACGAGTTATCACAAACAAAGCCATGGGTTCATCTCTAAACTTCTGTATTGGCCAAGATAATAACAATTGGCTTCCAAGCCATAAGGAAAAATAGTAGTAAGGATTTTGTTCATTAAAACTAATGAAGTTTTCCCCCTTTTCATAAAGAAAACAAGGATTTGAATCAAGATTTGTTCATTTAGCCAAATGAGAAGATGTTAGATGAATAACTGACAGTATCTTTAGGCATACATTCAACAAATAAAAATGGTCATAGAAATATCCTCAATGCTTTAAGCCCAAATGGGTAATGGGTGATCATCCTTAGGGACAAAATACAAAATTCTGGCCATGTATAGGTCTAAATAGAACAACCCCAATACCATTTTCATCATCAAATGCTAGGGAAATTCTCTCACCATGTACATCAAGATTCCTATTAACAGATTTACATAAACTTTAAAAAGAGAATAACGTATCTTCTCCACCAAGTGGCACTAATCAAGCTTAACCATTCATATAACAAGTCTTTTAATATAAGGCTATCATAAGTCTAACAGAGAC
Source organism: Taxus chinensis (assembly GCA_019776745.2). NCBI lineage: Eukaryota > Viridiplantae > Streptophyta > Pinopsida > Cupressales > Taxaceae > Taxus > Taxus chinensis. The sequence continues at coordinate 183,311,540 of CM034148.1, forward strand.
AAATAGGGTAGGAAAACTCAATAGTATTTCGTTCCTGTGAAATAATTCACATCACCCAATATTACAAAAACCATATATATAAATATGAAATGGAATAAAACATTAAGAGGGAAATTAGAACCGTCCATGCAAAACCAACAATTTAGAAGGAGATACAAAGGGGGCAACCAGTACACTCAAGGAAATCAATAAATAACCACAAACAAACCCATTCTAGGTATCATTTCATGAAGGAATACCATTCGTTTCATGATATTATAAAAGGGTAGAATTTTTTTGCAAAGTTTAGACTTAACATGCCTGGTTCGAGCCTCCACAACTCGCACCTCCACCCAGCAGTCCTACCATAACAACCCCAATTCTGATTTCCTTTTCCACAAGCTTGCTGGGTGCCAAAAACACCACTTCAGGATTCTGATAGCATAAGATGGGTGTGGAAAAAATCAAGAAGGTTTCAAAAGGTTTGCAGCAGAACAAGGTCTACCCGTCATTTGAGTTGATTCAAATGTATGCGACCAACCTCGAAATGGGGAAACATGACCAAGCTCAACACAAGGCACATCTCCTTTAAGTCATTAAACAAATTGTAGTTGACCACCAAACACCAACCCCTTGCCAGCACATACCAAATATATTTTTGTAGAAGGAAGGAAAACTAGCGCCCAAATAACAATTAATTTCATTTGGTGATAGCCTCGTGACAAGGCCAGGGCGCTGCTAGAGTGGTAAAATTGTTGTAGGTGAAAATGTAAAATTTGAGCATTAATAAATTACCCCTTCAGAACTTGCGCCACACACAACCTCAATACGCATTCACAAGATCATAAACCAAGGAAGAAAGGAACCTGTTCCTTCTACACCAACCAAGAAGATAAAAAAATGCATAGAAAATTACATAATGGAGGGAGTAAAAGTCATACTTTCCTTTAATTTAAATGATTGAAAACAACACACAGTTAGGCCTAATGACTGAGGGGGAGAACAACTAGAGGTTGATGTTCGAAAGCGAACATGGATAAATGACCAACCATGGTGCCATGACAGGGTCATCCCTTCATCAGCGTGGAACGAGGTTCAGTCTACGGGGGCAATCATAACGATACAAAAAACAACATAGATATAATTAATACTAATATCGATTACAATCGAATAGTAAAATAAAATAATAATAATGATAAAATAATCGCCGATAACAATAACTTAATATCATTATTATCATTTTTTATTTATTAATTTTATAACTAAAAAAATTATTATTCATATTAATAATGACCGACAATCGAGCTTGACAATTCAAGTACATGATTTTCCTTTAATAGGAAAATTACAACGGATGTTGCGGGGGCCATCAACTTGAAACATTGATAATGTCCCAAACAGGCACAATGAAGAGGGAGAATGTTAATTATTCTCTCTGACAAGGGCGAAGCCAATTAATGATCAACAAGAGCACAACAGTGTTTGACGTTTAGCAACAAGGCCACCGATGAATGAACAAGAGTAACGTCCAATGGGGCATTACATTCTCCTCCCCTTAAGAAAGCATCATTGAAGGAATAGATAAAGGAAAAATCACACCCTATGGTTAAAATTTCAGTCGTTAAAGCACAACCAAGAGTTAGCCTTAGAAACATTTTGGCAGAATTTTAAATTTCAAAGTTCTATGAAGATTGGCAGTTTTCTCTTAATTCATTATTTAATAAGACTCTTTCCATTTACATTATTTTTAACTCAAATTATTTTGAAATCTTATTTTTCTAGAATTTTAGTTTATTCATTCTTGTGGGTGCCCAGAATGAACTGTAATCACAACACCCTACCAGGGTCATACACAACACTAAATATTCACAAGCATACTTTTACATACTTTCATGATGGTACCACGCCACAAAATCTTAACCAAATATGGAAGAGAACAGACTCAGTCCACATAACATGGTACTGGTCACACATCTATGATTGCCATAGTAGACTCAAACAAAAGTGTACTACAACAACCTAAAATTTCCACAATTCCAAAGATAAAGATTTTACATAATTCAAAAACAAATGGCTATATGTAAATAGTGTCAAGAAGGGAATCAATGCCATATCCACAACATCAAAAAACATATCCAACTAGCATGAGTAACACATACATCATAACAACTTTGCATACCTCCCAAAGTATCAATAACAAACACACACAAATATCTTATGCATCCCTCAAGTCTCTTATTCCTCCCTTAATATCTTATGCCTCCCTCAATTCTCTTATGCCTCTGTCAAAGTAGTAATAATAGAATAATTTTTCCTTTTTTGCTCCCCAAAGGGTTCGGTCTCCCTATGGCCCTAGGCACATAAAGTCCATGCACCCCTAACCCAAGTGACATAATAACTCATGGTTTAGTAACCTATTAGTATATCTATAACTCCTTGGGGCATACCCCCATACATTGAGTTGGGTCCATAGGTCCAACTATTCCATGGTGCATCCCATGACCCTATTCTACACATCACGACAGTAGAACCAGCATAGCAATCTGATTCAAATGCCAAGTGGTAAGGTACAAGACTTGGGAAAGGTGATAAAATTTTAGAATTTAAAAAAGATCCAAAACCAAGAAAAAAAAATGGCCAAATAGCCATAGTGCAAAAATCTACATGTTAGTACCACAAACCAAGGAAATGCCCAAAAATGTAAAACATGGCAATCAAGAAAATTGTTGGTCCTTGCAAAAATAAAGTAAAAAGTTTAATTTACGAATAAAATACACATATAAGAATAGCACATTACGATGACTATGTGGCTATATCTTGCCATTAAGGGGGTACTCAATGAGTTGCTGGCACTCGGAACATCGATCCTCAGTAAGTAAAAATAACCTATCAATAGTACAATTGTTCATCATCTAAATCTAAATCATCCCACCACCACTTCGACAAGGATAAACATAATCATAGCTACACTTAGGTTGCATCCATATAACAACCATGAGGAGAGAGAAATAGAGGACACATGTTTTCATCTACTGAGCCTAATGTTAGCTTAAGTTACTAACCCATGGTACACATTCCCTCACTCCAGCATACACTTTTACCGATTTACTTAAGTTCTATTAGCGTAAGGTTCACAACATAAAATGCAACTACATCACCAACACAATGGCAGTTCATGCACATTAACGTAGCATCTTACGCATGTCTCCAATGCAGGGTATATCACATACATTACGTTCACAGTTTACAACACACCACATCACCACATGTTGCACCCAAAGTGCACTCACTACATGATAGGGATCATATACTCACCATATGTCCCAAATTTATGACATTAATCATTACATCTTACATGAATTTTACTTATGATGAGCATAATTACAATGCATAGTCAACTGCCATAAAACATGGGAATACACACATTTCTACACAAATGATAATGACATCATTAAGAAAGACAATTCACCATAACCAACCTGATCACACAACATATCACCACACCCACACATCACGAATGCCAAAATAACCCAACACTCTGAAATCAAAAATCACATTTCTTCCATACATACAATAGGACAATGCTTTACACTCAATTTCACATAGAATTTTTGAAAAGGAGAGAGAGCAATCTCTCATCTATAACACATTGATATTCAATCAGTTACACATTGAGTGACATAAAAAACATGTGCAATAATATATAACAATTGCAACATAGTTCACATCACGCTTAAATCAAATTACTCTTCCCATATCCACCACTAACATGTAACACCATCTGGTAACACCATCATAACTCCAGTCTATCCCAGAGGTTCGAGAGCATGAACCTACGCTCTAATACCAAGTGTAAGGCCCACTATTTCAGACACACAAGACAACATAGCAAAGTACAAGATAATTTTTTTTTGACTTGTTCGTAGTACATAATGACACAACAGGTGGTCAAAATGGCTACGAATAATTCTTCGAACATCTTGACAGAATGATGACCATATAGACAATAAGGAAACATTCAACACCCATCAAGAAAATTTCACTTTTCTCTTTGACAAGGCACCATGAAAAATACCAATCCACAAAAACATAGCTACAGTTTAGTACACTCCACGGTGCCAAATCCTTTAAGGTTATGTATTCACTAAAAACATCTTACAAGACCTGACTTTACGATCTAGAAGATATAGGTTTGTTCTATATTTCTTCTTACAAAAGTGAACTTATTTCTCTTATACTATTGACTAATTATCTTGAGGACAATTTTTCTGAATGAGGTTCAACTAAATGCTGACAAAAATACTTAAATTTGTTTAAACAAAAGAGACATCTTCCATCTCTCACAAGGTTGCTTATTCATACCCAAGCTACTGAATTGTGATTCAAGCCTCCATTACACAAGGTGACGAGCGTAAGCTCTAACTTAAGTGGAGTGCCATTAGGGTTAAGAGAGATAACCTCCTTGAGCAAGGATAAACAATCAACCACGCTTAAGAGAAGATTACAATGTATTGTTGCAAATGTTAGAGTGAGAAGGTCACTTTTTTTCATCATCATGATCTCTTTAGTTGTTATTTGGTCTTTTAAAGATACTTATGAGTTCAACAGGATTGGGTAAAAGCTTCATTTAGCATTCTCTTGATTAGGTTTGACAGAGGATACACATGGGGTTCCCAAAAAAGAAGCATTAGACTTAACGTGTTCTTAATCAAAATCACCTACTAACTAAGATCTAACTATATACCCAAAAGCCAACAATGAAATTACTTTTAGAAATAATTAACGTTTCGCAACAAAGAGGATAAAGTTTAATCTGTAGCTTAAGGTTAGTGAGGATGGATTCATTTATACTAGGAGAAAACTCCTTTCTTTCTAATTAAAGACTCTAATTTTTTTATCTACAAAAAATACACAACTTCATTATTATCTTATTTATTTATTCATCTATGTATTCATTTTATTTTATTTTTGATTAACTTTAGAAAAAGGATTGCCAACCCACTAAAACATGCCTAGAATAACATTGATGCCAAGACCATGGAGGGTTTTTAAACATGAAGTTTTTATGACTCGAAAGAAGAAATTACCATTACTCATCGAGAAAGTTAAACACGGTTATAACATTTCTATTCAACATGGCACACAAACCAAAAGTGTCAAAAGATTCGATTAATCTTTGGCTGAGAATAAGAAGGTAACAAAATTGATCAAGCCACGCTACAACATTTTCATGACTGATATAATATCACAAAAAGAATACTCATAACAAGTTGATGATTTAATTTGATTCCTCATAATAATTGTTTAAAGTTTTTCTATAAAAGGATAAGACAAACTTACTTCACAAATACATAAAATACAAGGCAAGAGACCTTCCAAAATTATTTAAAAGCACCATTCCAAAATTTACAACACATTATACATTCGTACAAGGAAATTCTTAAAACAAACCAATGAACCATTTATCAATCTTTCCTATTTCTACTCGCAACAGCCATCTGCACAAGTATTAACTTGAGTCAGTTTGTGAGAACTGAGCATAATAAGGCCAAACATTGCAATAATATTCTAACATTTAACAATATCATGAAAGGGTTCAATTCTAATGATAGAAATGGATCAAATCACAAACCACTAATCAAAATCCTTCACATGAGATATCATATTTACCAGCCACAAGAAGGAAGTCAAATAGTAAGAATGAAATATCAAATAATCAAGGAAAGGCCTTATTTCTTAGGAACAACAAGGTCATGAGTATTGAGATTTCAATCATCTAGTACTATGGATTATGTGATTGAAATCTAATACTCAATCCATCCATCTCCAAAGAAAAACTTGAGAAGTCAAAAACATACTAGTTACGATCATAGATGTGAAACTGAACGAGGTTATTCAATCCTTGCAGGAGGGAGGTTTCATAGTAATATGGATTCGTAGCCCTGTTAAAAAAATACAATATATACTTTTATTTTTAACTAAGGAGTTTACCACCTCATCCTTATAGGGTCTCTTAAAAGTAGTACTTGTTAACATAAGAACTTTCTGATTTGTTCCTCTATCCATCTAAAAGTGTTTGTCAATTGAGCATAAAACTCAGGTTGTTCCTTCCCATCCATTTTCCACAATCATGTGTTGTTTTCCTTTCCATTTTTTTATCCCAGGTACTTGAAGAAATGTGAATAGATATATCTCGGAGGGTCATGTGTGTACCTTACAACATTTTCAAATTCTTTTTCCTGGAAGAAAATTTCATTTCCGGGATCAAACAATGGTTTCCGTATATTTTTACAACTTGACGGGTGTGTTTCTCCCATCAAATTTAAATCTATGCATCAATGGAAATGTGGCGCTTTTTGGTTGGATGCGGCTCGGAGGGGCAATCTAAATTTTTTTGGATTGTTTTAACCCAAAACTTGTCCACATGGAGGAACGATGCTCATTAGAAGACTCAACTTTTTTTTTGGCCTTGGAGTTGTGCTGGGAGGACACATGGAGAATTCTACTGCTCTTCCCAAACTTAGAAATTTTTTTCATGCAGCTGATATAGTTTTGGAGGGCCGTGGACATGTGGTGGTCTAGCACTCATTTGAAGATCTGTCTCAAGGTCCCACCCTAACAAATGTGATAAAGGGATAGGTGGAGGTTTCCGCTAGCTCCATTGGGGACTTAAAATTTGTAAGGAATTTTTCTATGGCCTGGGACATGTGGTGAGGCCATGCTCATTCAGGGTCTCCACTTTTGGCGACCATCTTGAAGTTCTGCCATAAAGACACATGGAGGTTTCTGCTGGGTCTTCCTTAAATTTTTTGAAGCAACTTTCTAAAAGGCCTAAAACATGTGGAGGGACCACGTATGTTTGGGGATTGGCCCTTGAGTTTTATTTTGAAGAATCGCCAGGAGCAAACTTGGAGGCTTCCACTCACTCTCCCTTTTTTCTTGGAATTTTCAACGACCAAAGAAGACTATCTCGGACCTTGGACACATGGCGCCTTCCGCTGAACTCTCAATATTTTTAGCAGACTCTGTTGGACTGAGACATGTGGTGAGCCCGCGCTCATTCAGGGTCTCTACTTTTGGGGACCATCTCATGATGTGCCACTGAGACACGTGGTGGTTTCAAAACTCAAAAGGTGGGGAGGCGGGCCACCAGAGGTAACTTGGATTTTTTGTCCCTTATTCTCAAAAAGATTAAAATCATCAAATTGAACCACAAACCTGATAGATAATAGTCAAAATTTGCTTCAGTCAATGGTGGAGGTGTGTACTTTCGATGGAAATTTGGAAAATTTACCTTTTGTGGAGAAAGGGGTTTAAAGTGTAAAAAGGAAGAATGGTTCCGCTGGGACCCACATCAGAAACTAAAAGTGGTAGAGCGAAGCTGTTGGGAAAATTTGGAAAATTTTCCTTTTTTCAAAAAAGAGGTAGAATAGCAGAATTTAGGCGCGGTTCCTTTGGGACCCACATTGGGACACATGTCAAGCCCATTTTTCAAAGGTGGAGGGGAGGAGAAAATTAAGAATTTTTGCATTTTTGCCAAAAGGAGTAAAAATTAAAAAGTAACACCCAGGCCCATCTTAACATAGATCTCCCACGTGGACAGTCCAAATTCAAAAGGGAAATCAACAGCAACTATGGATCTAGATCTAATTTTTTTTCATTTTTCCTCCAAAGCTCATGGGGATGCAAATTTTAATGGTTTTTTTATCATTTCTTGGAGTCTCCTACACGCCAAATGAAGAGGAACATTAATTTGATATCCTAGTTTTGTGGGGAAGGTCTGAAAACATCTTTCATCATTAAAGATGTAATTTAATTGTCAGATACGACCTGATCTTTCTTTCCTTGGCATACAAGAGACCTATTGATATCCTGGTTTGAAAACACAAAAGATGGGGAGGCGGGCCATCGGAGGAAACTTGGATTTTTTCTCCCTTATTCTCAAAAAGATTAAAATCATCAAAATGACTGGCAAGCTTGACAAAGAATAGTCAAAATTTGCTTCAGTGAATGGTGGTGTGTACTTTCAGTGGAAATTTGGAAATTTTTTCTTTTGTGGAGAAAGGGGTTTAAAGTGTAAAAAGGAAGCACAGTTCAATTGGGACCCACATTAGAAACTAAAAATGGAAGGGTGGAGATGCGGGGAAAATTTGGAAAAATTTCCTTTTTCCAAAAAAGAGGTAGAATAGCGAAATTTAGCCACGGTTCCTTTGGGACTCAAATTAGGACACATGTCAAGCCCATTTTTCAAAGGTAGAGGGGAGGAGCAAATTGAGAAATTTTGCATTTTTTCCAAAAGGAGTAAAAAGTAAAAAGGAACACCCAAGCCCAGCTTAAATCGGATCTCCCACGTGGATAGTCCAAATTTAAAAGTGAAATCAACGGAAACTATGCATTTGTATCTGATTTTCCGTCATTTCTTGTCCAAATCTCCTGCGGATGCAAATTTTAATGGTTTTTTATCATTTCTTGGAGTCTCCTACACATCAAATGAAGAGGAACATTAATTTGATATCCTGGTTTGGTGGGGAAGGTCTGAAGACATTTTTCATCATTAAAGATGTAATCTGATTGTCATATTCGACCTGATATTTCTTTCCTTGGCACGCAAGAGACCTATTGATATCCTGGTTTGAAAACTCAAAAGGTGGGGAGACGGACCATCAGAGGAAACTTGGATTTTTTGTCCCTTATTCTCAAAAAGATTAAAATCATCAAAATGACCCACAAGCTTGACAGAGAATAGTCAAAATTTGCTTCAGTCAATGGTGGAGGTGTGTACTTTCAGTGGAAATTTGGAAAAATTTTCTTTTGTTGAGAAAGGGGTTTAAAGTGTAAAAAGGAAGCACGGTTTCATTGGGACCCACATCAGAAACTAAAAACGGAAGGGTGGAGATGCGGGGAAAATTTGGAAAAATTTCCTTTTTCCAAAAAAGAGGTAGAATAGCGAAATTTAACCGCAGTTCCTTTGGGACCCATATTGGGACATGTGTCAAGCCCATTTTTCAAAGGTAGATGGGAGGAGAAAATTGAGAAATTTTGCATTTTTTATAAAAGGAGTAAAAATTAAAAAGGAACACCCAAGCCCATCTTAACTCGGATCTCCCACGTGGATGGTCCAAATTCAAAAGGGAAATCAACGAAAATTGTGCATCTGTGTCTGATTTTCCATCATTTCTACTCCAAATCTGCTGGGGATGTGAATTTTTATGGTTTTTTATCATTTCTTGGAGTCTCCTGCATGCCAAATGAAGAGGAACATTAATTTAATATCTTGGTTTGGTGGGGAAGGTCTAAAAACATCTTTCATCATTAAAGATGTAATTTGATTGTCATATTTGGCCTGATCTTTCTTTCCTTGGCACGCAAGAGACTTGTTGATATATTGGTTTGGTGGGAAAAAAATATGAAAATGTCTTTTACCATTAAGATGTGATCTGACTATTGGCCTTGATTTGATTTTCCATTTTTTTCTTCCTTGGCACGTGAAGAACCAGATTTGACAGATTATAGGAGGAATTACTTGGCACACGAGATGAAGAATGACTTACCAGGTGAAGAAATGAATGTTGAAAATATTTGGAGAGATTTTCCCTTTGCACACCTGACAAATTTTTGCAAATATGATTTTAGGAGTCACAATCAATGGTCGTAACAAGCAATGGTGCTTTGAATGTTTCTGGTTTTTGGGGGAAAATTCTATTGTAAATGAATTTTTATTAATTTCATGAATTTTTTGTGTACATGGTTGGAGTGTTAATTGTCAAGAGCTAATTCGTAAGAGAAAAAGTTTGACAGAGCTCATCTTTTCTAAGAGACTACCTGAGGAACCTATTTATTTATTTTGTGTTAAATTTTTTGATGTCAAGGTGGTTGTGAGTGTACAACCATTGACATGCTCTGAGATTGTTCTAGAAACTTTCCCCTGCTGATAAATTAAATAAAATTTCAGTAAATTTGTGTCGATTTTGAGCAAAGTTGTGTCTGCTTCATTTCTAAATGTTTGCAAACAGTTTCTTGATCCCATTGAAATCTTACATTGAAATCTCTGTTAATCACATAAGATCTTAGCTTTGTGATAGTTTGGTGACACTTGCAATTTCATTTATCAGAAGAGATTTCATTTGATGATGAAATAAACAAGTTTAAAATCACTTTACTCCTAGCATGATGATTAAGATTGTTTGTTAGCCTTTGAGGGTATCTTAGGTGAGATAAAATAGAGGTTGATAGTGTTTAATTAATTTTTTCAATTTGAGCCTTCATTTTGGATCCTTAAAGTTTGTGTGAAACGTGTTGATCTAGGATTCCATTGAAACACACCTTCTAGTTAAAGGAACATTCTAGCTATTTTGAAGCATTTTTTTGGTCAAGCCTTTAATTTTTGTAAAAGCTCTAAGAGATCTAGCGAGTCAAAATCCACTCTACCTCACCTCCAACAAAAATTCATTTAAAAACAACCAATCATACCCATACTACCCTTGTCTATTCTATGTGTGTACAAATTCATAATTTTTATTACCAAAACATGCAGAAGAAATCAATTTTTCATTGTCTTTAGTGGCCTGAACCTTGCTTAGAAAATATCTCCATTATCTAGGGTGACAACTCGTGAGAGTTAGATTTTGTTGTATTGATCATGTTTTCTTCAAGGTCTTCTCAATAACTCTGCAATGAAGGACATATCCATCTCCTCCACAAACAGTAGGATACAAAAAGGTCTTCTCACCCTCGTCGAAAGGCACAACCATAAAGTAGTGAGGATAGACCGAATCCTCTTAAGAGTGCTACCCATTTGTCCACATCTGAGTGAAAAATAGAAAGCTGCATTTGTTCCCTAGATAAAAAATGACACACAATGTGCTCTACTTTCCTCTAAGCTTCATGTCAAAACCGTGATGCTGCTCATCCTTCTGAGGGAGAATCAATTTGGGTACTAACATTGTTTTGGCGCCATTGATAGGGACCTGATTTCGATTATCAGGGAACTAATTTGTGCTGCCGAGACTTATTTGTTGATTTAATGCCAGATCATATCCATTTTTCCCGTCAACACCACTCTGGTGCCATTTCCCGGGACATGATTTTCGTTGTTGGGGAACATTGTAATTGCAGTTCATACTCAGGCCCTGGTAAACATTTCTTATATGCTCTAAGTGCTACTACATTGTTTCAACATAAGCTTGTGTTTGGGCCTATAGGAAGTGTTCAAAGTTAAAAGTGCTATGTTCAATATTTCCAATTTCTATAGTTTTTACACTAAGTTTCATAAATCTGGGTAAAGGAATGTGAGATCTTTCCAGTTCCAGTTTATAGTGTTGACAGACATTTGACAGATCATATTTTTATTGCATTTACACAACTAAGGTGGAATTCCTTAGTGGCGACTCCAGGTTGATTTTATTTTTTATAAGTACTAATGTATTAACCTCTGTCAAGTGATATTTGTTACTAATCTTTACAAATCTGGAAGGAAGAAGATATTTCTTTGCTAGGGGTCCTACTAGGACATTATTTCTAGAGCTAGGAAAGGAAAAGTCAGAAGGAAGAAGATCCTCGAGATTTGTTGCATATCAGCAATCAATAAAAGACATCTCCATTGATGAAATTGATCAGCCTATCATTGAAGATTGCCATTCAAGTGCTTCTGAATCATGTAGTCTTTTTGTGGAATTAAATTCACCATCTTGAGAGGGGCCTTTATTTGAATTTGAAAATTTTGCTTCTCATTCTACCCTTGTGTTTTCTAGAGTTAATAGGGATTTCCAAGAAACAAATCCTTTGGGGGATATCCATTTTGGTAGTAATACTCTTGTGTTTCAAAGACCCCTTGTCTCTTATAAGTTTGATTCTCCTCTAAGGTCATGTCCTCAAAACAACATGGCCAATCTGCCACCCAGACCTCCATTTGTTCTAAATACTTTTGGTCCCATAAATTTTAGAGGGATGGCCAGTTATCCAAAAATAGTTCCCCAATATGTAAGAAATAGACTATCAAATTTCTAAGAAAAAAATACTATAACTAGTGATCAAAATCTAAAGCTCTTTATCAACATGATGAAATGTTAGGATACGTTGGTTATTAGGTGACTATCTTATCACATTATCTCTTCTTCCATCATTCTCTGCTTCTAATGTGGATCTTCTCCATTTAGTTAGGGAGTCCAGTATAGATTATTGTCCTATAAATACTATACGTGTGCTTTGTTTTAGACAGAATAATATGAGATAAAACTATCTCTTCTATTTCTCCTTCCCTGCTCTCTCTCAGTTTGGTATCAGAGCGTGGCAGAGATCTGGGAGGCGTTGGACAGGACTGCAAATAGGCACAGTTGAAGGTGTAGGGCGAGATCTTTTGGGTGAGGCCAAAGCCTGCAAAGCTGAAGCTTTTACTTCATCCACTGACTGAGCGCCTGAAGCTTTTATATCGTGGAAGCTCACGTGGAGACAGCTACTGTTGCGTGGAGAATCCTACTGTTGCGTGGAGAATCTTGCTGTTGCGTGGAGAATTGCTGTTGTTCAATGTTCACAAGCACTTTGTAGTTGTCGGCATCCAGACCCACATCATCAGAGATGAAGCAAATTTCCCTGCAGGTTTCACATGCTACCTTGCTGTCAGGATCCTGCTCGAGACATGCATCCAACACTGCGTCAGAGATCTGATCTGTACCCACCACGAAATGACTGTGCGCCTCTCTCACTATTATCAAAGATCTTTGAGCATCTTTTGAGATCGGAAATGCTGGGATACTGTTTCATCATTTTTTGAATAGATTGAGTAACCTGCTTGGATTCATCGACGGTCATATTAACTGCAATAAAAGTGAGCAGTGGCACTAAAATCAATTACATCGAACTCACGGACAGCCGAGCCATGTTCGAAACCTGAGCGTGTTGGAGACCACAAGCTGGACGTGGAGATCTCACCTGGAGAGAGAACTTATTTCTATGCGTGGAGACCTTCAACCTGTGTAGCGCTGTCGAGGTAGTTTTGAGTCTACAACAATTCTTCAACACTACATCGAATGTCGATTGTAGACAACTTGATTGAAAGCGTCAACAACACAGTCGCCACAGCTGAAAGCCACAATATCAACTCGCCAGCCAAAGAACACCATGGAGAAGCTCCTAAGAGCTCCGAGTTCTACTTTGCTTTGCTGAATGAGCTTCGAAATTGCTGTAATCTTGCATTCGACAAACTAGTTCGAGAAGGACTCCTTGAGTACTTTCTTTTCGACGTCAGCTGCCAAGCAAAGTGAGTACAGGAAGAACTAGAAGCCGGATACGACGCTGATTGTGACGACGAAGAAGAACGCCCTGCAAAGCATCGCCATCTCATAGCACACGAATATCACGAGCATCTACGAGCCAGTCATTCTCGACAGTGAGTCCAAATTGTAATAACTTTTCAAATAAATAAATAAAAAAATTATTACAATGTCTACTCCGAAGTTACTTCTGTCTGATGCTCAGTTGCTCAAAGGGCCTAATTTTGCGGCCTGGAAGACAATCCTTCATTTTGAAGGATTATGGGGAATTGTCACAGGGTCTGTGCCTGCTCCCACAGCCCTCGATGAACTAATAAAATATGACATGGCTAGTGCTAAAGCCTTGATGCTGATAATGCTCAGTATCAGTGATGATGTGCAACCGCATGTTCGGAATGCGGAGAAACCCAAGGAGGCCTAGGATAAGTTGGCAACCATTTATGAAGCCAAAAATCAGAAAAATATTCTTCATCTTTAGTTGAAGCTGCACACCCTCTCTATGGGGTCTGACGAGAAAGTGGAGGAATTCCTGTGTCGCGTGGCTGAGTTGAGATCGGAGTTATTAGCATTTGGTGAAATGCTAGTCGATAAACTACTCGTCCTAATCACCTTGAGAGCACTCCCTTCTCAATTTCGAGTGTTTGTTACAACACTTAATGTGTCTAAACAAATAGTGACATTCGAAGAGCTTGTGAATTTGCTGCAGCAAGAAGAAGCTATCACTTCATCGCATGGGGAGTCTCAGGACAAAGCCTTGTTCTCAAAGCCTAATCGTGGCCAGAAGAATCGGAAAGGTCCCCCAGAGAAGCCAAATTCAGCACAATCCAAACAGAAAGATCAAAAGTCAAAGAGACGGTGTCACATTTGCAGAACCAATACTCACGACACTGATCACTACTGGCACAACAGCCTGAAACAAGGGCCTTCAAGCCATACAAGCACATCCCGGCGCGAAGATTTTCAAAAGTCTAAACAACATCCCCGCTGGAGAAAGCAAAAAGGACATCTTGCAGCCCAATAAGAAGATGATGACTCTGATGAGGAGACATCAGAAGGAGCGCATTGTAGTAAGAATCTTGTACTCATCTCTCAAACTTCTCAGCCCACGAAGAAAGTCTGGTTGATAGACTCTGGTGCAAGCAAGCATATGTCAGGTGACAAGAAGCTGTTTGATTCACTACATGAAGAGCCAACTGGAGATTGAGTTCGGATAGCAGATGAAAAAGAGTACATTGCAGAAGGAATAGGGAATGTGACCATTCCTCTGGGGCCACGAAAATGTACACTTACAAAGGTACTATATGTTCCTGGCTTGACTAGCAATCTTTTGTCAGTTACTCAGCTCTTGAATCATCACCTTAAGGTTTAATTTCTTGTTCAAAATGGCATTAAATCATGCTTAATCTCCCGACAAGGTACGGTTCTTGCTAAAGATTTTGTAAAAGATAAGTTATTTGCTTTAGATACTGTTTCATCTTCTGCAGTAGCTTTATCTGCTTCAAAAATAGAATCAACTACCTTATGGCATTTGAGATATGGACACTTGTTGGTCGGTTCACTGCACCAGATGAGTTCAAAAGAAATGGTTCGTGGACTACCCAAATTTTCTAGTTCCTTGCCTATTTTCCCTGGTTGTCTTGCAGGAAAACAACATAGAGATCCATTTCAAGCGAGCACCTTCCATGCAAAGAAGTTTCTGGAGGTAGTTCATACCGATCTGAACGGCCCATTGCCTGCTTCATTTTCATGATACAAATACTTCCAGTTGTTCGTGGATGACCACTCTCGCAAGATGTGGGTATATTTCCTAAAGCAGAAAAGTGAGGCTCTTCAACACTTTCAGAACTTCTATCATCGTGTTGACAAAGAGTCTGGACAACCACTTCTTCTAATCTACTCAGATCAAGGGGGGAATTCACATCAATGAATTTCTTGGCCTTCCTAAACCATCACGGCATTAAGCAACACCTGACTACTCCCTACACGCCCCAGCAAAATGGCATTGTTGAGCGTCGCAATCGCACAGTGATGGAGATGGCTCGCTGCATGCTATCAACTGCAAAGCTAGGAGATCGCTATTGGGCTGAAGCAGTACAAACAGATGTATATCTTCTCAATAGGGCACCAATAAAGATTCTACTAAACAAGACACCAGAAGAGGTATGGAGTGGTAAAAAACCATCGATTTCTCATTTGTGAGTATTTTGTTGCACAACATACATGCATGTCTCAGCTCAGAAGAGAAATAAGGTAGAGCCAAAAACACTCCCGTGTATCCTTCTTGGCTACAGTACTACCTCGAAGGCATATCGTCTCATGGATCCTGAGACAAAGAAAATATACGAGATTCGGGATGTGGTTTGTGATGAGTCATCCTTTGACTCAATAGTATCAACAGAAGATCCACTTCCAAACACATCTCACCGATTAGTCTTTGAATCAGATGATGAGATGGAGGAGACTACTCAGAGAAAAGAAATACTACCAGGAGAACTATTTCTTGACCTTGGAGAACTGTAGAATGTGACTCCACATCAATCCTCATGGCAATGACACAGTTCTTCTCAAAAGCAGTCAAGTTCTCATCCTAAGTGGGTACAAAGAACTATCAACGACTCAAATTTGCAACAACTCCCAGATACATCATCCAGAGTCAAAACAAGGAGTAAAACAAGAAATGAGGTAAACTTTGCACTCATGAGTTCACTGATGAATAGCTCCGAGCCAGATAATGTTCGTGAAGCACTCAGTCAAACTCAGTGGAAGGAAGCTATGGAAACAGAATATGACTCGCTCATGAAAAATCAGACATGGGAGTTTGTCGATCTGCCTACAGGAAAGAAACCCATAGGCTGCAAATGGGTCTTCAAGACAAAATATAAGGCAGATGGATCCATCGACAAACATAAAGCACGACTTGTAGCCAAAGGATATGCTCAGAAAGAAGGCATCGACTATGAAGAAACCTTTGCACCCACTGCGAAGATGAAGACCATCATAGTAGTTTGCGCACTTGCAGCACAGAAAGGATGGAGACTTCAGCAGATGGATGTTAAGAGTGCTTTCCTAAATGGTGATCTGAAAGAAGAAGTATACATGACCCAACCTGAAGGATTTGTTGATGAAAATCAGCCTAAAAAGGTATGTCGTCTCATCAAATCTCTTTACGGACTAAAACAAGCTCCCAGGGCATGGTATATCAACATCAACAATCAGCTTTTGCAGCATGGGTTCACTCGTAGTCCCTCAGATTCAAATTTGTATATAAAGAAGGTAGGCAAAGAAATTATCATTCTTGTTGTTTATGTAGATGATCTTGTGATCACTGGTAGTTCAGAAGATCAGGTTGATATTGTAAAGAATGATCTCAAAAAAACCTTCGACATGACAGATTTGGGGCTACTACATTATTGTCTTGGCTTGGAAATATGGCAAAAGGAGCATCACATCTTTGTCTCCCAGACAAAGTACGCCAAGACACTCCTGGAAAAGTATAGAATGTCTGATTGTAAACCTATATCCACTCCCATGGAAAAAGGCTTGCAACTTTCAATATTCCAGGACTCACCTCAAGTAGATGCTACTCTCTACAGGTAATTGGTTGGAGGGCTCATCTATTTGACATACACCAGACCAGATCTCTGCTATGCTGTCAGCTATCTTTCCAGGTTCATGCAGGAGCCAAAGAAATGTCACTGGAATGCAGCAAAGCATGTTTTGAGATATGTCTGAGGAACAACTAATTATGGTATGGAATATAAAAACAATGATCAATTTTTCCTACAGGGATATGTCGACTCGGACCATGCTGGATCTGTTGATGATAGGAAGTCAACTACAGGATACATATTTCATCTCGGATCTAGACCTATCTCGTGGATAAGCAAGAAGCAGAATGTTGTTTCTATCTCATCCACAGAGGTAGAATATCGCGCCGCATGAGGAGCTGTGTGCGAAGTGATATGGATACGTCGCATTATGGATGACCTAGGAATTCCTGAAAAATAGTCACCTATTCACTATTGCGACAATCAGAGTGTGTTGTAGCTCGTGCAGAATCCAGTCTTTCATGAACGAAAAAAGCATATTGAAATTGACTGTCATTTCATTCGAGAGCACGTCTTGAACCATCAAATTCAGCTCCAGTACTATCCTACTGAAGCACAAGTTGCTGACATTCTCACTAAATCTCTTGGAAAAGTGAAATTTGAATCTTTCAGAGGTCACATTTGCAAGAATAATGTAATAAGGGGGGAATGTTAGGATACATTGGTTATTAGGTGATTATCTTATCACATTATCTCTTCTTCCATCATTCTCTACTTCTAATGTGGATCTTCTCCATTTAGTTAGGGAGTCCAGTACAGATTATTGTCCTATAAATACTGTACGTGTGCTTTGTTTTAGACAGAATAATATGAGATAAAACTATCTCTTCTATTTCTCCTTCCCTGCTCTCTCTCATGAAAGACTTCGAGATTGAATTTGAAGATGTATATATCAAATTGTTTATCCATGCTTTAGAGGAAGATGCAAGGGATTGGTATAAAGATTTGCTAGATAATTCCATTGATTCTTGGACCGAGATGAACAATGCATTTAGATTGCAGTATGGTGACAGAATGTATCATAGGTTTCTTCTGTCAAAATTCAAGAATATTAAAAATAATCCTAATGACTCAGTGCATGACTTTAACACTATATTTAATAAGACATTGAGGAGATTACCTGTAATTTTAAGGCCATGTGATAAATCCTTTCTTATAAAGTATTGAGATGCATTTGATAATAAATTTGTTTACTATTTGAGGGACAAAAACCCTACCAATTTCAGGAAGGCCTTTACTACGGATCTATAAATTGAGAACAACATTAAGGCCATTAAAAAAACTCCTAAGAGGGAGGGAGTTAAACTGATAAACCTAGAAAAAATTCAAGCAAGCAAGAGTGTGGATGTTGAGGAGGTTGTTAAAACTCTGGTAAGGGCTATCAAAGAAATCTCATACAAATTAGGCCGGGAAGAGAAAGGAATTGGGTAGAGTTCACAAGGTCAGCATAAGCAACAAGCCCAAGACAGATTTACCAATCATCCTAGAAATGAGCAGAGATCTGATGAGAGAGGCAAGGGACCCATGGGATCTACAAACATACATCCACAAGCTAGGGAAAATAGAATGGTGCCCAATCCTTTGGTTGTCAAATTTGTTATTAAAGAAACATATGTAATTGATTGGTGTGACAGGTCTTTCATGCCCCATGCTCCATGTGAAGTAGATCATCAAGAAGAAGAGGAAGCTAATGATGATAACATAGATGATGATGCATGCATGATGGAGTGCTCTACAAGCTCACAGCAATGAACAACTTCAACTGAGGTAATAAGTGCTAGAACTACTACTGATTTTTGGGATTGCATTCACTGGGTACCTCTTCTTCCTCCCTCTCATACTTTAGAAATAGATAATGTACAAGCTTTTGAATTACCCAATAATGAATATCAATATTTAAGTGCTTTAATGATAAAGAATTATAATTGAGGAATACCATCTGAGGAACATAGGTAGTTATTGATGAACGTTGTTTCTCAAGAGGATGATTATAACACTAGGAGTAGAGTTGTCAAAAAAGAAGGGCCTCAAGCCAAACCTAAAGCCCCATTTCTTTCAAATATTCCAAAATAGGTTCCTAAGAAATATACACCTTGCAAAGGCCTTGTTGTCCAAACAAAATGCATACTTCTCCTCATGCACAAACTGTCAAAATTCCTGTACCATCTAATGAGTTTGTCAATATCCCTTCTAATGTTGCCTTGCCAAAGTATGCTCCATATGACATTGCCTATGTTTTGAGTCAAATCAAAGTTAGTGTTCCAATTTTTGAGTTGCTTAGGATTCCTGAACACAAGAAGAGGGCATTGCAGTATTTTGGATTGAAAGAAGAGAAGAGTAACCCAGGCAGAAATGTAAACATTGTGGAGACTCCTCCAATCATTGAAGAGATAGAAACACCACCACCATCAAAAGATCTGGATGAACCACCTAGGGTTTATTTAGGACCATCCATGGTAGAGTCTCAGCTAAATTTGGATCCATTCTTCACCACTCTGATCATTAAGGACAGATTGTTGCACAACTGTATGTTTGACTCAGGGGCATCATGCAATGTTACGCCTTTGAAAGTCATGAATGAACTGGATATCAAAGTAATAGTAGCATATGGGAAGTGTACTGCCATGGATTCCAGAAAAGTGCTAGTGGTGGGATGTGTGAAAGGTCTAGTGGTACAACTTACAGCTTATCCGGGCAGGCACTTGAAACTTGATGTTGTTATTTTTGATTATCTAGCCAAGTGGGGTATGTTGTTTTCTAGAAAATGGGCTGCAAGTGTTGGTGGGAGTGTTCAAATGGATATTTCCTATGCCACCATCCCAATTGAGGGTAGTCTTGTCAAGTTGTATGGAGAAAATAAGATGTTGCACCTCATTGAAGACCCCAACAATGCATCTTATGAAGTTTTGTACAAAAGTGTTGATGTTAATAACTTTATCAGTTTTGCTAATGTGAAAGACAACAAAATGGATCAATGTAAGAATATTGAATAGGTAGGCTCTCCATGGACTCTGTTGTTTGATGGAGCTTGCTCCAAATTTGGAAATAGTGTTGGTGTACTTTTGATTTCTCCAAGCTTGGAAGATTTTGTTTTTTCTTTCAAACTTGACTTTGAGTGTACTAACAACATTGCTGAGTATGAAGCACTGTTATTAGGTTTCAGAATTTATTGGAAATATTATTTTAAAGACATCATTAGTAAGGGAGATTCAGAACTAATTGTTAAACAAGTCAGAAAACCATATGCCACTAAGAATCAGAGAATGATATGGTATAAGCATGTAGTCTCGGACTTGATTGAGATGTTTGATTCATTTAACATTGTGCATTATGATAATAAGTTCAATCTTATGGTAGAAAATCTTGTAGTGTTAGGATCTCGATGTTATAATTGTGTGATGTCCCCATATTGTGAATATGATGTTGAAGTGTTAACAAGGCCATCTGTCCCTGACAACATTAAACATTGGAAATTTTTTGATGATGATGCTTCAGGTCAAATATTTCTCTAGAGAAAAGGGGAGTTCACTGATTGGTATATTGATTTGGAGCCAATGGTGTGTACAACAGAGGGTAAAGAAACTTTTTTTGGCAAGGACCATCCCTAGAGGATTGGTTTCTCTTGAATTAAACTTTGATAATGCTCATTGCATTATTAATAGGCATATAATAGCCTCAAGGGATGTTGAAGATCATGACCTAGGTACAGAGGAGAAACCAAGGAAGATCTTGTTGGGAAGCAATTTGAAAAGGGAGGAAAAATAGTCCTATGTCCAGTTTTTGAAGAGGTATCAGGACTGATTGACTTGGTCTTATTCAGAGTTGAAGGCATACAGAGAGGATCTATTTCAGCATGAAACTCCTTTGGATCCTAATGCAAAACCATTGAGACAAAAGAAGAGGCCAATTAATCCACTCCTCTCTGTGAATATTCAAGATGAGTTAAAAAGGATAAGATATAGAGGGATCATTTAGCCAACAAGGTATTCTTCTTGGGTTGTGAACTTAGTGCTAGTTAGAAAAAAGAATGGTGCTGTCAGGATGTGCGTGGATTTTAGAATTCTAAACAAAAAATTAATGAATAATAATTATCCTTTACCAAACATGGATAACATGTTGCAACTGGTCACTGGATCTGAGTTATTATCTACTTTGGGTGGCTTCTTTAGGTATAACCAGGTGGTTGTGAAGCAATTAGAGAGTATCAAAACTACTTTTGCTACTCCATGGGGTACCTATGTGTATGTGAGGATGTCATTTGGCCTGATGAATGCTGGAGCTACTTTTTAGAGAGTAATGGATGTAGCATTATTAGGATAAATAAATGAATTCATTGTTATGTATCATGATGATGTGACATTTTTCGCTAGGAAGAGAAGTGATCACCTACAACATTTATAAAAGATGCTAATAAGATGTAGAGAGTATGGAATTTGATTCAATCCAAAGAAGTGCCATTTCAGAGTGCAAAAGGCCAATCTTCTTGGTCACATTGTATCAGAGGATGGTGTCATGATTTATCCCGAGAGGGTAGAGGCCATCAACAAGGTCCCATTTCCAAGAACCCAGAAAGGGATTCAGTCCTTATTTGGGAAAATAAATTTTATCATAAGATTCATATCAAATTTTGTTGAGTTGACCATTCCAATTACTTTCATGCTAAAAAAGTTCCAAGTAATCAAATGGGAATAAGCTTCCATTCAAGCTTTCAATGGGATCAAGGAAGCATTAAAGCATGCCCCTGTCTTAGCAACTCTAGATTATAAGAAGCCTTTTCAAATATTTTTTTTGTTTCAGATAACACTATTGCATCTTTCTTGTTGCAAAAGGATGATGAAGGGGCTGAGAGGCCAATTGCCTTTTTCAGTAAGGCATTGTAAGGGACTGAGTTGAAGTACACCATTATGGAGAAGTGAGCATTTTCCTTGGTAAAAGAAACAAAGGTTTTCAGACCTTATATTTTGAGCTCTAAAATTGTTTCTTATGTTCCCCACACCATGGTAAAGGATGTCTTGTCAGAGATGGAGGTATCAAGCAAAAGATTCAGATGGGTGAACAAGTTGTAGGTGTATGACATGGATATCTAAACTGCAAAATTGGTAAGAGGTTTGGTATTAGCTAAACTTATGGCTGAGAGCAACCTGTAAACTATTGAGGTGAATGAGGTAGATTAAGTAAGGGTTGATTTATTTGAAAAATTGGTGAGTTATGAGTGGTAGAAAGATATAATATTTTATCTCAGACATCTATACTACCCTGAGTATTTGAGTAAAAATCAGAAAAGAGCCCTTAAGTTGGCTTCCCAGAAATATGTCGTTACTGATTTTGGGTTAGCTTGGAAGAACCCTAAGGGATTCCTCTTAAGGTGCATTACTAAAGATGAAGCCCCTAAGATAATTTTTGATCTCCATGGAGGAGATTTTGGGGGTCATTTTGCTGGAAAAGTCATAGCACGCAAGATCCTGATGGCTAGTTATTGTTGGTAAAATATTTTCAAGGATACAACTTTGTTGGTTAGAAGATGTGAGAGTTTTCAGCATTTTTCTGGAAGACTGAAAGCTTCATAGGCTCCCTTCATTTGCACCATGTATCAATTGAAGCGTCATTCAAGAAATGGGGAATGGATTTCATTGGTGAGATTTTAGACCCTTCAAGTGTTGGCCATAAGTGGATTCTTGTAGCCACTGATTACTTCACTAAGTGGGTGGAGGAAATCCCCACCAAGAGAGCAACACACCAAATTATCATGGACTTCATGCTGAACCATATCATCTGCAGGTTTGGAGTGCCAGTTAAAATTGTTGCTAAAAATGCCATGAGCTTTAGAACTAAACCTTTGGTGGAAATGTGGAAAGAATATGGGATCAATTTGACATATGCCTCAAACTATAACCCCCAAGTCAATGGACAAGCAGAGTCCAGCAATAAAAATTTATTAAAAATCATCAGGAGAACCTTGGAGATGAACAAAAGGAAATGGGGTGAGCAGTTGAAGTTTATTGTTTGGGCTGATCCAATTACTGTTAAAAGAGCTACTGGAAAAATTCCATTTGAATTGGTGTATGGCACTCAAGCTCTGTTTCCCCTGCATATGCAATTATCCTCATATCAGTTCATTCAACAACTACAAGATCAAGAAGTTAGTCCATATGAGGCTCGCATTAACTAGATTGTTGAACTTGATGAAGAAAGGAGAGCATCTCACCAAAGGCAAGTGAAGTTTAGAAAAATTGAAGAAGCTATTTGACAAGAAGGTCACTCCAAGAGCTTTCAACATTGGAGATCTTATGTTGTTGTGGGATAGCAGACATGAAGACAAGGGAAAACATGGTAAATTTGATGCACTATGGATAGGCCCTTACTCCATTGACATCCGGATTGGTGAACATACCTTCTTCTTGAAAGACTTGGATGGGGAATTGCTTGAATTTCCTGTTAATGGTAGGACACTTGAAACATTTCCTGGATTGATTCCCCAGAATCAAGGTGAGCATTATTTGTACAATGTATAGTTTTTTGGTTGCTTTCTGTCTTTTGTGTTTTTTCTCATTCTTGTCCTTGCTGACTTGGTTTTGTTGGCTCCTTTGCTTTTTTTTAGGAGGTGGTTCTGGTTTTCTGCTCTGTAAGATGACTCCTTTTCCCAATGGATGTTTTTTAGCACTTGGTCTGTTATTTGGTTCTTGTGGCACTCATAAGGGAGTTCCCATCCCCGAGTCGGAGCTGATGTTGGTGCTCGAATTAGTCTCACCATGTTTTCTATTAAAATCCCTTAGTTTGTGGCCTTTGTCACATTTTTATCTCCCCGTGTTGGTGCTTGAAAACTCTGTCCTCCATTTGGTTGCCATGATTAGTTCCTCATTGTTCGAAGGTCAGCTAAAATCCTAGAATTTGTTGATTTGTTCCTCTGTCCATCTGAAAGTGTTTGTCAATTGGGCGTAAAACTCAAGTTGTTCCTTCCCTTCCGTTTTCTGCAGTCCTGTTTTGTTGTCCCTGCCATTTTTTATCCCAGGTACTTGAAGAAATGTGAATGGATATAGCTCGAAGGGTCATGTGTGAACCTTACAACATTTCCAAATTCTCTTTCCTTGAAGAAAATTTCATCTCTGTGCTCAAAGAGTGGTTTCCCTGCATTTTTATGGCTTGACGAGTATGTTTCTCCTAGTAAATTTAAATCTCTACATCAGTGGAAACGTGGCCCTTTTTGGTTGGATGTGGCTCAGTGGGCCACTCTAAAAATTTTTGGATCATTTTAACCCAAAACTTGTCCACGTGGAGGAATGGTGCTTGTTTGAAGACTCACTTTTTTGTTTGTCCTTGGAGTTGTGCCAGGAGGACACGTGGAGGATTCCCCTACTTTTCCCAGACTTAGAAAACTTTTTCATGTAGCTGATATAGTTTTGGTGGGCCATGGACACATGGTGGGCTAGTGATCATTTGAAGATTTGTCTTAGGGTCCCACCTTAACAAATGCGATAGAGGGGTGGGTGGAGGTTTCAATTGGCTCCACTAGGGACTTAACTTTTTAAAGAAATTTTCTAAGGCCTGGGACACATGGTGAGTGCATGCTCATTCAGTGTCTCTGTTTTTGGGGACCATCTTGAATTTGCACCATAAAGACACATGGATGCTTCCGCCGGGTCTTCCTTAGAATTTTTCAAGCAACTTCCTAAAATTCCTAAGACACGTGGAGGGACCACGCATGTTTGGGGACCGACCCTTGAGTTTTATTTTGAAGAAGCGCCAGGAGGACACTTGGAGGCTTCCACTCACTCTCCCTTTTTGCTTGGAATTTTCAACGACTGAAGAAGACTATCTCGGACCTTGGACACATGGTGCCTCCAACTGAACTCTTAAGATTTTTAGCAAACTCTATCGAACCGAGACACGTGGTGAGCCCACGGACATTAAGGGTCTCTACTTTTCGGGACCATCTCAAGATGCACCATTGAGACACGTGGCGGATTGAAAAGTCAAAAGACGGGGAGGTGGGCCATCGGAGGCAACTTGGATTTTTTCCCCTTATTGTCGAAAAGATTAAATCATCATAATGACCCGCAAGCCCGACAGAGAATAGTCAAAATTTGCTTCAGTCAATGGTGGAGGTGCGGAATTTCAGGGGAAATTTGGAAAAAATTCATTTTGTGGAAAAAGGGGTTAAAAGTGTAAAAAGGAAGCACGGTTCCGCTGGGACCCACATCAAAAACTAAAAGAAAAAGGGTGGAGCTGTGGGGAAAATTTGGAAAAATTTCCTTTTTCCAAAAAAGAGGTAGAATAGCATAATTTAGCCACAGTTCCTTTGGGACTTACATTGGGACATGTGTCAAGCCCATTTCTCAAAGGCGGAGTGGTGGAGTGAATTGAGAAATTATGCATTTTCCCCAAAAGGTGTAAAATGTAAAAAGGAACCCCTAGGCCTGTCTTAACTTGGATCTTCCACGTGGACCATCCAAATTCAAAAGAGAAATCGATGGAAACTGTGCATCTGTATTTGATTTTCCACCATTTCTACTCCAAATCTCCTGGGGATGTGAATGTTTATGGTTTTTTATTATTTCTTGGAGACTCCTACATGCCAAATGAAGAGGAAAATTAATTTGATATCCTGGTTTGGTGGGGAAGGTCTGAAAACATCTTTCACCATTAAAGACGTAATCTAACTATTGGATTCGATCTGATATTTCTTTCCTTGGCATGCAAGAGACCTGTTGATATCTTGGTTTGGTAGGAAAAAATCTAAAAACGTCTTTTACCATTAAGATGTGATCTGACTATTGGCCTCGATCTGATTTTCCAATTTTTCCTTCCTTGGCATGCAAAGAACCAGATTTGACAGATTGGAGGAGGAAGTAGTTGGCATGCGAGATGAAGAATGACTTACCAGGTGAAGAATTGAATGCTGGAAATATTTGGAGATATTTTCCCTCTACACACCTAACAACTTTTTTGCAAATCTGATTTTGGGAGTCACGATCAATGGTTGTAACACGCAATGGTGCTTTGAATGTTTCTGGTTTTGGGGGGAAAACTCTGTTGTAAATGAAGTATTATAAATTGCATGAATTTTTCATGCAAATGGTTGGAGTGTTAGAGGTCGGGAGCTAATTCCTAAGAGAAAAAGTTTGACAGATCCCATCTTTTATGAGAGACTACCTAAGGAACAAGTTTATTTATTTTGTATTAAATTTGATCATGTCAAGGTGGTTTCAAGTGTTTAGCCATTGACAAGCTCTGAGATTGTTCTAGAAACTTTCCCCTACTGATAAATTTAATCAAATTTGAGTAAATCTATGTTGATTTTGAGAAAAATTATGTCTGCTTCATTTCTGAATGTATGCAAATAGTTTTTCTTGTTCCTATTACAATCTTACATTGAAATCTCTATGAATCACACAATATCTTAGCTTGTGATAGTTTGGTGGCACTTGCAATTTCATTTATCAGAAGAGACTTTCATTTGATAGTGAAATAAACAAGTTTAAAATCACTTTACTCCTACATGATGATTAAGATTGTGTGTTATCCTTTGAGGGTATCTTAGGCATGATAAAACAGAGGTTGATAGTGTTTAATTAAGTATTTCAATTTGAGCCTTCATTTTGGATCCTTAAAGTTTGTGTGAAAAAATGTGCTGATCTGGGCCTCCACTGAAAGCACACCATTCTGGTTAATGGAACATTCTATCTGTTTTGAAACATTCTTTTTGTCAAGCCTTCCATTTTTGTAAAATTCCTCAAAGATTTGGCAAGTAAAAATCCACTCTACCTCACCTCCCACCAAAATTCATTTAAAAACAACCGATCATACCCATACTACCCTTTTTTGTCATGTGTGTGCACAAATGAATAATTTCTGTTACCAAAACATATAGAAGCAATCAGGTTTTCATTATCTTTAGTGGCCTGAACCTTGCTTAGAAAATATCTCCATTATCTAGGGTGACAACTTGTGAGAGTTATATTTTTCTGTATTGATCATGTTTTCTTCAAGGTCTTCTCAATAACTCTGTAAAGAAGGACATTTCCATCTCCTCCACAAATCGCAGGCTACAAAAGGGTCCTCTCACCCTGGTTGAAAGGCACAACCATAAAGTAGTGAGGATAGATCAAATCCTCTTAAGGGTGCTACCCATTTCTCCACATCTGAGTGACAAAGAGCAAGCCACATTTCTTCCCAGGCTACAAAATGACACACAATGTGCTCTTCTTGCCTCTAAGATTCTTGTCAAAAGCGTGATGCTTCTCAGTCTTCTGAGGGAGAATCATTTTCTGTACCAACACAATATTTAAAGCCATATAAATGAGACACAAAAAACCATTAATCTACCAACAAACCTCATCAGAATCGTCAACTTTTCTAAATAATATAAAGGAAGAGTAACCCCAAATGTCATTAATAATTTTATAAAATTTCCAACAATATCATACATATTTGAAAATGGATTACATTAAACGAAGTCACAATATGGGACATTTATTAAACAAGTCTGATAATATATGATATTCGAGTTCAAATTCAAGGGAATCGATACACGATAGGTAAAACACCGTCTATACCCCAATCTCTATAAGGCCTTACCATGAGTTACAATCACAAAACAAACAACACCTATCCATCTAGGGTGATTACCTGGTATAATCATGATTGAAACCTCCAAGAGTTTTTTGGCAATGGTGAAGTGAATAAAATATTAAAAAATCCAAATGGCCCTTCAGAATAGGTCAAACATTTACCAAATAATTGATACCATTAGCCAAGAGGGCAAGGGTGATTGGACAAAATTAAATTGAACAATATATTCCTAACTTAAATCAATACCATATGGTCTTGTTATGAATTTTCCCAACCCACTCAAGGATTACACAGTAGCATAGGTTGAATCCAATATCAAAGGAGTAAAAAATAATAATCTTTGTTCGATCTCCTATAGTAATTTCCTTAAAATAAATTCATAACAATGAAACAAACTACGAATTGATGCCTCCATAGAATAATCCCTTCACTAACCCTAAGCAAACTAGGTGGTCATGTCTAGTTAACTAACGCAGTAACCAGTTATCACCCATCATGGAACGAGTTATCACAAAAAAATCCATGGGTTCATCTCTAAACTTCCATATCGGCCAAGATCATAACAGTTGGCTTCGAAGCCACAAGGAAAAACAGTGGTAAGGATTCCGTTCATTAAAACTATTGAAAATTTCCCTTTCCATTAAGAAAACAAGTATTTGAATTAAGATTAGTTTATTTAGCCTAACGAGAAGATGTCATATGAATAAGTGATACTATCTTTAGGTGTACATTCAACAAATAAAAAAGGTCATATAAATATCCTCAATGATTTAAGCCCAAATGGGTAATGGGTGATCGTCCTTAGGGAAAAAATACAAAATTTGGCCATGTACAAGTCTGAATAGAATAACCCCAATTCCATTTTCATCATCAAATTCCAGGGAAATTATCTCACCATGTACATCAAGATTCCTATTAACAAATTTATAGAAACTTTAAAAAGAGAATAATGTATCTTTTCCACTAAGTGGCACTAATCAATCTTAACCATTCAAATAACAAGTCTTTTAATATAAGGATATCATCAGTCTAATAGAGATAGATAGGCTAGGAAAACTCAATAGTATTTTGTTCCTGTGAAATAATTCAAATAACACAATATTACAAAAACCATATAAATAAAATATAAAATGGAATTAAACATTAAGTGGGAATTATAACCATCCATGCAAAACTAGCGATTCAGAAGGAGGTACAAAGGGGGAAACCAGTACACTCAAGGAAATCAATAAATGGCCACAAATAAACCCATTCTAGGCACCATTGCAAGAAGGAAGACCATTCGATTCATGATATTATAAAAGGGTACAAAAATATTTCACAACTTAGACTTAACATGCCTGGTTCGAGCCTCTACAACTCACACCTCCGCGAAGCAGTCTTGCGACAACAACCGCAGTTCTGATTTCCTTTTCCATGAGCTTGTTGGGTGCCCAAAACACCACTATAGGATTCTGATGTCACAGGATGGGTGTGGCAAAATTAAGAAGGTGTCAAAATGTTTCCAGTAGAACACGGTCTACCTAGCACCTGAGGTTATTCAAATGTATGCGGCTAGACTCCAAATGGGGAAACATGACCAAGCTCAACATGAGAACTTCTCCTTTAAGGAATTAAAAGAATGGTAGGTGGCCACCAAACACCACCCCCTTGCGAGCACATACCAAATATATTTTTCAAAAGGAAGGTCAACTAGCGCCCAAATAGCAATTAATTTCATTTGGTGACAGCCATGTGACAAGGCCAGGTCACTGCTAGAGTGGTAAAAATGGTGGTAAGTGAAAAGGTAATTGTGAGAATTAATAAATGGCCCCTTCCAAAAAAAAATTCACACACAACCCTAATACACATTCACAAGCTAGAACTAAGGAAGAAAGGAACCCAATACCTACACCAACGAAGCAGGTAAAAAAATGCGTACAAATTGACATGCTGGAGGGAGTAAAAAATCATACTTTCCTTTAATTTAAACACTTGAAAACAACATACAAGTAGGCCTAATCGACCAAGGGGGAGAAAAATATAGGTTGACATATGAAAGTGAACATGCAAAATGACCAACCATGGCCCCATGATGGGGTAATCCCTTCTTCAGCGTGGAATGAAGTTCAGTCTATGGGAACGATTAGAACAATACAAAAAAATGACATAGAGATAATTAATATTAATATCGATTACAATCAACAATAAAATAAAAAATAAAATAAAATAATAATAATATTAAATAATGGTAAATTTACACATAACTTAATAATATCATTATTATCCCTTTTTTTAATTAATTTTACAACTTAAAAATAATTATAATTCATATTAATAATGACGGACAGTCAAGCTCAAAAATTCAAGAACACAATTTTCCTTTAATAG
The DNA here is from genome assembly GCA_019776745.2 of Taxus chinensis. Classification (NCBI taxonomy): domain Eukaryota; kingdom Viridiplantae; phylum Streptophyta; class Pinopsida; order Cupressales; family Taxaceae; genus Taxus; species Taxus chinensis. The sequence goes on from CM034148.1 coordinate 183,341,334, forward strand.
GACAATCATAAAGGACGTTGCGGGTGCCAGCAACAGAAAACATCGACACGACACAAGCATACATCACGAAGAGGGAGGATGCTAATTATTCTCTACAACAAGGGCAAAGCCAACTAAAGATCAATAAAAGCACAACAACGTTCAAAGCTTAGCAAAAAGGTCACCGAATAATGAACAAGAGTAACATCGAATGGGGAATTACATTATTGCTCCTTTTATTCATTTAACTGCAACCACCGCAGGGTTAGTCTTAGAACTGGTATGGAAATCCCCTACACTCAAGCCTTAAACCCACACATTTATAATTTGGAACAGTTTTAAATTAAATATAAGACAGAGGGAGAGTTAGAGAGAGAGAAAAATACAAATTTTGTTTCCCATGCATTCATACTTTCACATTCATTTGGGCATAATGTTTTGGTAGTAGAGAGAGGGAGAGTAAGGATGCGAGAGAAAGTTGAGAGACATTTTATTTTGCATTGAAAATTTCATAACCATTTTCATTTCATTTCAAAATAATTTACATTTCCCAATTCATTTACATTTTCAAATCATCCAAATTGCCATAATTGTTTCAGGAGAAAGAAGAGGGCGGAGACAGAAAAAACACCATACATTTCAAAATTTGTTCATATGAGATAAAATATAGAATAATATTCTACATGGAATTATGAAGGTATAATGAGGTCAAACACGTGGCTAGAACTCAAATGAAACTTTTAAATGGAGATTCTAGATAAACTATTAATTTGAAAAAATAGACCAAAACAACAAAATTTCTTACAAAATAGGTCTTAAATAATCTCCTTTTATGTGTGATCATAAATTTTTATGATTCCTAATTACTACCCCATAAGTTATAAGAGCAACTTTAGGGCTAGTTATCATAATTTCATCAGCAACTCTTGTTGCACAACAACTAGTGGGCCCCCAAGACCCATTGGAAAAACTATTTTCCGAATTCATTTTCAATGGAATGAATGTGGGTTATGATTATCTTATTGTAATTCTAGAGGTAGGAGGTAGTGGTTTTTAATTTCTCTAAAACTAAGCCGCAACCATAAGATTAAACCTATCATGTTTTATTAAAACAAACACGTCACACAAGTGATTGTTAAGCGAAGTGGGATTAAAAATTTGACTTGCAAGGATGCTTAAAAAATTAAATGGACTTGGATAAGTCACCCCATGGTTTACCATCTTACGAGGGGTCATGATAGGAGTTTCAATTTTACTATATACTTGGGCATGGCACGCCATGCACGTGACTTTAAAGATCATTTTTATTTTTATTTTTTTTTATTTTGTTTTTGTCTATGGATATTTTCAGAGTTCACTTCAAGATTTTTTTTTTCATTTATTTAAATTATGTTTCCTATCATTCAATATTTAATTTCAAAATGTTGGAAATGATGAAGCTGAATTTAATGCAAGTGAAAAGGGGAAAACAATACATTTTTATGCAAAACTCATGATCCTTGCATTCGACGAGACTGCATAACTTTCCACATTCACCAAGCACAGAACACGATACCAAGCATGATGAGATCCAAAAAACTAATAGCTTTCGATAGTGTCACTAAAATCATAGGATGATATAAAATACAAACTTAACATTTCCTCCAAACAAGGGAATCTGAAACTAATGCATACAAATGGTCCTTTCATCTGCTCCAATGCTTTATTTAGACACAACTAAGGAGGGACTACGAAACTGATACTTATTATTTGTGAATCTTTCATACCCTTGACCTGCATGTTTCTTCAACTTCATAAACACAACCATTTTGTGTTAATCTAGTGATTAACACACTCCCTAAGACTACATTCTGCTAGGCATTTGGAATTAATCCTGAAAAAAAGCATTACTTTAAATTTTTCTAAGGATATTCAACGAATCTAATCTAATTATACCTACACCCATAGCATTCCATGAGATGTCACCTAGCTGAGGAACTTCTTCAAGGCATTTTCTAAAACATTTACATTCCTTTCTTTCATGTTGAGAAAATATGTAAAGAATGGAAAAGCAGAGGATTTCACACAGAGGAAGGGTGCAAGAGACAAATCTAGCAGAGACATATGTGGAGAAAAAAAAAAGGGCACTTTCCCTATCTAAATTGAAGCAAAAAATTGTTGAAGGAGGAAAGTAAAAGTAATTGTGGCTACAAGTTCCACAGACCATGTAGCACAACTACTCAGAAGAAAAAGAATCTAAATCAATACAGCTATTCATTACACCAAATGAAGCACCTCATTAGCCTCAATCTTCTTTTACCTCATACAAAAAAGAACATAGTGATAGGAAGGAATTTACTTTCAACTCAGAGGTAAATGCAATAACTTTAGGTATAGAAACAACTCTAGATCAGTCAATTTTTAAAGGGTAAAATGAGCAAATATTTGGTGAAAGAGTTTTCTATGTATAAGATTGATTTAACCCATAATGGGAATAATTTTAGGCTGGATATTAGCAAAGTTCCCTTTAGCATGGTTCTTAGAAATAGGTTATTTACCTGAACTTGTTGCGACCAACCAATTATTGCTAACTTTACAATGTTAACCTGGGGTTCCTCGTGGCTAACACCTCGGGATCTCAAATAAAGTGCTTTTATTATGATGCAAGGAAATGACAAGTCTGAAAAGGCATTTAGTTTCTTGTCATTCCTTCAACCACTTATTAATTGTGCATTGGAATATGAGGTTGAAGAAGGTGATGTGGAGTGGGGAGGAAATGAGGTGGCATCGTACTTGGAGCCACATCATCCTCCTCTCTCCTTTTTCGTATTTATTTAAATCATTTCGCTTGTCTGGGGGTTACTTCATTATTTTGGGCTCTTGTATTTTGGAGAGTTAGGGGATTTTGGAGAGAGCTTGTGAATTGTTGGAGCTTTTAGATGCTTGCTTGGTTTGGGAGGATCTTGAAATTTCATTCTTGAAACAAACTCTACTATGGAGAGGCAAGAGCTTCAGCTTAGTTTAAATTATGCTTTTATTTTGTGTTTACATGTTTGTGTTGAGTATTGTTTTCCCTTAGAATGTTAATTGGGTATGGGTAGATTGCCTAAGTTTGGAGTAGGAGGAGGCTATGGGGAGTATTCTTGTAGGGAGACATAAGAGCTCAAATTTTTGTTGGGGGGAGTTTGGGTTAGGTGCCCCTCCTTGTATGAGGAAGTTTTGCATTCCTTCCTGTTATTGTTATGAGGGAGGCATAAGAGATTGAGGGAGGCATAAGAGTATATGGAGGTTTAAGGGGTACTTTAGGGAGGTATAAGAGTTGTAGGGGGGTTGAGATATACATTGGAGGCTTTAAGGTGGGCATCCATTCCCATTGGGAGGAATAAGTGGCCTCCCCATATGTCTTGCTCTTTTGGATTTCTTGATAAGCCTTGTATTATTATTGTTTTGTTGTTCGTTTTTGCTTGTGTTATTGTTATGTTTGAATGTGAATGGAATGTATGTGAAACTATTTCGTCAAGTTTTGTAGAAGCTTATTGTTTCCATGAGTTGAAATCATCTCCCATTGTAATGTGGTTGGGGCTCGGGGGCCAATGGAGAGGATGGATTCTCGTCTCCATTGGATATCTTGGTTGGGTGGAGAGCGTTTCCTCTCCCACCATTTTGTATTGAATCAAATAATCTTGGAGGAGCTATCTTGATGGAGTTATGAAGCTTGGAGTTTTTTTGGAGTCCTTGTGATAATTCCTTTGTGTGATTCCCACTTAGAGTGGAAGAAATTGTAATATTGTATTCTATTTTTAACTCGCATTAATGTACGATATTTCCCACTTCAAGTGGAGGACATTGTATTGATCTTGTAAAGGAATGTTGTATTCAAATAGTTATTATTGATATTGTATTACATGGGAAAGAAACAATTAAGAAAAGAAAGAAGAAATAATGGTATTGTAGAGTTAGTTTTGCAAATGGAAAATAAATTTTACTTTCATTGTGAAGTTGTTTTATTGTAAATATGAGATAAGAGAATATAGAAGTTGTAGATGTTGAAATATATGAATAGTAAAATTGGAAAGGAAAATAAAAATGTGATAGTTGTTTTGAACATACATATATTATAGTAAAATTGGAACAAGAGAACAAGTTTGAAGTTATTGTGTTTGGAAATGTTGATTTTGTATTAGAAAATAACAATGTGAAATTAGATATAAATCATTTAATTTTGCTCTTGGAATACAAAGAATATTAGTGGAATAAAATGGAATAGATCTTGTAGTTATTAAAACTAAGGAATGAACTAATGGAAAGAAATCACAAAATTGGAGACCTTAGGTGCATAAAACTAAGCTCAGAATGCATTTGAGTACCTTTTTGAAACTTTTAATTTTTGTAAAATTTCTTGATTTAAGGTTTTCTTTCTCATAAACATGACCAATGCCCTGTGCAGAGCGTCGGTCTCACAACTACCACTCAGTAGGGTGGCGCTCCACGGTTTTTCACCCAGGAAGGGTGGCGGTCCCAGGACTGCCGGTCTTCTCTGGGAGGAGGTTCTGTCACTTATGACAGAACTCTGTGGATCTGTGCCTATCTGTGAAATTTATCCAGTTTGCACCAATTTCTAAGTTGTAAAATTTAACTGATGAATACTAGAAAGAAAAACAATGATTAATCCTATGGATTTGAATAATAAAACATGTAAATGGTGGACTAAAAGATTTCTTTCATTTATAACTATGGGGGTAGGGTTTTCCCCAAATTTTAAAGACCCAAATGCAAATCATTTATAATAAAATCATATTCAGGAAAGAGAACCCTCCCAATCTTTGAATGAAATAAAATACATTAATAAAACTAAAACTAAACTAAGCCTAGACTAGATATTCATGTATAATACCCCATGGCTCTTCCTCCTTTGCTTTCATGGCTTCCTCTTCTCCAGCCTATAAATTTAACAAAAAATAAATAGACCAAATGAGAAGAATAAAATAAGAAGAGGTTTTAATAGAATTTTATAAGGATTTTAGGGCTAAGTTTAGAACCTAGGATCTAGTGGCCAAGATGGATTTGATGTAACACCCACTAAAACAACCCACTTGAGACCTAAGAACAACCTAGGATTAGTAGGAAAAATTATGAGATAATTTATTTTTGTTTAAAAGAGTCTACAACCAGGTTGCCAAACATTATTAATAGCTTATAGTTTTATTAATACAACAATCATAAAATATCATAAGGTCCAAACTTATGGTTAGATTAATCAATTAGGTTAGGGGGTAGTTCCTCACTATACCACTCTCTAACAGGATAAGAAGATTCAACTTGTTTCTTCTCAAATTTAGTGCACTCAAAACTTCCCAAAAAACATTCCCATTAGATAGGAAATTTCCTCACCTTTCTAGAGATATAAGGAAGTCCTCCTAACTCCTCATATTCCTCAAGTTATGGGCCGACAGACATTGGGAGGAAAATTTTCCCAAGAGCGGGTTTGCGGGCCTAGGGGAGAAAATTTTGCTTAGAGCAGGAATGCGGACCGGCGGGGTGGGGAAGTAAATTTTTCCCATGCACGGGCCAGTAGAGTGGGGAGAAATTTATTATTTTTTTCCCTTTGGGATAAACGAATTTTTTTCCTCTGCACGCCCGTGAGTCCGAAAGGACACGTGTCGGCATTACAACACCCCGGTGGAAAATCAGGTTGTCGGAGTGATTTAAGACCTTATATCTTTTCAGCCAAAAAGTGCTAGGGATAAAAATGGTTTGTGCCTCCACTGACACCCAAGGTGCCACATTTCGAGCTCTGATTGGTTTCTGGTCGGCGGGGAGGCAGAGGAAACTTTAAAAAAAAGTCGAAGTGCTAAGTTAAAAAGGGATACGCTCCTTTGCCAATGCCTCGTGGTTCCACGTTACAGCCTTTGATTGGTTGCAGGGCGGTGGAGAAAATCAAGAAAATTTTCCAAATGTTTTTAAAGTCTAAGTTTAAAGTTGTGGACCCAGGAAAGACAACCAAAGGGAAAAAGCGAGGCGGCGGGTCTGTGGAGGAAATTTTTCTTTCGAACTTAGGTGATTTTTTTACCGAAAAGAAAGGCCTATAGGTGACGGAGCGGCGGTGGAATTCGTTCCTTTGGCATTTTTGATCAAAAGTGATAAGGGAAAATTGAGGCCCATGGGTCCGCTAGGGAAATTTTTTTTCCCCAAATATATATATATATATTACAGTTAGAATTATTTTTTTGACGCCAAATGAAGGAAAAACTTCAGACGGCCATAACTTTTGATGATGAGATCCGTTTTGGGAAAATGAGGACTTTCTGGAAATCTGTCCATGTCCTATTTACATAGGGATCATTAAATTTATATTTTGATAAAGTTTAAGGAGTCAATTTCAAGAAAACAATCTGCAGGCTTTCAAAAGGCAAACTGGTAAATTTTAACTTGTGAAATTTTAAATCAATTTATCTTCTTCCTCCTTCAACTTGTCCATTAAACATGGATAATTTCTCTTATATGGATTTAGAATGGATATGGAAGGTAAGTTTGTTTGATACAACTCTAATTTGAAAATTTACAACTTTGACAGCAAAACGACAGTGAAACGATTGAGCCTAATTTTGCTAAGTTTTATAAGAAATTCATTAAGTATTTTTGAACAATTGAACTCGTTTAAGGAATAATACTTCAATTTAATCGTTTAATTCATTATTTCATTATTGCAAGTTTGAACTGTGCATTTTTGGATAAAGTATTTCCCAGTTTGAAAATACAAAACAGAGATCAAATTTTAAAGGACATTTCACTGTTTTAATCTTCTAAGTATTAGAATTCATTAAAATTCTAATCTAATACATTGAGTTGATTCAATTCAACTATTCAAAAGCTAAAATACATCTCTGATTTATAAATTTTACATATTTCAAAAGATAGAGAATTACACTTCCTTCATACACATTTCTTTCTTTCAAACAAAGATTGCAACTCACATTTAAATGATCGAATTCAATATAATGATGCAATTTGATAAACGTAGTGCAATACTTTATTGATTTCAAATACAACTTTACAACTTTTCTTTCATTCCTCAAATTCCTCATACAGAATACAATTCTTTCACATTCCTTCAAACGCTAAAAACAGAGTTTAACTCTTTCACATTACAATATAAAACTTTCAAATCAATACAACATATTTCCATTACAAACATTTACAGGTTCATCCACTTCAAGTGGGAAAGGTTATAATGCTATTTCATTTCACAAGAGACTATCAAACTGTCTTTTTCATAGCTCTAGAACAACAACTTGCAAATTTCTCATTCTTCTAATTTGATCACCACAAGAGCAAGGGAAAGGAAACGCTCTCCACCCAACCAAGACATCCACTGAAAAGGAGAATCCATCCTTCTTCATTGGACCCACAAGCCCCAACCACAATGCAATAGAAGATGTGATCCAACTCATGACAACAACAGGCTTCCACAAACACACAAGCAACATTTTCACAATAAAAACACAGTCCAAAAATATAATGTAGTTTACAACTACATTAAAGCATCACAAACATTACTGAGGCTTCATCAAGCAAGACAAACGAGACAAGAAACTATGGGGGATGCTTCTTATGCCTCCATAAAAGGAAAAATGGGCATCACCACCTGAATGACAAACCACTAAAAATATAGTTTATAAAAAACCTTGACATTCCTTATACCTCCCCGAAGTAACCCTTATTCCTCTTATTTCCTTATGCCTCCCCAACCTCTTATGGCACCCCATAATAAGTAAGTAAATGCAAGATATTTCTTTGTAAGGTGGAACCCAAATTCCAACTCCCTCCACCCTTATACCTCCCTAAAACACACTTGTGCCTCCCACAAAATAAACTCCATAGTCTTCTCCTACACCATTACTAGGCCATCTACCCAACAGCCCACAAACATGCCAAAACATTCACACATTAACATTTACATTCATAAAAGGAGAGAATTTCAAGAGTCAATCTCTTACCTCTCCATGATGGAGTTTTCCAAGTTCCAATAGCATAGTTGTTTCCAAGTAAACAATAATCCAAAAATCTACCAAACAACAAGCATGTAACAATTTTTAAACTTCTCAAAAAGCAAGAGCTCGAAAAACAGCAAGGAATTCACCCAAGAATGAAGTCTCCAAAGTGAAGCAACCCCAAAATAAGGAAAGGAATTCAAATTTTATAGAAGAGGGAAGGGAAGAAGATGAGGTGGCTCCATGTAGGATTCCAAATCACACATCCTCAACCCCAACCCCAAAAGTCAAATTAATTCTTCTAATGCATAATAAATAGGTGGGTGAATAATATGACAGTTTACTTACATACTCAAATCCAACCCACACCCCAAAGGACTAAAATTAAACCATGTAAGAAAAGTGCAATTAAAACTTACAATTTGACTTACACAAATGCATTATTAAAAGTATGAAAATCAACCCTCAAACCATGGGTACGGCGGGGTAAATGAAGTTAAGAGGTATGGGATAAGTTTAGCTTGTCCCATAAGCCTCCAAAATCAGCCTTCAAAGGACAAATTGGAATTTCCAAGAATATGAAGTGTTTCACACTCAAAATTTAACTTACACATCACTTACAGATCTCTTACAACAGTTTAATTCAAGGCCAAAAACTATATTAATTACTTTCTTATGACATATTTTAATTAATTAACTTAACAACATGATTACTCACAATATTACACACCATTTAATGAATAATGAAAGGGTCAATGCACCACAAAATAAACACATGCAAACATAAACAAAAGAACCAATAAATAAATACACCTAACCCCTTGGTCACGTTTAAAGGTGATCCCATGAATGGGAATACCTAACACGCACAAAGAATAAATACTAGTTACCATGGTGACCTTGTTGAATTCATCTAGAATTTCAATGTGGTTGGTCTTGAATCCCCCGATGTTTGTTGTGATATTTTAACCTAGAAAACACGAATACCTCCTTCGGCCTCATGGGCATATTAGAACATCAAAAATAATATAAATATAATTCTAAAATCATCTAGATATATGGATCAAAACAACATCCAAACAACCAACAAGAACATTTTAATTTTAATCAACAACTATATCATCATCAAATAATTTCCATTTATATGTCTACTCACAATATCCAAAGATCACATGTCTGAACAACATCCATAGTATAACCATATCAAATAGTATATCAACATCAATATCAAAAAATGTCTCTAATAATCATCATTCATCATAATTGAATCAAGTCAATAATAATCCATGATCTAGCATCTAACATCATATTATAATAAATTCCTTAATATAATCAGCAATATCATGATCAGTATCAAAAAGGTTTCAAAGGGAACTGGGCACTACATCCCTCTCCCCTTAGACAGGACTTCCTCCTGAATTCATTGGAACAAATGTGGAAATTCAACTCATAGAAAAGTAGCATCCTCCAATGTAGATGCAGTCTCATCATATATGTCCCACTGCACTCGGACCTGATCAACTTATCAACCCTGAAGGCCCAGGGTCCTATAATCTAGGATGTGAATGGACTCCACCATCACCTTCCCCTGATCCTGCACCTAAAATGATGTCTAATATAACACATGAGAAGGATCAGAAACATATCTCCTAAGAACTAAAAAAATGAAACACATCATGTACACGAGACAATTTGGGTGGAAATGCAAGACTATAGGCCAAAGGGATGATACGCTCCAAGATCTCAAAAGGACCCACGAATCTAGGAGCTAACTAAGAACCTTTTCCATAACGAATAGCGCTCTTGTGTGGCTTGACATGAAGGAACACCTTCATGCCCACATCAAAACTTTGATCGGTCCTATGCTGATATGCGTACTTCTAATGCCTGTCTTGTGCGTCCTGTAGTCTCTATCTGATCAAAACCACCTGCTGCTCTATGTTCTGCAACAAAGATGGTACAAAAGAAAATCTTCCCTCTAACCTATACCAACTAACAGGTGTCCTACACTCTCTACCATACAAATATTGAAAAGGATCCATGCCTATAGAACTCTCAAAACTATTATTGTAGGAAAACTCCACCAAGCACATGTACTCCTCCCATCTAGACTGCTGATCCATCACATACATTCTAAGCATATCCTCTAAAATTTGATTCACCCGCTCAGTCTATCCATCTGTTTAGGGGTGATATGTTATACTAAAATTGATCTTTGTCCTGAGGGCATACTTCATAGTAGTCAAAAAATAGGAAGTGTACAAAGGATCACGGTCACTAATGATCTTCTGCGGAATACCGTGTAACCTGAAAATCTCATCAAGATATACCCGTGCCACTGTACTAGTTGTATAAGTGGTCTTCACCAGAGAAAAGTGAGCCACTTTTTTCAATTTATCAACTGTGACCATGATGGAGTCATGGTGATATCTCGACATTTGTAGCCCAACAATGAGGTCCATGGAAATGGTGTCCCATTTCCACTCTGGTATAACATGAGGAAAGAGAAGACTAGTTGGATGCTGATGCTCAACCTTAGCTTTCTAGCACTATAAACAACATGACACAAACTGAGCCACATCTCTGTGAAGTCCTTTCCAGTGATACAAATGTCTCAAACTAGTGTGCATCTTCTTCAACCCCAGATGGGGTGAATAGGGTACATGTTGTGCCTCTGTCAATTTGTCCTACCTCAAACCTATGTCAATAAATCTGACCTCTATGCCTAAGAAAGACATCTGCCTCAATTGAGAAACCATAAAACTTCCCTTCAAGGGGTCTCCAGGACTCGATCTCTGCTTGAATTATAATGTAGAAGCTGTCAAGAGGAAGCTGTTGAATAATCCTGCTCCGTAAATCTGTGCCCATTGAAGTAACCATAATCACATGTCTCCATCTACTTAGAGCTTTGGCCACCACATTCTCCTTCCCTTTCACATGCTCTATGTCCATATCATACTAAAAAATAAACTCCATCCAACACCGTTGACGAGCATTGAGATTGGGATACATGAAGAGGTGGTGAAGACTTAGGTGATCTATCTTGAGTGTGAATCTCTGACCAAGTAGAAAGTACCTCCATCGAACCAAAGCGTGCACAACTGCCGCAAGATCAAGATCGTGAGTCAGATAATTAAGCTCATAATCCTTGAGCTTGCGAGACTCAAAAGCCATTACTTTTCCCTCTTGCATCAATATACCTCCAAGCCCTGCTAAAGAAGGATCCATGTAAATGAAAAACTCACCCGGTGGATCTGGCACTGCAAGGATAGGTGTTGTAGTGAGGCATTCTTTCAGTGTCTTGAAGGCCCAATCACACTTGTATGACCAAATAGACTTATTCCCTTTCAATTGGAGGTAGGTTATGGGGTGCACAATCTGAGAGAAGTCCTGAAAAAATATCCACTAGTAACCTGCTAATTCTATGAAGCTGTACACCTCAGTCACAGTAGTGCGTGCTGGCCAATCCATGAAAGCTCTAATCTTTGAAGGATCAACGTCGATACCTTCCCCAGAAATGATATAACTCAAATAATACACTTTTGTCTTAAAGAATGCACACTTCTCCAAGTTCTCGTAAAGCTGTTACTCTCGAAGACATTGAAGAACCTGTCAAAGAAACCCCTCGTGCTCCTCACGCACACGTGAGTAAATTAAAATGTCATCAAGGAAGATGAGCATGAAGCAATCTAAGAAAGTCTTGAATACCCCATTCATTAAAATCATAAATATTACGGGAGCATTAGTCAAACCAAAAGGTACCACTATGAAATCATAGTGGCCATATCTCATATGGAAGTCAGCTGATGGTAGCCTGAGTTAAGGTCTATCTTAGAGAAAGTTGTGGCTCCCTTCATCTGATCAAACAAATCATCAATGCATGGAAGGGGATAATGATTCTTGATCGTTACCTTATTCATCTAGCGATAATCAATACACAACTGCAAGGATCCATCCTTCTTATTTACAAAGATCACCAGTGCACCCCAAGGGGACATGCTAGGATGAATTAGGCCCTTCTCTTGAAGGCGCTCAAGCTGTAACTTGGGCTCCTAGAGCTCAAGGGTAGTCATCCAGTAAGGTGTTTGTGAGATAGGATTTGCTCCCGGAACCAGATCTATATAGAAGTCAATCTCACGTGGGGGTAATAACCCCGATAGCTCCCCTAGAAAGACATCTGCAAACTCTCTCAAAATGGGATGATCATCTAGCAATGGTCCACAAGACCCATCCTCTGATCTGTCACTAACTGTGACAACAAAAATATGACAATCTCGTCACACACACCACTTAAGCTATATAGCAGAGATGTTTCAAATAGAAATGTGTCTCCTAACCCCCACTATCACTGCCTTCACTCCTAGATCATCTGTGTAAGATATGATCTTGTGGTAACACTCCACTTTGGATCTGTTTTCAAATAACTAGTCCATGCCCAAGATGACTCCATAAGATCCCAACGGAAGGATATGAAGATCTGAGGTAGTGGTAAAAGGTCCCAAATCCACAACACACTCCTTAACTAATAAATCTATAGAGATTTTTTCTCTTGAAGCCATCTCAACATCCCAACTATGACCCTGCCTAACTACAACTAGCCTACATAGCACTACTAAAGATGGTGCAATAAAAGAATTAGAAGAACCAAAATAAAATAAATGGAGGTAGGAATGCCTCCAATGTTACCTCTAGTCTCAATAACTATACTCTGATGTTCTGCCTAGTGGTTCTCAACCACTGTGTACATCATATGATTGCACCCCATGTCACTGACAGTGGTCTCATAGATCTGTGTCTTACCCTTGTTATTAGGGTTATTTGTGTAGTCTCTCTAAAAATGTCTAGTAACACGACACCCAAAAAAACCACCTGATCCTTTCCCATATGTAGCAGCTCCAGTCAGTTCCCTAGAGGTCTATGGTGTGGATCCTGATGACCCTACTGTGGTCTACACAGGTCTCTACTGGCTAGCTCCTGTTGAGTGAGCTCTCTGGGCACCTTGTGTCCTGATGGGACCCCTAGGAGGAGGCCCCATACTCCGACATCTCTATGCATGAAACCTTTGTGGAATTCTATATGGTGGGCAGGACTGTGACTGTGCTAAACCCTCTCCACCATTAGGAAGAGGTAGTGACCACCTCGATCTATTGTCCTGCATCTGCTATATCCGGCTCTGGACTCGGTCTCTAGCCTACTAGGTCTTTCCCCGAGTCTCCTCTGCTATATAGGCCTTCTTGACGGCCTTAGCTAATGTCTATGGATAGTGGATCTACACTTCACCTCCAATGTCTAGATTTAGGCCTCAGATGAACTTGTGGATCCACACCTGCTCATCTTGCATGTAATCAACATATTGGAGTAGATCCATAAATATACTCTCATACTCAGCCACTATAAGAGATGCCTGTCGGAGGTCATGGAACTCATCTATCCACTATTGTATGAACCTCTGTAACAAGTATCTACTCCTTTAACACTCCTCAAATAGATCCCAGGTAATGGTCTCAGAATCAACATGGAGTTTCTTCTCATATGTCTTCCAACAGACACTAGCTCCACCCCTCAAAAGATGCATTGCAACATGAGATTTTGTGTTTCTAGAACAATAACAGAGCTTGAAGCATCCGCTCAAGCTCACCAACATGGCCTCTACCTGAAATCCACCTATGTCACTAGAATAATGTGATGGCTGAAGCTTCAGGATCTCCCTGATGTGATCTGTAGCTGTGGTCTGACGGCCTCTAGGTCTCTCTGTATGCTCATCCCTAAGCCTAGGGATCTGAGACCTCTCTCTATGTCCTAAAACTCGGTCACCCTATCCCCTCTATGGTGACTTTACTCTAGCTGAATCTGCATGGACATTCTCTCCTCCATTCTCCTTGCTGGATCAAGAATATACATGACCTTAAGGGAAGTGACCCTATCATGTCTGGTCGCATGTCCTCCTACTCATCCTCCGTGTAGATGGACATTAACATCATGAAGAGTCTGCAAAATCTATGGTAGGGTGGCTGTTACAACATGATCTGGTGGTGATAAGTCTAGGTCTATGTTAAAAGACCCCTCGTCTAGTCTGCACCTCTTGCACAGACCAAGGCGAGAATTAGTTCATCTGTCTAGGTTTTACTCAGTTTCTATGTTTACTAAACTATGTGATTTCTAAACTAAGTTATTTTCTAGATTTAAAAGTGTGCTAGGTTTTAAAATTCATATCTCAAATTTTCTAGTGTGCCCAATGGCCCAAGATTTTTAACCACTTCTATGATACCAAGTGTAACACCCACTAAAACAACCCACTTGAGACCAAAGAACAACCTATGATTAGTTAGGAAAAATTATGAGATAATTTTTGTTTTGTTTAAAAGAGTCTACAAACAGGTTGCCAAACAACCATTGTCACAAGCAAGCTTCAAGACAAACATTATTAATAGCTTGTAGTTTTTTGAATACAACAATCATAAAAGATCACAAGGTCCAAACTTAGGGTTAGATTATTCAATTAGGTTAAGAGGGTAATTCTTCACTATACCACTCTCTAACAGGCTAAGAAGATTCAACTATATTTTTTTCAAATTTAACATAGTAAAAACTTCCAAAAAAACATTCCGATTAGATAGGAAACTTCCTCACCTTTCCAATGATATAAAAAAGTCCTCCTAACTCCTCATATTGGTCAAGTTATGGTCCGATAGACCTTGGGAGGAAACTTTTCCCAAGAGCGGGTCTGCGGGCCTAGTGGAGAAAATTTCACCCAGAGGAGGAATGCAGATCGTCGGGGCAGGGAAGAAATTTTTTTCCATGTGAGGGCCAGCAGAGCGAGGAGAACTTTAGTCCTTTTTTTCTGTTTTGGGACAAAAGAGTGATTTTATTTTTTCCCTTTTGGCATTACCACACCTCGATAGAAAATCGGGTTGTCAAAGCGATTTAAGACATTATGTCTTTTCAGCCAAAAAGTGCTATGGATCAAAATGGTCCATGCCTCCACTGATGCCCAAGGCACCATGTGTCGATCTCTGTTTGGTTATGGGCTAGCGGGGAGGCAGAGGAAACTTAGAAAATTTTCCTACAAAAATTCTGAAGCGCTAAGTTAAAAAGGGATCCACTCCTCCGCCAACACCTCGTGGTGCCATGTGGCAACCTATGATTGGCTGCGGGTCAGCAGGGAAAATTAGGAAACTTTTCTAAATTTTTTTTAAAGGCTAAGTTTAAAGTTGCAGACTCGTGAAAGACAACCAAAGGTCAAAAGTGGGGCGGCGGGTCCGAGTGGAAATTTTTTCCAAAAATTTTCTTTCAGACTTACGCAATTTTTTGACCAAAAAGAAAGGCCTTCGGGTTAGCAAAACGACGAGGGAGTTCATTCTTTTGGTGTTTTTGACCAAATGTGCTAAGGGAAAATTCCGGCCCGTGGGTCCGCTATGGGAAAAAAAATTCCAATATTTTTATTTTTTCAGTTAGAATTATTTTTTTGACGCCAAATGAAGGAAAATATTCATAAGGCCATAAATTTTGATAAAGAGCTCGGTTTGGGGAAAAAAAGGACTTTCTGGAAATATATCGACATTCTCTTTAAACAAGAATCATTAAATCTTGATTTTGATAAAGTTTAGGGAATCGATTTCAAGAAAATGATCTGCAAGCTTTTAAAAGGCAAACTGGTAAATTTTAAATCAATTGATCTTCTTCCTCTCTCAAATTTTCCATTAAACATGTAGGATTGTTCTTAGATAGATTTAGAATGGATCTTGAATGTAAGTTTGCTTGATTGAGCTCAAATTTGAAAATTTACAAATTTGAGGGCAAAACGACAGTGAAATGATTGAGCTCTCCATGATGGAGTTTCCCAAGTTCCAAATAGCAGTTGTTTCCAAACAACAATTCAAAAATCCACCAAACAACAAGGATGCAATAATCTTCAAACTTCTTGAAAAGCAAGAGCTTCCAAACCAACAAGGAATTTTCCCAAGAATGATGTCTCCAAAGTGAAGCAACCCAAAACAAGGAAAGGAATTCAAATTTTATCGAAGAGGGAAGGGAGGAGGATGAGGTAGATCCATGTAAGATGCCACATCACACATCCTCAACCCCAACCCCAAAAGTCAACTCAATTCTCTAATGCATAGTAAATAGGTGGGTGAATAATATGACAGTTTACTTACACTTACTTCAAATCACATTTCCACCCCCCAAAGGATTGAAATTGCAACACACATGTAGATGATCAAAGTGTCAATAAAAATGATACAATTTGAGGAACTTAGTGCAAATGCATTATAAAAGTCGAAAATACAACCCTCCAACTATAGGTACGGTTCAGTAAATGAAATTCCTCAAAGAGGTAATGGGACAAGTTTAACTTGTCCTTCACAAGCACTCCAAAATCAGATTTTATCTCTTTCACAGGAAAATATTTGAATTTCCAATCAAGATGAACATGTTTCACACTACAAACAGTTACAACTTACAAATCCACTTACACAGTGGGAAAGGTTACAATACTGTTTAATTTCAAGGCCAAGGAACTCTATCAAATTGCCTTTTTCTTATGACATCCATTTTAATTAATTAACTTAACATGTTTCATAATTACTCACAATATTGACACACCATTTAATGAATAATGAAAAGGTCAATGCACTCACAAAATCAAACAACATGAAAACATAAACAAAGAGAATCCAATAAATAAATACACCTAACCCCTTGAGCCCCAACCAAAATGCAATAATAGATGTGATCCAACCCATGGCAAGAAAAGGCTTCCACAAACACACACAGCAACATTTGCACAATACAAATACATAGTTGCCAAAATAGAATGTAGTTTACAACTACATTAAATCATGACAAATATTACTGAGGCTTCATCAAGCAATTCCAAATGAGCAAGAAAATATGGGGGATGCTTCGAATGCCTCCCAAATGTTTGAAATGTGACATCATCACCTAAATTACAAGCCTGCAAAACATAGTATATCAAAACCCTGACTTTGGCCTCATGGCCATATTAGAACTATCCAAAATAATATCCTCTAAAATTCACAAAATCATCTAGATATATGGATCACAACAACATCCAAGCAACTAACAAGATCATTTGCAATTTTACTCAACAACTATATCATCATCAAATAATTTCCATTTCTAGGTCTACTCACAATATCTAAATATCACATGTCTGAACAACATCCATAGTATAACCATGTCAAATAGTATATCAACATCAATATCCAAAATGTCTCTAATAATCATCATGCATCATAACAGAATCAAGTAAACAATAATCTATGATCTAACATCTAACATCGTACTATAATAAAGTCCATAATCATGTCCTTAATATAATCAGCAGTATCATGATCAGTATCAAAAAGGTGTCAAAGGGAAGTGGGCACTACATCCCCCTCCCCTTAGACTCGACTTCCTCCTAGAAGTCACTAGAACAAATGTGGACACTGAAATCATAGAAAAGTAGCATCCTCCCATGTACCTACAGTCTCATCATATGTATCCCACTGTACCGGGACCTAATCAACCTCTCTACCCTGAAGGGCCAGGGTCCTACGATCAAGGATGTGAACAGGCTCTGCCATCACCTGCCCCTGATCTTACACCTGTAATGATGTCAAATCTAACACATGAGAAGGATCAGACACATATCTCCTAAGAAATGAAACATGAAACACAACATGTACATGATACAAGCTGGGTGGAAATGTTAAATGCTAGGCCAAAGGGCCGATATTCTCTAAGATATCAAAAGGACCCACGAATCTAGGAGCTAACTTATAACCTTTTCCATAATGGATAGGGCTCTTATGTGTCCTGACACAAAGGAAGACCTTCATGCCCACATTAAAAATATGATCGGTCCTATGTTGATCTATGTACTTCTTCTGCCTGTCATGTGGCTTCTGCAGTATCTATCTGATCAAAACCACCTGCTGCTCCATGTCCCACAACAAAGCTAGTGCAAGAGAAACCATGTCCTCTAACCTATCCCAACTAAGAGGTGTCCTGCACTCTCTACCATACAAATCCTGAAAAGGATCCATGCCTATAGAACTCTGAAAACTATTATTATAGGAAAAATCCACCAAGCACAGGTACTCCTCCCATCTAGACTGTTGATCCATCACATACATTCTGAGCATATCCTCTAAAATCTGATTCACCTACTTAGTATGTCCATCTGTCTCAGGGTGATATGTTGTATTGAAATTTATCTTTGTCTCGAGGGCATACTGCATGGTAGTCCAAAAATGGGAAGTATATAAAGGATTGCAGTCACTAATGATCTTCTAAACAATCACATGCAACCTAACAATCTCATCAAGATATACTCGTGCCACTGCACTAGATATATAAGTGGTCTTGAACAAAGAAAAGTGAGCCACTTTTGACAATTTATTAGCCATGACCGTGATGGCGTTGTTGTGATATCTCGACATCGGTAGCCAAACAATGATGTCCATGGAAATGGTGTCCCTTTTCCCCTCTGGTACAACATGAGGAAAGAGAAGGCCAACTAGATGTTGATGCTCGACCTTGACTTTCTTGCACTCTAAACAACGTGACACAAACGGAGACACGTATATGTGAATTCCTCTCCAGTGATACAACTCTCTCAAAGTAGCATGCATCTTCTTCACTCCTGGATGGGATGAATGGGGTGCATGATGTGCCTTTGTTAATAAGTCCCGCCTTAATCCTACATATATGGAAACATAAATCTGACCTCTGCACCTGAGAAGGCCATCTACCTCGAGTGAAAAACCATCAAACTTCCCTTTAAGGGGTCTCTAGGACTCGATATATTCTCGAACTATATTGTAGAAGATGTCAAGATGAAGCTACTAAAGAATCCTTCTCCGCAAATCTGTTCCCACTGAAGTGGCCATAATCACATGTCACCAACTACTGAGAGCATCAACCACCACATTCTCCTTCCCCTTCACATTCTATATCTCCATATCATAGTCAAAAAGCTACTCCATCCAATGCCACTGACGAGTGTTGAGATCGGGCTGCGTGAAGAGGTGGTGAAGACTCAGGTGATCTGTCCTGAGTGTGAATCTCCGACCAAGTAGAAAGTGTCTCCATCAAACCAAAACATGAACAACTGCCACAAGCTCAAGATCATGAGTCGGATAATTAATCTCATAATCCTTGAGTTTGTGAGACTCAAAAGCCACTACTCTTCCCTCTTACATTAACACAACTCCAAGACCTGCTAAAGAAGCATCCATGCAAATAAAAAACTCACCCCATAGATCCAACACTACAAGGATAGGTGTTGTAGTGAGGCATTCCTTTAGTGTCCTGAAGGCCTACTCACATTTGTTCGACCAAACAAACTTTTTCCCTTTCCGTTGGAGGGAAGTGATGCGATGCTCAATCAGAGAGAAGTCTTGAACAAATCTCTTGTAGTAACATACTAATCCCATGAAGCTGCGCACCTCAATCACAGTAGTGGGTTTTGGCCAATCCATGATAGCTCTAATCTTAGAAGGACCGATGGTGATACCTTCCCCAGAAATGATATGACCCAAATACTGCACTTCCATCTAAAAGAATGCACACTTCTCCAATTTCCTGTAAAGATGCTGCTCTCAAAGACATTGAAGTACCTTATAAAGGTGCTCCTCCTGCTCCTTGCACATATGTGAGTAAATAAAAATGCCATCAAGGAAGATGAGCATGAAGCAATCTAAGAAATCCCCTAATACCCAATTCATCAAACTCATAAATATTGTGGGGCATTAGTCAAACCAAAAGATACCACTACGAACTCATAGTGACCATATCTCGTACGGAAGGTGGTCTTATGAATGTCTGCCTCAAAAATCCTTAGCTGATGGTAGCCTGACTCAAGGTCAATCTTAGAGAAATTTATGGCTCCTTTCATCTGATCAAAAAAATCATCAATGCGTGGAAAGGGATAATGATTCTCGATCGTTAACTTATTCAATTGGTTTTAATCAATACACAACCACAAGGATCCTTCCTTATTCTTTGCAAAGATCACTGGTGCACCCCAATGGGACACGCTAGGATGAATTAGGCCCTTTTCCAGAAGACACTCAAGCTGTAACTTGGGCTCGCAGAGCGCAAGGGTAGTAATCCGGTAAGAAGCTCATGAAATAGGCTCTTCTCCCGGAACAATATCTGTATGGAAGTCAATCTCATGTGAGGGTGGTAACCCCGGTAGCTCCCCTGGAAAGACATCTGTAAACTCTCTCAAAATGGGATGATCATCTAGCGATGGTCCACAAGACCCATCCTCTGATCTTTCACTAACTGTGACAAAAAACATCTGACGACCCCATCACACACACCGCTTAAGCTACATAGAGGAGATGACACAAATAGAAATGGGTCGCCTGACCCCCACTATCACTGCCTCCACTCCTAGATCATTTTTGCAAGATATGATCCTGTGGTAACACTCCACTACTTATCTATGTGCAAATAACCAATCCATGCCGAATATGACTCCATAAGATCCCAACAGAAGGATACGAAGATCCGAGGTAGTGGTGAAAGGTCCCAAATCCACCACACACTCCTTAACTGAGGATTCTATAGAGATCATGGCTCCAGAAGCCATCTCAACATCCCAACTACGACACTACCTAACTACCACTAGCCCACATCACTCTACTAAAGATGGTGCAATAAAACAATCAAAAGAACCGGAATCAAACAAAATGGAGGTAGGAATGCCTCCAATGTTATCTGTAGTATCAATAACTATACTTCGATGCTCTACCTAGTGGTTCTCAACTACTGCATACATACTATAACTGCACCCCATGTCACCAATAGTAGGCTTTGAGATTTGTGTCTTACCCTTGTTATTAGGGTTATGTGTGAATTCTCTCTAAAAATGTCTAATAACATGACACACAAAACAACCACATGATCCTCTCCCCTACGTAGCAACTCCAGTCGATTCCCTATGGGTCTGTGGTGTGGATCTTGATGAACCTATTGCAGTCTGCTAAGGTTTTTTTTGGTGAGCTCCTGATGAGTGAGTTCTCTAGGCACCCTGTGTCTTGATGGGACCCCTAGGAGGAGGCCCCATACTCTGACCTCTCTGTGCAAAAAACCTCTATGGAGGTCTATAGGGTGGGTGGGATTGTTTCTACTATCATGGTCTAAAAGATGACTGTGCTGAACCCTATCCACCACAAGGAAGAGGTACTGACCCCCTTGATCTATTTTATTGTATCTACTGTATGCGGCTCAGACTCAGTCTCTAGTCTGGTGGGTCTTTCCCTGAGTATCCTATGTTATATACGCCTTGTCGATGGCCTCAGTTAATGTATATGGATATTGGATCCATACTATACCTCTAATGTATAGATTCAGGCCCCAGATGAACCTATGGATCCACACCTTCTCATCCTATGTGTAATCAACATAATGGAGTAGATCCAGAAATCTACTCTCATACTCAGCCACTATAAGATATGCCTGTTGGAGGTCATGGAACTCATATATCTACTATTATATGATCCTCTGTGACAAGTATCTGCTCCTGAAATGCTCATCAAAGAGATCCCAAGTAACTGTCTCAGAATCAACATGGAGCTTCTGCTCCTCTGTCTACCACCAAAAACCAGCTCCATCCATCAATATATGGATTGCAACATGAGCTTTCATGTTGCTAGAACAAGGACTGAGATTGAAGCATCCAATCAATCTCATCAACTAGGCCTCTACATGAAATCCACCTGTGTCACCAGAATAATGTGATGGCCGAAGCTTCATGATCTCCCTGATGTGATCTACATCTGTGGTCTGACAACCTCTAGGCCTCTATGTCTGCTCATCCCTAAGCCTAGGGATCCGAGACCTCTCTCTATGTCCTGAAACGTGGTCACCCTATCCCCTCTGTGGTGAATTTTTTCTGGCTGACTCTGCTCTCTCATCTATGCTCCTCGCTAGGTCGGGGAGATACATGACCCTCAATGGAAGTGACTCTATCATGTTTGACAGCATGTCCTCCTACTGATCCTCCACGTACAATGACATTAACATCCTGAAAAGTATGCAAAATATGTGGTAGGATGGCTGCTACAACATGATCTAGTAGTGGTAAGTCTAGGTCTATGTGAACCCCTCATCCTATCTGCACCTCTTGCATAGCCCAAGGAGATAATTATTTCATCTTTCTAAGTTTTATTCAGTTTCCATGTTTACTAAACTATGTGATTTCTAAACTAAGTTGTTTTCTATATTTAAAAGTGTGCTAGGTTTTAAATTTCATGTCTCACATTTTCTAGTGTGCCTAATGGCTCAATATTTTGAACCACTACTCTATTACCAAGTGTAACACCCCCTAAAACAACCCACTTGAGACCCAAGAACAACATAGGATTAGTTAGGAAAAATTATGAGATAATTTATTTTTTGTTTAAAAGAGTCTACAACTAAGTTGCCAAACAACTGTTGTCACAAGAAAGCTTCAAGCCAAACATTATTAACAAATTATAGTTTTATTAATACAGCAATCATAAAAGATCAAAAGGTCTAAACTTAGGGTTAGATTAATCAATTAGGTTAAGAGGGTAATTACTCCTTACAACACTCTCTAACATGCTAAGAAGATTCAAGTTGAATTTTAAAAACTTTAACACACTCAAGAATTCCAAAAAAAAATTCCCATTAGATAGGAAATTTCATGACCTTTGCATTGATATAAATAATTCCTCCTAACTCCTCATATTCCTCAAGTTATGGGCCGACAAACCTTGGGAGGAAAATTTTCCCAAAAGTGGGCCTGCGGACCTATGGGAGAAAATTTCGCCCGGAGGAAGAATGCGGACCGGTGGGATTGGGAAGAAAATATTTCCCATGCACAAGCTAGAAAAGTAGGGAGAAATTTATTAATCTTTTCCCTTTTGGGACAAAAGAGCGATTTTCCTCCACACGCTTGCGTGTCCTAAAGGACACGTGTCAGCATTACAACACCCTGGCGGAAAATCAGGCCGTCGAAGTGATTTAAGACATTATGTATTTTTGGCCAAAAAGTGATATGGATTAAAATGGTCCACACCTTCGCCAACGCCCAAGGTGCCATGTGTTGAGCTCTAATTGGTTGCGGGCCGATGGGGAGGTGGAGGAAACTTAGAAAATTTTCCCATAAATTTTTCGAAGCGCTAAGTTAAAAAGGGATCCGCTCCTCTGCCAATGCCTCGTGGTGTCACGAGGCAGCCTCTCATTGGATGTGAGCCGATGGGGTAAATTTTCAAAGGCTAAGTTTAAATTTGTGGACCCACAAAAGACACCCAAACGGCAAAAACGGGGCAGCGGGTTTGTGGGGGGAGTTTTTTCAAAATGTTTCTTTTCGACTTATGTGATTTTTTCACCAAAAAGAAAGCCCTGCGGGTTAACAGAGCAGTGGGGGAATTTGTTCCTTTAGCGTTTTTGACCAAAAGTGCTAAGGGAAAATTCATGCCCATGGGTTTGCCGGGGAACCATTTTTTTTCCCATTTTATTTTGTTTTTACAGTTAGAATTATTTTTTTGACGCCAAATGAAGGAAAAACTTCAAAAGGCCATAAATTTTGATAAAGATATCAGTTTTGGGAAAACAACGACTTTCTAGAAAGATCTTGACATCCTCTTTACAAAAGTATCATTAAATTTTTATTTTGATAAATTTTAAGGAGTAAATTTCAAGAAAATATATATAAAGGCTTTTAAAAGGAAAACTGATAAATTTTAACTTGTGAAATTTTAAATCAATTGATCTTATTCCTCCTATTATCAAAAATTCACCCCTCAAGGTAATTTTGATAACATACATCAATTATTTGGTCCCGAGCAAGTAGATTGATTCAAGGCCCAAAATCATGTTTTTTAGGGCCCCCTCAGCTTCTCTCTAACTCTCCCATCCAAGAAGAAATCCCAACGAATTAGAAAAGTGGAAAAAATGTGAAGAATAAGGTTGCAGGAGTGTTTTGAAGACTTTCGAGTTTGAAGGGCTCGGGTCGTACCAGTTCAGGTTGAACTGAGATTCGTTGTACCAAACTTGGGGCCAAAAAAGTGAAGAAAATCGGCTAAGTCCTAGTCCAGGAGGTTTGCGGGACAGTTGGGACGTCGGGACGCGAAAAGCCGAATCGGCCGAAAAAGGCAAAAAATGTCTAAGTCTTTCGTTTCGCACAGTTTGGGACATCTGGGCCAAAAGTATGTGGAGGACGCGGATCGGCCGGTTTGGCCAAAATGGGAGACTTTTGTCTGAGACAGTTTGGGACATTCGGGCCAAAAGTATGCGTGGGACACGAAAAGCCGAAAGAGCCGAGAGCGAATGGAATCTCGCCACGTGTCTTCACCGCAAAAAGGAACAAGGAAGCCCGAATCAGCCGAAGCAATATTTTTTCATCTGGGACATCTGGGACAAAGGTACGCGTGGGACGCGAGGGATGCGAAAAGCTGAAGTGGCCGAAGGCAAAGAAGAAAAGTCAACGTTTGACCTGTAAAACTTCAAACGGCCATAACTTTTGACTCCGACCTCCGATTTCTTATTTTTAATGAGGGTATATATATTTAATTAAAAGAAACATATTCAGCTCCAGTTAGTTAATGCTCATTCCCGTCAAATGACAGAAAATGCCTGCTAGACCCAAAATAGCTGCCCGCACTCAGAAGGCCATAACTTTTGCATTTCTCAACGAAATCACACAAAATTGGTACTGTTGGAATCTTGGCTCCAAGCCCGACACAAAAAAATCAATAAATTCCAGATTTCATGAGATATTTATTGATATTATTAACAAAACGTGTCCGGGTTCATAACAGTGTTTTATTTGGTGGTTGGGAGTGCAATTAAGAGGCATGGTCATCATTCTTTCTCTGCTGCAGCACATGGGATAGTATGGGGAGCATTTTGCAAGTAATTTATAATCATTATACTCCATTTAATGCCTCTTACAGGTGGTTGAAGGATATATTTCAGGATTTCCATTTTCCCTTCTCTCTCTCTTCTCATTTTCTTATAAATTGGAGTGTTGGGCTCATTGTAAAAAAAAGTAGTTTTCAGATAGCAAAGATATGTCAAAATTGCTTTGTGAAGCTAATGTGTTGCAGGCCCTTGTAGTGGACTCCTTGCATGGTGATCCAGGCCCTTTTCTTGTAATAGATTGAACTGTGCATATCATAAAGCAATAAAATACAATTTTGTGGATGTATCGTCCCATGCTGTGTTTTCTTGTATTCTTCTTTCCCCTCCAATCTTAGTTATAAGAATATTGTGTCTATTATTATGTTCTTGCAGGGATCCATTATCATTGTGTATGTTTGAAATATTGTTGTGAATGCATTTTGCTAGATTGTGGAGAACTGTCATCACCCCTTCTAATGTGCATTTTGCTTCTTTATCTCATGCATTGGGAGACTACTCTCACACCCTCCTTTTCTGGTGTATCACCGCTTTAGTGTAGGCTTTCATTTTATGCATTCTCTCTCCCTGGTCCCTTGGAAATTTAGATTAGAATAGTTAGTTTACCTTGCATTAGAGTAGATTGTGGCAGGTAGTTTAGGAGCAAGAACCAGCTTTCTCTGGAGGTCTATCTCAAGTAGCAAGTCCCACAACTTGGAGATAGTACCCATGTTATCCAATCACACCGTAAGTTCAAATATATGCACTTATAGAAACATAAGGGTGGTGTGATTTGGTGATAACACCTCCCTCAACTTATCCATTAAACATGGAGAATTGTTCTTATATGGATTTAGAATGAATATGGAAGGTAAGTTTGTTTGTTTGAGTTCCAATTGGAAAATTTACAACTTTGACAACAAAACGATAGTGAAATGATTAAGCCCAATTTTGCAAAGTTTCGTAAGAAATTCCTTAGGTATTATTGTTCAATTGAATTCGTTTAGGGAATACTACTTCAATTTAATCGTTTAATTTGTTATTTCATGTTTGCAGGTTCGAACTGTGCATTTTTGGATAAAGTATTTTCTAGATTAAAAATACAAAACAGAGATCAAATTTTAAAGGATCTATTCACCATTTTCATCTTCCATGTATTATAATTCATTCAAATTATAATATAATACATTTATTTTATTTTATTCAACTATTCAAAAGCTAAAATACATCTCTGATTTCAAAATTTTACATATTTCAAAAGATAGAGTATTACAGTTGCTTCATACACATTTCTTTCTATCAAACAGAGATTTCAACTCACATTTAGATGATCAAATTCAATAAAATGATGTAATTTGAGGAAGGTAGTGCAATCCTTTTTTTATTTCAAATACAACTTTACAACTTTTCTTTCATTAATCAAATTCCTCATAGAGAATACAATTCTTTCACATTCCTTCAAACGCTAAAAATAGAGTTTATCTCTTTCACATCACAATATATAGCTTTCAAATCAATACAACATATTTCCATTGCAAAAGTTTACAAGTTCATCCACTTCAAGTGGGAAAGGTTACAATACGGTTTCATTTCACAAGGAACTATCAAACTCACTTTTTCTCAGCTCCAGAATAACAACATGCATATTTCACATTCTTCTAATTTGATCACCACATGTGCAGGGGAAAGGAAACGCTCTCCACCCAACAAAGACATCGAATGAAAATGATAAGCCATCCTTCTTCATTGGCCCTAAAGCCCCAACCAAAATGCAATAAAATATGTAATCCAACTCATGGCAACAACAGGCTTCCACAAACACACAAGCAACATTTTCACAATAGAAACACAGTCAAAAATAGAATGTAGTTTACAACTACATTAAAGCATGAAAAATATTACTAAGGCTTCATCAAGAAAGCCAAAGGAGCAATAAATTATAGGGAATTCTTTTTATGCCTCCCAAAAGGGGAAATGGGTATCACCGCCTGAATTACAAACTGCCAAAATATAGTATATCAAAACCCTAACATTTCTTAAGACTCCCCTAAGTACCCCTTATTCCTCACATTTCCTTATGCCTCCCCAACTTCTTATGGCACTCCATAACGAGTAAAGAAATGCAAGCTATTTCTTTATAAGGTGGAACCAAAATTCCAACTCCCTCCACCCTTATACCTCCCTAAAACACACTTGTGCCTCCCATAAAATAAACCCCATAGTGTTCTCCTACACTATTCGTAGGCCATATATACAACATCCCACAAACATTCCAAAACATTCACACGTTTACATTTACATTCATAAAAGAAGAGCATTTACGGAGACAATCTCTTACATCTCCCTGATGGAGTTTCCCAAGTTCCAAACTACAGTTGTTTCCAAGAAAACAATCCAAAAATCCACCCAACAACAAGAATGCAACAATATTCAAAATTCTCCAAAAGAAAGAGGTCCCAAAACAACAAGGATATCTCCCAAGAATGAAGTCTCCAAAGTGAAGTAACCCCAAAACAAGGAAAGAAATTCAAATTTTATAGAAGAGGGAAGGGAAGAGAATGAGGTGGATCCATGTAGGATGCCACATCACACCTCCTCAACCCCAACCCAAAACTCAACTTCATTCTCCAATGCATAATAAATAGGTGGGTTAATAATATGACAGTTTACTTACATACTTAAATCCAACCCACACCCCAAAGAACTGAAATTAAACCATGTAAGAAAATTCTAATTAAAAATTACAATTTGACTTACACAAATGCATTATAAAAGTTTTAAATCAACCTTCCAACCATAATTATGTTTGGTGAATGAATTTAAGAGGTATGGGACAAGTTTAACTTGTCCCACAACCTCCATAATCAGCCTCCAAGGAAAAATTTTAATTTCTAAGAAGGTGGAGTGTTTCACACTCAAAATTTATCTTACACATCTCTTACAACAATTTAATTCAAGGCCAACAACTCTATTAATTACTTTCTTATGACATATTTTAATTAATTAACTTAACAACATGATTACTCACAATATTACACACCATTTAATGAATAATGAAAGGTTCAATGCACCACAAAATAAACACATGAAAACATAAACAAAGGAACCAATAACTAAATACACCTAACCCCTTGGTCAGATTGAAAGGTGATCCCCCCCATAGGAATACCTAACACACACAAACACGCACAAACAAATACTAGTTCCCATGGTGACCTTGTTGAATTCATCTCGAATTCCAATGTGGTTGGTCTCCAATCCCCCAATGTTTGTTATGATATTTTAACCTGTAAAAACAAAAATACCTCCTTCGGCCTCATGTTTGCCATATCAGAACATCCAAAAAAATATAAATAAAATTCCAAAATAATCTAGATATATGGATCACAACAACATCCAAGCAACCAATAAGATCATTTGTAATTTTACTCAACAACTATATCATCATAAAATAATTTCCATTTCTAGGTCTACTCACAATATCTAAATATCACATGTCCAAACAACATCCATAGTATAACCATGTCAAATAGTATATCAACATCAATATCCAAATTTTTTCTAATAATCATCATGCATCATAATTGAATCAAGTCAACAATAATCCATGATCTAACATCTAACATCTTACTCTAATAAAGTCCATAATCATGTCCTTAATATAATTAGTAGTGTCATGATCAGTATCAAAAAGGTGTCAAAGGGAAGTGGACATTTTTAATAGAATTTCATAAGGAGTTTAGGGCTAATTTTTAAACCCTAGGATCTAGTGGTCAAGATGGATTTGATCTAAGGTTGGAGGATTGCCCATACTTTATTTAGGAAGAAATATATTTTAAATGTTTAATTTAAAATCCTTAAGGGTTTGTGTAGATAGGTGAGTGGGGCCATTTAATTGCCTAGCGGTGTAATGTCCTTTTAATACTTAGTATGTTGGAGGAATTTAACAAAAGGACTTTTAAACTATTAAGATAATGAGTTTCATAAATTAACATATGGTTAACCAAGTGTTAGGATTGAATATTATTTAAAGATAAGAGAATGTTTAATTATGTAAATTAATCCTTGTTACCTTCCTATTGAAAAAAAAATTGATTAATGAACCCTAAAGGTTAAGTACCCTTGTAACCTTCTTTGTAACTTAAACAAAAAAAAATTAGTCACAATTTTCAAGTTAAGGGTTGGGTTGTAGCGTGCTCTTAGAACATCGTTTTTGTGGGCATTACACATCCCCCTCCCCTTACACTCGACTTCCTCCTGGAAGTCACGAAAGGAGGTGTGAAATAGAGCATACACATAGAAATAACGCCTTCCGTAGTTTTCTTTACTTTTAAGAAAGAGTCTGATCCCCAGAACCAAATTTTGGTGCAACATTATTGTAAAAAAAGAAGGGAGGCTATTAGGCACAGTTACTAACCCTCCTCCCAACTAGACTTTTGGCATGCCACCCTACAGAGTTATCTATATGAGTTTAACTAAGTTACAACATAGAACATTTAAGTAGGAAGTCGTTGATGGAATCTCAACGAATGACAACAATGTCCAAGAAGAATAGGTAAAATTCATATACACAAGATGTCAACGTAGCCACCTATGGATACAACACATGACAAAATGAAGATAAAACTTCCATTAAGGGTAAGTGCACCAAGTTCGAGGGCCAAAAGGGGGTCTTAAGTGGACACATTTTTCTCAAAAATAAAAAAATTCAAGTTCTATGATTTTTTCAAAATAGTTACACTCAAAATTGGAAGATGTTGTATAAATATGAATCGAATCATTTGAGTCTAGTTTCTAAGATACTAAATTTTATTGAAAACGGATAAGTTTAAGTGGTTCAAATAACTAAAATACCAATAGGTGCTCCTATTTTTGTTAAAAAACATAATAGAGTGACTTTTGTGCCCCCCACCATTTTTTTAAGCACCATTTAGTATTTTTGAAAACCCTTTCTTAGAAATATAGATAATATCATCTAGTTTGCGTTAGATTTTTTTTAGATTTTTTTAGCCAGTATTTTATCTTAATGATTTTTCTAGTACATAAATTTTATATTTTGAAAAATAATAGAGCTCCGACCATGCCCCCCCTAACTCCCTCAAAAAATAGTTTTTTAAAAATATGTATAGAATTACACCTATTTTGTGTTGAAAATACTTTTATTCAATTTCGATGAGTCAAAAAAAAGATACACGATAAAAGATAGAGATGTTTAAACTTCTAAAAATAACTATAAAAAGACATAGTTGAGAAAATAAATAATATGGAAACCTTGTATTTGTTAGAAAAATTGAAAAATATTATTTATACAAAGAGTAAACTCTGCTTTACGTTGTGGTATATTTTTTTTAAACAAACCGATCATTTGATGTTGATTTATCATGGCGAAAGTTGGATTTTTGTGTTTTTATACAAAAACACAGTTTTATGTGTTTGTACAGGTGCTGTAAAAGGTAAAAAACATAACACATATGCAAAAAATAACGTGTACACGTTATTCTTTTTTTATAAATTGTGCCCCCTAATGTCCCTTTCATCTCTTTCATGGGAATTCTGCAAACATTTTGTTTGGTTTGCAATTTTCTCTACATTCTTGCATGATTTTTTAGTAGTTCATTTTTTCCCCTACCCCACTAGTTGATTTTTTATAATCATGGGCGATAAAATTCGAGCTAAGGACAAAAGGAAAGTCAAATGCAAGACACTGGAGAAATTAGAAGAGAAGAGAATAAAGGAATTGAAGAGAATGCAAAAACTTTGTGTAGGGAAAAGTACATCTGCTATATCAAATGTAGCTAATATATTAGAAAATGGGGATGCAATACATAATGAAAATGTAGAAAATAATTATTTTGAAATGAATAATGATTTTGCAATGAATAATGATATTGAATTGAATGATAATGTTGGTATGGATGAAGAAATTGATACGAATCCAATTGTTGAACCCTTACATGAGAATCCAAATGTTAACCCCAAAATTTGTATCAAAACACTGAATGAAGAAATTAACCTTATAAATGAATCTTCACCTCTAAGAACACCTTCTTCCATTTTGCGAAGAAAACCAATTCACTTAATTGAAAATGATGAAAACATTATAAAACTGATGCCTAATAAAATGTCTGAAAGAAATGCGAGAAGAAAAGTTAGTGGAATTTGGGAAAGTTACTTTCAGAATTTAAATGACACAAAAATATGTCAATTATTTGGTACATTGATGAAATTAATTAAGATGATATCTATAATGAAGACCGTGTGGTTAAGAACATCTAATGTTGTTGATCAAAATGTGATAATTGTTGAAAACATACACAAAGAATACCAAACTGTAGGTGGAAAAATACGTACCAAAGATAGTAATGTTACATGGCATGCACTTACTAATTGTATATTAAGTGATAAAATATTTAATAAATTCTTGATTAGAAAAACAAGTAGCACTCTGAAGCTAAACAGAAAAACACTAATGAAAGCAATAGAGAGACATAAATGTCTTGAGTCAGTCAATAACAATGACTATTAAGATTTTTCTAGTAGACTTCCATGAAAATAAAACAATTAATTGCCAAATTTTGGAATGAGAACACAAGGGTGTCACCGAATAGAAGAGATGCAGTCAAAATAAGAATAGGTTCTCGTAATCATGAATCGTGTGCAAAATATTTCTTACATATGACTCAAAAACAATTGTTCTCTAAGTTTAAGAATGAAAATTCACAAATTAACATTAGCCAAATATTCTTTGAAATGAGCAAACCCTTTTATGTTAAAATCAATCACTCACGTACCACTTGTTGTTCCAGGCATCATGTTGAATTTTCAATGCATTATGATGTTTTTTGTCAAATACATCGTTTTTTGCATACTGACATCATGTTGCAGGAGTGTGGATTAAATGTCCCACCAAAATCTTCTAGGGAATTTATTCCGACAATATTTTGTGAAAAATCAGTTAGACAATTTTTTTTATAACAAAGCATGTTTGAATGGAATGTGCAATGTATGTGGTGGCTTGCCAAATATAAAAATTTGTATCCATGAGGAGGGTACAGATTCAATAGGAAAAGAATTGGTTGATTTCACTAAATATAAATTGCTGGTATATTAATTAAAATATGGAAAATAATCTAAGAGGTGTGAGCTTGTTACAAAACAATTACCTATATCAGAATATATGGTCAAATTAAGAGAGAATTTATTTTATGAGTATGCAAGGAACACACATAGAACTCAATGGATGGATGAAGAATTCAAGCTAAGCAAGGAAACATTCCCATGTAGTACTATTGTTTTAGTAGTTGACTTCGCATAGAACTACACATTACATCCATAAATTGAGGTTCAGTCTCAATTTTATATCTCAATGCAAGTTATTTTCATGCATATAACATTCATAAACTCTCCAAAACACACTGAGCAAGATCAAAAAATATTAAGAGATTATCATTTCTATATCATTGATGAATGGAAACATTCTACAGAATATGTACAAGGGTGTTTCTAGGTGTTTTATGTGAACTTGAATGAGAGGAACATTAGTTTCGATCAACATTACATTTAGTCAGACAACTATGCATCACAATTTAAGAATGCAAGAATGTTTTCTTGTCTAATAAGGATGCAAAAAGAAACAAATGTACAACATATCTATATTTTTACTGAGGCAGGGCATGGAAAAGGAGAGCATGATGGTGCAGGAGCATGTGTGAAATGAGAAATTGTAAGAGAAGAGTTAAAGTTCAAGGATGGTGCTAAATTTATAGATGCAAAAAACATTGTTTATTCATGTGTCAAGAATATGGGCCATGAATATCAAGAGAGATCAATGGTTCGTATATATTTTTAGTTGATAGAGGAACAACATCTGGAAAACTTTGAAGATTGTATGACAGTTGTAGGATCAAGTGATATGCACTCATTTTGTAGTTTAGATGCAAATGATTGGACTATTTATACTAGGTGCATGGAATGTTTTTGTATATCATGAATTGATTTTGCATGGAATGAATGCGAGTCAAAATAGTGGGTGGATGAAGGGACTTTTAAACCTCTAATTCCACTTGACAGACATCAAGTTCCATGAGCATTACAACTTGAAGGATCTTTAGATCAAATGACAACATCACGTGACTTTGACCAAGTCTCTCGTTTAGTGCAATAAGGTACATACATATATGTACATTCCATGTTTTAGATTTATAAATTATTAAATGGTCAAATATTAATGTATTTTAAATTTGACTTAACAGTTTTACTCTTTGATACATAGGGCACATTTTTGTAGTTATTACGATGGAATTTAAGGAAGAGGGAACATACTACTTCTTGGCTCGTTGTGTAGAGGGAAAAAAATTGACTTCTAGAGTCATTGATGGTGAAGACCTTGAGTCATCGGGAGCTCTTGGAGTATGAATGGTGGTACGAAGATGATGAGATGGAGGAGTCCATGCCCTTGAAGTCAAAATGGAGGGAGTTGAAATTCCCTACATACACATAAGATCAAAAAATCTAACATCAGAATTAGCGAAAATAGAACTAAGTACATGCATGTACATAATGAAAATATATTAACTAATTTTATCAATATAGAACTATTTTTCTTACCCCGCCACACTTGTGAATCAAATGAACAGGGCTGCTACTTGTCACATGTAATTATTACATATAAATAATGAAGGACATTATTAACATAATTTTAAAATTCTACAATGAAAGACATTACTAACATGTAATTTAACATAATATGAATTACACGAGAAATGTAAAAAGTTTTTACATGTTTTTTGAATACCTCAGTGAGTTGTTGCGTAGATGAAATCATAGTGGTAACACCTTTCTCTACTTGTCACAGGGATGGTGGGGTGTCTATTGAAATCAACATATTTATCAAACATGTATCACATGAGTTAGATGGACATACAAGAACATACATATATTTGACTTCATAACTAATACAAATATATTTGCATGTATGTGAAATTTTTAGATAATTAACATTCTAAATTACCTCTGTGAATGTATGTGTATTCATGGTGCTCGCCGCCTATGGTTGGGATGAAGATGCACCTCCCGCGCATTGTAATATCAATATATGTAATGTACAAATACAATTATTTCAAAAATTTAACATATATAAGTAAATCAAGTACTCCAAAATTTTTGTGACACACATAATAAAACATAACAAATACCTGTGAAGGTGACATCAATGACCATAATCCAAATGTCTCACTCAAAAGGACATCTAACATAGTGACATTATTATTTGCACCCCTAGCACCAACTCCACCAAAATAAGAACACATGAAAGTATCGTCCTCCTCAGGCCCCAAACATATGCTAACACATGACGAGAAAATATGTGGCCTCATGCTAGTACTCCCTGAGGGAATAATTTGTGTACCTCTATGAGCATATGGCTCAGAAATCTCCCTCATATGTCAAACAAGGGTCGCAGATAGCCCCTGAAGTGAGTGGAGTGTATCAATCTCTACTGTCTCCTTCACTACTTGAAGGAAAATTTTAAGGTGAGGAGGCTCCTGTGTGGGGAATTTACCCTACTGAATAGGTACACATTGTGCACCTAGTAGATCCTATGCAGATCCTTTTCCTGGCCCTGGAAATCTCAAAAAAAAAAAAAAATTCGGGATCTTGGTGAGGATAAACTCGCAATAGAGTTTCCCTAGAGAGTATAGTGGCACCTCGTTGTTATTACAAGGTGGAAAATCAAACATCATCCACCATTGGTCCCAAAAATTATTTGTAATCAAACTCTTACTACACCAATGGATGGGAAACCATTTACATGAAAATGGAATAGGAAAATTAGTTCGGGGGTCCGTGAATAAGGCACATATGAGGTATTTTGTCATTTCTTTTTTCTTTACATACACATATAACAATTTTTTGGAGTAATAAACCCTACAAACCTCTCTGTAAGTGTCCAATGATCAATTTACTCCATTTCCAAGTCAACTTGAGAAATTAATGCCTCCAATGTGTTTGCAAGAGAGGCACGGTGGGGGTTTGTTGATTGCGAATCCGTCATTATTTTAATTAAATCCTCGATTTGAATTATGTTTTAAACTATGTGGGTTGATAAATCTTCTTGACTACCTAGGGGATGTTGAAAAATTGTGGGAGTGTTCGGAGGGATGACAAAAATAATAGGGTTTGGTTGTGGTTGATTCCATAGACCTCCAATTGTAACAATGAAAAAATGTATTCAATTCAAATTTTAATCTATAATTATCATATTTCAATGCAATTTTGAGAAAATAATTATGGCTACCTCTTCTCCATGGTGCCATCATCGATTCAGATCTTCGCAGTGATCCAGAAATATTCCTTTGAGCTTGAGATCCAGATGAATGAAAAAACACAGGGGCATGTTTAAGCTCTGAAACTCACATTTGAGGGATATAAAATGATAGATGCTCGGGTCTCTTATTTTCTATTTATGGCAGACATAACACATACATGTTATAATGCATACATGTTATGCTTTGGTAAATCTCAAACCTAAGAGTTTAAAACGTGATCGGATTATAATAGAACGCATACGCGTTTTGCTTTTTTTTAGGTTTTTGTCCAGTTTTTGGCCCCCCAACTTTGTGCACTTACCCTTAAAGTTGAATTTCACTTCAATGTTCGTTATCTTAGTCAAGATTAACAACTACCAATCATGACCTACAATTTTCCATGAGAAAGCACACCTACTCTTATGGATTGTGGAGTTGAATTGCTTCACAAATAGCATGATTTACACCTTTCTAGTTTACAAAGTAACTGGCATCGGTCAGCATATTAACTATCTTCGGTCAGCATATTAACCGCCGTTAATCAGCATAAGAACCACCATCGGTCAGCAAATTAACCGCCATCAGTCAAGGTAATCGTCACTGGTTACCTTGGCATGCAAGTCTATATTTAGCTCACAATAATTATGCCTAACTTTGTTATAAAGTTGATTTAAAGGTTGTAAATGTATAGCTAAGGTTCCCTAGGTTTGTATATGCCTATATAAGCATGAAAGCTAGGGTTACATTGTGAATTAAGAGAAGGATTGAATTAGATCCTTGAGTATTGAGAGGATATAGAAGAAGAGAAAGAAAGATCAGGTTACATGAAGATAGATTCTCCATGGAGAGGATCTGGAAAGAAGGAAATAAAAGGTACATCTGAATGGTGAGAACATGATAAGATATTTTACTCTATTTCCTTTATATAGTTAGTATCTCATTGTAATGGCTTGCATAGTATGCAAAGCACATATAGTTTCTTCTTGTAGATCCACATGTTTGTGAGATCCTGTATTATATATCTATGTAGATCTAGTCTTGTATTATAGATCCATGAGATCATATTGTATTGTTGATCCATGTAGATCTATATATTGTAGTGGAGGTTGTCTTCATGTTTTCAAAGGTTATGCAGTGATGGAGAGAGAGACTTACTTCTTGGTGCATAGTTATAGTTGCACATATGGTAGACCCATGTGAGAAGTCTTCTCTGTAGATTCATAGAGAACTTGGTTATGTCTGATCAAAACCACCTGCTGCTCCATGTCCCACAATAAAGCTGGTCCAAGAGTAACCTTGTCCTCTAACCTGTCCCAAGTAAGAGGTGTCATGTACTCTCTACCATACAAATCCTTAGAAGGAGCCATGCCTATAGAAATCTGAAAACTATTATTGTAGGCAAACTCCACCACGCACAGGTACTCCTCCTATCTAAATTGTTGATCCATCACATAAATTCTAAGCATATCCTCTAAAATCTACTTCACCCACTCAGTATGTCCATCTATCTTGGGGTTATATGTTGTACTGAAATTTATCTTTATCCTAAGGGCATAATACATGGTAGTCAAAAAATGGGAAGTGTACAAAGGATCGCGGTCACTAATGATCTTCTGCAAAATCCTGTGCAACCTAACAATCTTATCAAGATATACCTGTTCCACTGCATGAGCTGTATAAGTGGTCTTCACCAAATAAAAGTGAGCCAATTTTGTCAATTTATTAGCCGTGACCATGATGGCGTCGTAGTGATATTTCGACATCGGTAGCCCAAAAATGAAGTCCATGGAAATGGTGTCCCATTTCCACTTCATTGTAGCATGTAGAAAGAGAAGGCCAACTAGATGTTGATGCTCAACCTTGACTTTCTGGCACTCTAAACAACATGACACAAACTAATCCATGTATATATGAAGTCCTCTCAAGCGATACAACTTTCTCGAAGTAGCATGCATCTTCTCCACCCCCAGATAGGCTGAATAGGGTACACGATGTGCCTCTGTCAATATGTCCTACCTCAATCCTCCATCTCTCGGAACATAAATCCAAACTTTGTGCCTAAGAAGGCCATTTTCCTTGAGTGAGAAACCATCAAACTTCCCTTTAATGAGTCTCTGGGACACGATCTTTGCTCAAACTGCAATGTAGAAGCTATCAAGATGAAGCTACTGAAGAATCCTACTCCACAAATCTGTTCCCACTGAAGTGGCCATAATCACATGTCTCCATCTACTGAGAGTGTTGGCCACCACATTCTCCTTTCCCTTCACATGCTCTATCTCCATATCATACTCAAATAGTAACTCCATCCAACGCTGCTGACGAGTGTTGAGATTTGGCTGCGTGAAGAGGTGGCGAAGACTCAGGTGATCTGTCATCAGTGTGAATCTCCGACCAAGAAAAAACTGTCTCCATCAAACCAAAGCATGCACAACTACCGCAAGGTCAAGATCATGAGTTGGCTAATTAAGTTCATAATCCTTTAGTTTGTGAGACTCAAAAGCCATAACTCTACCCTCTTGTATTGACACCCCTCCAAGCCCTACTAAAGAAACATCCGTGCAAATGAAAAAATTACCCTATGGATCCAACACTGCAAGGATAAGTGTTGTAGTGAGGCATTCCTTCAGCGTCATTAAGGCCTACTTGCACATGGAAAACCAAAAAAACTTCTTCCCTTTCCATTGGAGAGAAGTGATAGGGTGCACAATCTAACAAAAATCCTGAACAAATCTCTTGTAGTAATTTACTTATCCCATGAAGCTACGCACCTCAGTCACAGTAGTGGGTTTTGGCCAATCCATGATAGCTCTAATCTTGGAAGGATTGACGACGATACCTTCCCTAGAAATGATATGACCCAACTACTACACTTCTATCTGAAATAATGCACTCTTCTCCAAGTTCCTGTAAAGTTGCTGCTCCCAAAGACATTGAAGAACCTGGAGAAGGTTCCCATCATGCTCCTCGTATGTACATGATTAAATAAAAATGTCATCAAGGAAGATGAGCATGAAACAATCTAAGAAAGTCCTTAATACCTCATTCATCAAACTGATAAATATTGTGGGGGCATTAGTCAAACTAAAAGATACCACTACGAACTCATAGTGACCATATCTCATACGAAAGGAAGTCTTATGAATGTCTGCCTCTGAAATCCTCAACTGATGATAGCCTGACTTAAGGTCTATCTTAGAGAAAGTTATGGCTCCTTTCATCTGATCAAATAAATCATCAATGTGTGGAAGGTGATAAGGATTCTTGATCATTACCTTATTCAGCTGGCGGTAATCAATACACAACCACAAGGATCCATCCTTCTTCTATACAAAGACCACCAGTGCACCCCTAGGGAACACACTTGGATGAATTAGGCCCTTCTCTAGAAGGCCCTCAAGTAGTAACTTGGGATCACAGATCTCAGAGGTAGTCCTCCGGTAAGGTGTTCGTGAGATAGGATCTGCTCCTGGAACAAGATATATATGGAGTTCAATCTCATGTGGGGGTAGTAAACCCGGTAGATCCCCTAGAAATATATCTGTAAACTCTCACAAAATGGGATGATCATCTAGCGATGGTCCACAAGACCCATCCTCTGATTTGTCACTAACTGTGATAGCAAACATTTGATAACCCTGTCGCACATAGCACTTAAATTACATAGCGGAGATGGCGCAAATAGAAATGGGTTTCCTAATCCCCATTGTCACTGCCTCCACTCCTAGATAATCTATGCAAGATATTGTCCTGTGGTAACACTCCACTCTGGATCTTTGTGCAAATAACCAATCCATGCCAAAGATGACTCCATAAGAGCCCAACGGAAGGATACGAAGATCTGAGGTAGTGGTGAAAGGTCCTAAATCCACCACACACTCCTTAACTAAGGATTCTATAGATATCTTGGCTCCAGAAGCCATCTCAACATCCCAACTATGACCCTACCTAACTGCCACCACCCTGTATTGCTCTACTAAATATGGTGCAATAAAAGAATCAAAAGAACCAGAATCAAACAAAATGGAGGTAGGAATGCCTCCAATGTTACCTGTAGTCTCAATAAATAGACTCTGATGCTCTGCCTATTAGTTCTCAACTGCTACGTACATCCTATGAATGTGCCCCATGTCACTGATAGTAGGCTCCAAGATTTGTATCTTACCCTTGTTATTATGGTTCTATGGGCAGTCTCTCTAAAAATGTCTAGTAACACGACACCCAAAACAACCACGTGATCCTCTCCCCTATGTAGTAGCTCTAGTCAATGCCTTAGAGGTCTGTGGTGTGGATCTTGATGACCCTAATCCTGTCTATTGATGTATCTGCTAGCGATCTCCTACTGAGTGAGCTCTCTAGGAACCCTATGTCCTGATGGGACCCCTAGAAGGAGGCCCCATACTCTGACCTCTCTTTGCATCAAATCCCTGTGGATGTCTATAGGGTGGGTGAGACTATTGCGTTGCTGTGGTCTAAAAGATGACTATGTTGAACCCTTTCCACCATGAGGAAGAGGTACTGACCCCCTCAATCTGTTGTCCTGCATCTTCTGTATGTGGTTCTTGACTCGGTCTCTAGCCTAGTGTGTCTTTCCCCTAGTATCCTATTCTATATTGGCCTTATTGATGGCCTCAGCTAATGTCTGTGGACATTGGATCTGCACTGCACCTCTAATGTCTAGATTCAAGCCTCGGATGAACCTGTGGAGCCGTACCTTCACATCCTGCATGTAATCAACATACTGGAGTAGATCCAGAAATATACTCTCATACTCAACCATTATAAGAGATGTCTGTTGGAGGTCATGGAACTCATCTATCTCCTATTGTATGAACATCCGTGACAAGTATCTACTCCTCAAATTCTACTCGAAGAGCTCCAAGTTAGTGGTCTCTGAATCAACATGGAGCTTCTGCTCCTCTATTTACCAACAGACACCAGCTCCATCCATCATTATATGGATTGTAACATGAGCTTTCATGTTGCTAGAACAAGGACAGAGCTTGAAGCATCCGCTCAAGATCACCAACCAGGCCTCTACATGAAATCCACTTATGTCACCAGAATAATGTGATGGCTGAAGCTTCAGGATATCCCTAATGTGATCTATAGCTATGGTCGGACAGCCTCTAGTCCTCTTTGTATGCTCATCCCTAAGCCTAGGGCTCTAAGACCTCTCTCTATGTCTTGAAACTCGGTCACCCTATGCCCTCTGTGATGACTCTACTATGGATGACGTTTCACGGAAGTTCTCTCATCCATGTTCCTCACTGGGTCGAGGAGATACATGACCCTCAATAGAAGTGACTCTATCATGTCTGACTACATGTCCTCCTACTGATCCTCCATGTAGAGTGGCATTAACATCCGGAATAGTCTACAAAATATGTTGTAGGATGGCTACTACAACATGATCTAGTTGTGGTAACTCTAGGTCTATATTAAAATACCCCTCGTCCCGTCCATGCCTCTTGCACAAACCAAGGCAATATTTAGTTCATCTTTCTAATTTTTATTCAATTTCCATGTTTACTAAACTATGTGATTTCTAAACTAAGTTGTTTTCTAGATTTAAAAGTGTGCTAGGTTTTATAGTTCATGTTTCAAATTTTCTAGTGTGCCTAATGGCTCAATATTTTGAACTAATTCTCTGATACCAAGTGTAACACCCACTAAAACAACCCACTTGAGACCCAAGAACAATGTAGGATTAGTTAGGAAAAATTATGAGATAATTTGTTTTTGTTTAAAAGAGTCTACAACTAGGTTGCCCAAAAACCATTGTCGGAAGCAAGCTTCAAGCCAAACATTATTAATAGCCTATAGTTTTATTAATACATCAATCATAAAATATCACAAGGTCCAAACTTAGGGTTAGATTAATCAATTAGGTTAAGAGGGTAATTCCTCACTATACCACTCTCTAACAAGCTAACAAGATTCAACTTGATTTTTCAAAAATTTAACGCACTCAAAACATCCCAAAAATCATTCCCATTAGATAGTAAATTTCCTCATCTTTCCATTGATATAAAGAAGTCCTCCTAACTACTCATAATCCTCAAGTTTTGGGAGGAAATTTTTCCCAAGAGTGGGCCTGCGGGCCTAAGGGAAAAAATTTCACCTGGAGGAGGAATGCAGACTGGTGGGCGGGGAAATTTTTTTTCCCATGCATGGACTGGCAGAGCGGGGAGAAATTTAGCACTTCTTCCCTTTTGGGAAACAAGAGTGATTTTCCTCCATGCTCCCACGAGTCCTAGAGGACACGTGTTGGCACTACAACAACCCGGTAGAAAATTAGGTTGTTAGAGTGATTTAAGACATTATGTCTTTTCAGCTGAAAATTGCTAGGGATTAAAATGGTCGACACCTGTGCGGACACCCAAGGTGCCATGTGTCGAGATCTGATTGGTTGCAGGCCATTGGGGAGGCAGAGGAAACTTAGAAAAATTTCTTAAAAAAATTTCGAAGCGCTAAGTTAAAAAGTGACCCACTCCTCCGCCAACGCCTCATGGTGCCACATGGTAGCCTCTGATTGGCTGCGAGCCAGCAGGACGGTGGGGAAAATTAGGAAAAATTTCCCAAAAAATTTTAAAGGCTAAGTTTAAAGTTACAGACCTGCGAAAGACAACCAAAGGCCAAAATTGGGGCAACGGGTCCATGGGGGAAATTTTTCCAAAATTTTTCTTTCGGACTTAGGCCAAAAGCACTAAGGGAAAATTTAGGCCCGCGGGTCCGCGAGGGAAACAAAAATTTCCCATTTTTAAAATTTTTTTTTTTTACAGTTAGAATTATTTTTTTGATGCCATATGAAGGAAAAACTTCATAAGAGCTTGGTTTTGGGAAAACACGGACTTTCTTGAAAGCTCTGAATGTTCTCTTTACACAAGAATCATTAACTTTTGATTTTCATAAAGCTTAAGGAGACAATTTTAAGAAAACTATTTGGAGGCTTTTAAAAGGCAAACTGGTAGATGGAGTTAGAATGGATCTGGAAGGTACATTTGTTTGATTGAGTTCCAATTTTAAAATTTACAACTTTGATGGCAAAATGACAGTGAAATGATTGATCCCGATTTTGCTAAGTTTTCTAAGAAATTCCTTAATTTCTTTTGTCCAATTGAATTCATTTAGGGCATAATACTTTAATTTAATCATTTAATTTGTTATTTCATTGTTGCAGGTTCGAACTGTGAATTTTTGGATAAAGTATTTGTCAGTTTGAAAATACAAAAAAGAGATCAAATTTTAAAGGATCTATTTGCCATTTTCATCTTCCAAGTATTAGAATTCATTCCAATTCTAATATATTATATTTAGTTTATTCAATTCAACTATTTAAAAGCTAAAATACATCTCTGATTTCCAAAGTTTACATATTTCAAAAGACAGAGTATTACACTTCCTTCATACACATTTCTTTCTTTCAAACATAGATTGCAACTCACATTTAGATGATCAAATTCAATAAAATTATGTAATTTGAGGAAGGTAGTGCAATCCTTTATTGATTTCAATTACAAATTTACAAATTTTCTTTCATTCTTCAAATTCCTCATACAAAATTCAATTCTTTCACATTCCTTCAAATGTTGAAAATAGATTTTATCTCTTTCACATTACAATATACAACTTTCGAATCAATACAACATCTTTCCATTACAAACATTTACAGGTTCATCCACTTCAAGTGGGAAAGGTTACAATACGGTTTCATTTAACTAGGAACTATCAAATTATCTTTTTCTCGGCTCCAGAATAACAACTTGCAAATTTCACCCAAGAGCAGGGGAAAGGCAACACTCTCCATCCAAAAATGACATAAAATGAAAAGGATAAGCCATCCTTCTGCATTGGCCCCTGAGCCCTAACCATAATTTAATAAAACATGTGTTCCAACTCATGGCAAAAACAAGCTTCCAAAAACACACAAGCAACATTTTGACTATAAAAACACAGTCCAAAATAGAATGTAGTTTACAACTACATTAAAGCATAACAAACATTACTAAGGCTTCATCAAGCAAGCCAAAGGAGCAAGAAATTATGGGGGATGCTTCTTATGCCTCCCAAAAGAGGAAATGGGTATCACCACTTGAATTACAAATTGCCAAAATATAGTATATCAAAACCCTAACATTCCTTATGCCTCCCCTATGTACCCCTTATTCCTCACATTTCCTTATGCCTCCCCAACTTCTTATGGCACCCCATAGCGAGTCAATAAATGTAAGCTATTTCTTTGTAAGGTGGAACCCAAATCCCAACTCCCTCCACCCTTATACCTCCCTAAAACACACTTTTTCCTCCCACAAAATAA
Source organism: Taxus chinensis (assembly GCA_019776745.2). Lineage (NCBI taxonomy): Eukaryota > Viridiplantae > Streptophyta > Pinopsida > Cupressales > Taxaceae > Taxus > Taxus chinensis. The sequence continues at coordinate 183,384,791 of CM034148.1, forward strand.
ACCCCATACTCTTCTCCTACACAATTCCTAGGCCATCTATCCAACAACCCACAAACATTCCAAAACATTCACACATTTACATTTACATTCATAAAAGAAGAGCATTTCAAGATCCAATATCTTACCTCTCCCTGATGGATATTCCCAAGTTCCAAAAAGCAGATTTCTCGAAGCAAAAAATCCAAAAAATCCACCAAACAACAAGCATGTAACAATCTTCAAACTTCTCAAAAAGCAAGAGCTCCAAAAACAGAAAGGAATTTGCCCAAGAATGAAGTCTCTAAAGTGAAGCAACCCCAAAACAAGGCAAGGAATTCAAATTTTATAGAAGAGGGAAGGGAAGCAGATGAGGTGGATCCATGTAGGATGCCACATCACACCTCCTCAACCCCAAGCCAAAAGTCAACTTCATTCTCCAATGCATAATAAATAGGTGGGTGAATAATATGACAGTTTACTTACATACTTAAATCAAACCCACACCCCAAATGACTGAAATTAAACCATGTAAGAAAAGTGTAATTAAAACTTACAATTTGACTTACACAAATGCATTATAAAAGTCTAAAATCAACCTTCCAACCATAGGTATTTTTGGTAAATTAATGTAAGAGGTATCAAACAAGTTTAACTTGTCACAGAGCCTTCAAAATCACCCTCCAAGGAAAAATTCAAATTTTGAAGAAGGTGGAGTGTTTCACACTCAAAATTTAACTTACACATCTCTTACAACACTTTAATTCAAGGCCAACAACTCTATTAATTACTTTCTTATGACATATTTTAATTAATTAAATTAACAACATGATTACTCACAATATTATAAAACATTTAATCAATAATGAAAGGGTCAATGCACCACAAAATAAACACATGCAAACATAATAAAAGGAACCAATAATAAATACACCTAACCCCTTGGTCACATTTAAAGGTGACCCCCCTAGAGGAATCCCTGACACACACAAACATGCACAAACAAATACTAGTTGTCATGGTGACCTTGTTGAATTCATCTAGAATTCCAATGTTGTTGGTCTCCAATCCCCCAATTTTTGTGTGTGATATTTTAACCTGTAAAACACGAATATATCCTTCGGCCTCATGTCTATATTAGAACATCCAAAATCATCTACATATATGGAGCAAAACAACATCCAAGCAACCAATAAGATCAATTCTAATTTTACTCAACAATTATATCATCATAAAATAATTTCCATTTCTAGGTCTAGTGACAATATCAAAATATCACATGTCCGAACAAAATCTATAGTATAACCATGTCAACTAGTATATCAACATCAATATCAAAAATTTCTCTAATAATCATCATGCATCATAACTGAATCAAGTCAACAATAATCCGTGATCTAACATCTTACATCTTACTATAATAAAGTCCATAATCATGTCCTTAATATAATAAGTAGTATCATGACCATTATCAAAAAGGTGTCAAAGGAAAGTGGGAACTTTTAATATAATTTGATAAGGAGTTTAGGGGTAAGTTTGGAACCCTAGGATCTAGTGGCCAAGATGGATTTGATCTAAGGGTAGAGGGTTGACCCTACTTTATTTAGGAAGAAATATATTTTAAATGTTTAATTTGAAATCCTTAAGGGTATGTGTAGATGGGTGAGTGGGGCCATTTAATTTCCTAGGTGTGTAATTTCCTTTTAATCCTTAGTATGTTGGAGGAATTTAACAAAAGGAATTTCAAACTATTAAGATAATGAGTTTCATAAATTAACATAAGGTTAAACTTGTTAGGATTGAACAGTATCTAAAGAGGAGAGAATGTCTAATTAAGTAAATTAATCCTTGTTACCTTCCTATTGAAAACAAAAATTGATTAATTAACCCTAAAGGTTAAGTAGCATTGTAACCTTCTTTGTAACTTAAACAAAAAAAAATTAGTCGCAATTTTCAAGTTAAGTGTTGGGTTGTAGTGTGTTCTTAGAACATCATTTTTGCGGGCATTACACATCCCCCTCCCCTTAGACTCGACTTCCTCCTGGAAGTCTTGAAAGGAGTTGGGAAATAGAGCATACAAATATAAATAACGTCTTCCGTAGTTTTATTTACTTTGAAGAAAGAATCTGATCCCCAGAACCCAATTTTGGTGCAACATTATTGTAAAAAAAAGAAGGGAGACTATTAGACAAACTTACTAACCCTCCTCCCGACTAGACTTTTGGCATTCCACCCTACAGAATAATCTATATGAGTTTAACTAAGTTACAACATAGAACATTTAAGTAGGAAATCGTTGATGGAATCTCAACGAATGCCAACAAGGTCCAAGAAGAATAGGAAAAATTCATATACACAAGGTGTCCACATACCCACCTATGGATACAACACACGATAAAATGAAGATAAAACTTCCATTAAGGGTAAGTGCACCAAGTTGGGGGGCCAAAAGGGGGTCTTAAGTGGATGCATTTTTCTCAAAAATAACAAACTTCAAGTCGTATGAGTTTTTCGAAATAGTTACACTCAAAATTGGAAGATGTTGTATAAATATGAATTGTATCATTTTGAGTCTAGTTTCTAAGATACTAAATTTTATTGAAAACGGGAAAGCTTAAGTGGGTAAAATAACTAAAATACCAATAGGTGCTCCTACTTTTGTTAAAAAACATAATAGAGTGACTTTAGTGGTCCCCACAATTTTTTGAGCACCATTTAATATTTTTGAAAACCCTTTTGTATAAAGATAGATAATAGCATCTAGTTTGTGTTAGAATTTTTTTAATATTTTTTTAGTATTATTTTTTTTTGTAAAAAATATGTATAGAATTACACCTAGTTTGTGCCTAAAAAACTTTTATTCAATTTTTATGTGTCAAAAAAAAGATACACGATAAAATATAGACATGTTTGAACTTCAAAAAATAACTATAAAAAGACATAGGTAAGAAAATAAATAATATGGAAACCTTGTATTTGTTAGAAAAATTGAAAAATAATATTTATACAAAGAATAAACTATGCTTTACGTCGTGGTATACTTTAAAAAAAAAAACAAATCATTTGATGTTCATTTACCATGGCAGAAGTTAGATTTTTGTGTTTTTCTGAAATAACACGTAGTTTGATGTGTTTGTACAGGTCCATGCCTTAGGCTTGGGGATCCAAACCGGATCCCAAGCCTTGAGGCATATGATGGAAAAGGTAAAAAACATAACGCATACGCAAAACATAACACGTACACATTATTCTTTATTTATATATTGTGGCCCCCCAACATCCCTTTCATCTCTTTCATGGGAATTTTGTAAACATTTTGTTTGGTCTGCAATTTTCTCTACATTCTTGCATGATTTTTTAGTAGTTCATTTTTTCCCCTACCCCACTAGTTGATTTTTTCTAATCATGGGTGATAAAATTTGAGCTAAGGACAAGAGGAAAGTCAAGAACAAGACACCAGAGAAATTGGAAGAGAAGAGAATAAAGGAATTGAAGAGAATGCAAAAACTTCGTGCAGGGAAAAGTACATCTACTATATCAATTGTAGCTAATGTCTTAGAAAATGGGGATGAAATACATAATGAAAATGTAGAAAATAATGATTTTGTAATGAATAATGATTTTGCAATGAATAATGATATTGAATTGAATGATAATGTTGGTATGGATGAAGAAATTGATACGAATCAAATTATTGAACCCTTACCTGAGAATCCAAATGTTAACCCTGAAATTTGTATGAAAACACTGAATGAAGAAATTAACCTTGTAAATGAATCTTCACCTCTAAGAACACTTCCTTTTATTTTGTGAAGAAAACCAATTCACTTAATTGAAATTGATGAAAGAATTATAAAACCAATGCCTAACAAAATTTCTGAAAGAAATACGAGAAGAAAAGTTAGTGGAATTTGGGATAATTACTTTGAGAATTTAAATGACACACAACGATGTCAATTATTTGGTACATTGATGAAATTAATTAATATGATACCTATAATGAAGACCCTGGGGTTAAGAAAATCTAATGGTGTTGACCAAAATACGTCAATTGTTGAAAACACACACAAAGAATACCAAACTGTAGGTGGCAAAAGACGTACCAAAGATAGTAATGTTATATGGTGTGCACTTACTAATTATATATTAAGTGATAAAAAAGTTAATAAAATCTTGATTAGAAAAACAAGTAGCACTTTGAAGCTAAATAAAAAAACACTATTGAAAGAAATAGAGAGACGTAAATGTCTTGAATCAGTCAATAACACTGACTATTAAGCTATCTCTAACAGAATTCCATGAAAATAAAACAATATATTTGATATTTTAAAACAATTAATTGTCAAAATTTGGAATGATGACACAAGGGTGTCACCGAATAGAAGAGATGCACTAAAAATAAGAATAGGTTATCCTAATTGTTTTGTAAGTTTAAGAATGAAAATCCACAAATTAATATTAGCCAAATATTTTTTGAAGTGGGCAAACCCTTTTATGTGAAAATCAATCACTCACATACCACTTGTTGTTGCAGGCATCATGTTGAATTTTCAATGCATTATGATGTTTTTTGTCAAATACGTCATGTTTTCCATACTGATTTCATGTTGCAGGAGTGTGGATTAAATGTCCCACCAAAATCTTCAAGAGAATTTATTCTGGTAATACTTTGTGAAAAATCAGTTAGACAATTTTTTTATAATAAAGCATGTTTGAATGGAACGTGCAATGTATGTTGTGGCTTGCCAAATCTAAAAAATTGTATCCATGAGGAGGGTACAAATTCAATAGGAAAAGAATTAGTTGATTTCACCAAATATAAATAAATGGTATATCAATTAAAAGATGGAAAATAATCTAAGAGGTGTGAGCTTGTTACAAAATAATTACCTGTATCAGAATATTTCGTCAAATTAAGAGAGAATTTTTTTCATGTGTATGCAAGGAAAACACATAGAGCTCAATGGTTAGATGAACAATTCAAGTTAATTAAGGAAATGTTCCCATTTAGTACTGTTGTTTCAGTAGTTGAATTCGCATAGAACTACACATTACAGCCACAAATTGAGGTTCAGTCTCAAGATTATAACTTAGTGCAAGTTGCTATTTTCGTGCATATATCATTCATGCACTATCCAGAAAGCACAGAGAAAGATCGAAAAATATTAAGAGAGAATCATTTCTATATCATTGATGAACGGATGCATTCTACAGAATATGTACAAGGGTGTTTGCAGGTGTTTTATGTAAACTTGAATGAGAGGAACATTAGTTTCGATCAACATTACATTTGGTCGGACAAGTACACATCACAATTCAACATATGCACGGATGTTTTATTGGATAATAAGGATGCAAAAAGAAACAAATGTTCAACATATCTAGATTTTTACTGGGGCAGGGCATGGAAAAGGAGAGTATGGTGGTGTAGTAGCATGTGTGAAAAGAGAACTTGTAAAAGAAGAGTTAAAGTTCAAGGATAGTGCTAAATTTACGTATGCAAATTTTTTTTTATTGGTGTGTCAAGATTATGGGCCATGAATCTCAAGAGAGATCAATGGTTTATATATATTATTGGATGAAAGAGGAACAACATCTAGAAAAATTTGAATATTGTATGACAGTTGTAGGATTAAGTGATATGCACTCATTCCGTAGTTCAAATGGAAATGATTGGACTATTTATACTAGGTGTATGGAATGTTTTTGTATATCATGAATTGATTTTGCATGGAATGAATGTGAGACACAGTATTGGGTGGATGAATGGAATTTTATACCTCTAATTCCACTCAACACACATCAAGTTCCACGAGCATTACAACTTACAAGGTCTTAAGATCAAATGACAACATCACATGACTTTGACCAAGTCTCTAGTTTAGTGCAACAAGGTATATACATATATGAACATGCCATGTTTTAGATTTATAATATTATTAAATGGTCAACTCTTAATGTATTTTAAATTTGACTTAGCAGTTTTACTTTGTGATACATATGGCTCATTTTTGTAGTTATTGTGATGGAATTTAATGAAGAGGGAACATACTACTTCTTGTCTCATTGTGTAGAGGCAAAAAAAATTGACTTCCAGAGTCATTGATGGTGAAGACCTTTAATCATCGGGAGATCCTGGATTATGAATGGTGGTACGAAGATGACGAGATGGAGGATTTTGTGCTCTCAAAGTCAAAATGGATGGGGTTGAAGTTTCGTACGTACACATAAGATCAAAAAATCTAACATCAGAATTAGCGAAAATATAACTAAGTACATGTATGTACATAATGACAATATATTAACTAATTTTATCAATATAGAACTATTTTTCCTACCCCGCCACACCTATGAATCAAATGAACAGGGTTTCTACTTGTCGCATGTAACTACTGCATATAAACAATGAAGGACATTATTAACATAATTTTAAAATTCTACAATGAAAGACATTACTAACATGTAGTTTAACATAGTATAAATTACACGATAAATTTAACAAAAATTACATGTTGTTTGAATAGATCAGTGAGTTACTGCGCAGATGAAATCACAGTGGAAACACCTTTCTTTACTTCTCACATGGATGGTGGGGTGTCTAGTGAAGTCAACATATTTATCAAATATGTATCTCATGAGTTAGATGGACATACAAGAACATACATATATTTGAATTCAAAACTAATATATATATATATATATATATTTGCATGTATGTGAAAGTTTTAGATAATTAACATTCTAAATTACCTCTGTGAATGTATGTGTATGCATGGTGTTTTGTGCCTGTGGTTGGGATGAAGATTCACCTCCCACACATTGTAATATCAATACATGTACATGTACAAATACAATTACTTCAAAAATTTAACATATATAAGTAAATCAAGTACTCCAAACTTTTTGTAACACACATAATAAAACATAACAAATACTTGCGAAGGTGACTTCGATGACTGTAATCCAAATTTCTCACTCAAAAGGACATCTGACATATTGACATTATCGTGTGCACCCTAGCACCAACTCCTCCAAAATAATCACGCATGAAAGTCTCATCCTCCTCGGGCCCCAAACATATGCTACCACATGACGAGAAAAGATGTGGCCTCATGCTAGTACTCCCTGAGGGAATACTTTGTATACCTCCTTGATCATATGGCTCAGAAATCTCCCTCATATGTCGAATAAGGGTCGCAGATAGCCCCTGAAGCGAGTGGAGTGTATCAATCTCTACTCTCTCCTTCACTTCTTGAAGGACAATTTAAGGGTGAGGAGTCTTCTATGCGGAGAATTTACCCTGTTAAATAGGTGCACATTGCGCACCTCGTCGATCCTATGTAGATCCTTTTCCTTAGCCATGGAAATATTGAAAATTAAAAATAATTTGAGATCTTGGTGAGGATAAACTCGCAATAGAGTTTCCTCAGAAAGTATAGTTGCACCTCGTTGTTATTACAAGGTGAAAAATCAAACACCATCCACCATTACTCCCAAAAATTATTTTTAATCAAATTCTTATTGCACCAATGGATGAGAAACCATTTACATAAAAATAAAATAGGAAAATTAGTGCGGGGGTCTGTGAATAAGGTGCATATGAGGTATTTTGTAATTTGTTTTTTCTTTATATACACATATGAATTTTTTTTGGAATAATAAACCCTACAACCCTCTCTATAAGTTGTCCAATGATCAATTTACTCCATTTCCACGTCAACTTGAGAAAGTAATGCCTCCAATGTTTTTGCAAGAGAGGCGCATTGGGGGTTTTTAGATTGTGAATACATCATTCTTTTGATTAAATCCTCAATTTCAATTATATTTTCAACTAGGTGGGATGCTAATTCTTCTTGAATACTAGGGGATGTTGATAAATTGTGGGAGTGTTGGGAGGGATGACAAGAATAGCAGGGTTTGGTTGTGGTTGATTCCATCGACCTCCAACTGTAACTATAGAAAAAATGTATTAAATTCAAATTTTAATCTATAATTATCATATTTCAAAGAAATTTTGAGAAAATAATTGTGCCTACCTCTTCTTCATGGTGCCATCTTCGATTCAGATCTTCCCGGTGATCCAAAAATGATCTTTTGAGCTTGAGATCTAGCTAACTGAAAAAACACAGGGGCATGGTTAAGCTCTAAAACTCATGTTTGAGGGATATAAAATGATAGACGCTTGGGTCTCTTTTTTTAATTTATAGCAGACATAACATGTACGCATTATATTGCGTACATGTTATGATTTAGTAAATCTCAAACCTAATAATTTAAAACACGATCGCATTATAATAAAATGCGTACGCATTTTTCTTTTCTAAAGGTTTCTATCCACTTTTTGGCCCCCCAACTTTGTGCACTTACCCTTAAAGTTGAATTTCACTTTGATGTTCATTATTTTAGACAAGATTAACAACTACTAATCATGACCTACAATTTTCCATGAGAAAGCACACCTACTCTTATGGATTGTGAAGTTGAATTACTTCACAAATAGCATGATTTACACCTTATTGGTTTACATAGTAACCAGCGTCAGTCAGCATATTAACCATCATTGGTCAGCATATTAACCACCATCAGTCAACATAAGAACCACCATCGGTCATAAAATTAACCGCCATCAGTCATGGTAACCACCGTTGGCTACATTGGCATGAAATTCTATATTTAACTCATAGGAATTATGTTTAAATTTGTTATAAAGTTGATCTAAAGGTTGTAAATGTATAGCTAAGGTTCCCTAAGCTTGTATATACCTATATAAGCACTAAAGCTAGGGTTAGATTTTTAATTAAGAGAAGGATTGAATTATATCCTTTATTAACCTTGATTATCCTAGATTGAGAGGATGTAGAAGAAGAGAAAGAAAGAATGGGTTACATGGAAACAGAGTCTCCATGGAGAGGATCTTGAAAGAAGGAAATAAAAGGTACATCTGAATGGTGAGAAGAGGGTAACATATTTTAATCTATTTCCTTTTTATAGTTATTGTCTCATTTTAATGGATTGCATAGTATGCAAAGCACATAGAGTTTCTTCATGTACATCCACATGTTGGTGAGATATTGTATTATATATCTATGTATATCTAGTCTTGTATTATAGATCCATGAGATCATATTATATTGTTGATCCATGTAGATCTATATATTGTAGAGGATGTTGTCTTCATGTTTTCATAGGTTATACAGTGATGGAGAGAGAGACTTACTTCTTAGTGCACAGTTATAGTTGCACATATGGTAGACCCATGTGAGAAGTCATGTTTACAGATTCACAGAGAACTTGGTAACAATTTAGAGATGTAGTAGTTCCATGTTATGTGAAATCTATTGGTGTTGATTAGAGGCAGGGTTGTAGTGCACTCATGGAGATCCGTTTAGAGATCTGGAGGAGAGCAGATACTCTTGGAGAGATGCATTGTACTCTTGTATTGAAGAGTTAATTTTTACTCTTGCTGTATTATATATATGAGATCTCTATCTTTGGTGGACATAGCCTACATTGGGTGAACCATGGTACATGTTGTGTTATGTGTGTAATTCATTTTGATTTGGATTATTCTAGTTTATACTTCAATTTCTGTAGAATTTGGGGAATTGTTTAGATCCCGTGTGCATGATTTTGTTTTTTATTGAATCAAAACACATTTTGCAGTCCTGAATTCCCAACATATTCATAGGTATAACAATTTAGGAACTCACAAGACAAGGGTTAACAAATATAAAAACACTTGGATTTTACAAAAGCGTTTACAAGGATGCAAATCATTTATTGGAATTACTTTGCATAATTCAGAAGAACTCACTAAAATTTTCATGGGAAAACTAAGCATAATTTTGGCCACAAGGATTTTGTAGTCTTTAATTTGTACACAAACATCGTAACACACAAACCCTAACCCTAATTAGAAAACCCAATCAATTAGACAATAATTCCATTTTTTTGTGATAGGAAATCCTTGCCCATATTATCATATTGACACAAGGGGGGTACCATCCTCTTTATAAAACAAAATAAAATTGATTAATTTTTACCTACTCTAGCTTAAAGAATCTCAAAACGAACACAAAATTAATATTATAGCACATACGGGCACTCAAGCGAGCTAGGAGAAAATAGGCAAGATGAGAGTTCCAACTAATAATTTAAGAACGTAAGACACAAAACTTTCTTGTATAAACTTATGGAAAAAACCTACGCCATTCTCTTCCCTAGAGGATAATGAGGAAAACATCATGGTTTCTGAAAAGGAAGCAGGATTCCAAAATTTCTCCGCATCCTTAACATATGTTGCCTAAGCTTGTCAATAAGCCTAAGTCAACAATGACCTATTCTAACACAAGAAGGGTGCCTCCAAAAACTAAAGGCCTAGACTCACTCCTAACGACCACAAACATACACTAGTCGAGCTTAGATATAAATGAGTAGAATGGCTTGAAAGGTTCCAACAAGGGAAAAAATACACCTATTAATGTTCATGTAGGAAAACATGACTACAACACCTTACGATCAATAAAATACTCCATTATCTTAGGTAGAAGGATAAATTAGGAAATTCTATTAGCTGCCACCTTTTGCAAGATGGACGTAGGGTCCACCCATATGAATATAATAGGTAATCCTTTGTACAAGGTGATAAAAGCCTTATGTATATTTATAAAATTTTCTTACAAGTAGTGAGATGTCTAAAAATATTCTAGTATGCAACTTGCTTTATAATCATTATGCATGTGTTTGATGTCTGATATAACAAGGGAGGCATAATCATTTTATTTTCATATTATTAATTGGGAGTTCATTACAAGATTCGCACTAATTTTTTTTGTACCTGTCTAGCATTGCAACAACTTATTATTTCATGATTTATGGTCTTGGCATTATATCACATATTAATTATCGTAAAATATCATAATAATTTTATAATAAGAACATAATATATGCTTAATTGAGGCTATATATATTTGATACATTTTTATAATACTTAAATATTACATGTAACACCTTAACAAATTAGGGCACACTTGAGATTAGACACTCATAAAATAGTTTAAGAAATCCTTTTGATTAGTTAAAACATTCAGATTGTGCCCTCTATAATTTTTGGGCATGAAATAACAATTTTTACAACAAGGTTGTTTATTTACTCATTTTTATTATGCTCGAATCCCATAACTTTATCCCTTCCATATTCTAAATGATGAAACACAAGTTATAATTACTTTTTCCAAACATATTTCTTATAATTTTTCTAATTAATGCATTCCTTATACTACTATACCCCATATCTTGTATCATTAAGGATCATCATCAATGTTGACATGATATCTAGCGAATCTATATAGGCAGAAAAGTTTATCCATTCTAATTCTAGGGAAGTATAAGGGAATTCTTGTTGTTTTCTCATACTTTTTATTTCTTCAATTAAACTACAAGGTTATAATAAGAAACAATTTTTCTTAATGTCCACATTACTTATTAAGTTTTGAACACCCAAGCCTTCTAATTAGAGTTCTAATATGATCAGGTTTATCACATTACCAATTGAATTTTCATGATTAGGAAGAGAAAATTTATCAAATTATTAAGTTCATAGAAACAAGAGGTCATTAACCAAAAACAAAATACACAAGGTTTACCAGAGTTTCCCAAATTTACATGCATTACTGATGCAATCCAATTGATTATTCATAACTATTGATAAAATATAGGATCAAGAGGTACATTAAGAAGTTACACATTTGATTTTTTAAGTTCAGAGAGTTTTAGATTAGTGTGAAGGAGAAAACAACGTTAACAACTTGAACTCCAAATAGGTTCACTATGTAAGAGAGAGTTTTCAAAAAAAAATTATACCTCACCAAGATATCGTCATCCAAGAAATCAAGACACAAAGGAAAAAAATTCCCATATACACCACGCTTCCTCACCAAGAGTACATCAACATACCAAGAGGGAAATAAAATGATTTTTTGTTAACATAGCCTCTAAGGCCAAGATTTTTAGTCTTGGATGAAATATCATGACATAAACATGGTGATGCGTAATCACAACACCCCTAACTGTTTGCAATTCAAAGGATCGATAGTGTTAATGTGATTGCATAACATGGAGCTTTTCCCAAAGTGTGGGACCTTGGAATCGGTAAATCTCTCGAGATGAAGGCCGATTCATATTCCTCTATACTGATAAACACATCCAAATTGTAAAATATATACTCTAAAATCTATTCTAAATTTCTAAGGAGACATGGTTAAGAAGACTGCAAAAATTAAACCTAAACTACAAAGGCGATGCACCAAAAGGAATGTTGAATACTTGCTTTGCATGGAGGTAAAAAACACAATCAGATTAATAAGGATGAAAATACACCACAAATCAATCCACTCCTGAGAATCCAGTAACCAGTAAACACAAACCATTAAACATGTAAGACAACCACCATACATAGATAACCTAGATCGCAATGAGAAATTAGGGGAATACAATGAACATAAGTGAGGGTTGAAATCATCCACAAAATTATATTATTGATCCGCATATTTTATACAGTACATTAAAATGGCTAAGAGGCAAAATAATTTCATTACAGCCTGAATGGGAGGTTTGAACTCCCAAAATTCACTTACAGAAAAGAGAAGAAGGGAGGGTGCAAAGAAAAATTATCCAACCCTGTAAAATGAGCCCCTCTTTATAATATATATAAAGAATGAGAGGAAAGAAGAGAGAAGCAATTCAAAATCCTGCTTCAACCAACCAAAAATACATAAAAACCACCTACAATAATGATGGTTTCCACTACAAAACCCATGCCTTCAGGTACTATTCCTTGCTGGAGAAGAAAGTAAGCCCATACTTCTTTATGTAGTAGGTAATAAATCTAGAAACACCCTTTAAAAATGATAGATTGTACTTCTTCATTTTTAAATAATTATTCTCACTAATCCTTTTTACACACACTAACCCTCACCCCATACCTCTAAAGAAAAAAATTAAAAACTTATGTAAGAAAGTGCAATAAATTTCACATTATTAGCTTTCAAATTACACAATGGGGCCTAATATGTACCTCATATCCCATAGGTATAGTGGGTAGGTTAATTTAAGAAGTGTGGGACAAGCTTAACTTGTCTTAAAAGCCTCCAAAAATGGCTCTAAAGTCAATTTTTTGGATTTCAAGGATGGGTTGATTACACACTATCAAAAGTAAAATAAAATCTACTCAAATCACAAGATCACAAGGACCAAATACTCGTAATATATGTCCCCTTTGTCACATCCCCAAAATTTAACTTAATTAACATAATTAATTACTAAACAAGGGTACATTTAATCAACAATACAAAAGTGAAATATAATGTGATAATAAAATACATACTCGCAAATCAATCAAAATCAAAGTGAAAAGAATAACACAAATCCCATTGTCACAATTTGAGGTCATCCCCCCATGAGAACCTCATAAAATCCTAACCACATACAATAATAACATAACACAAAGTTTCCATGGTGACTATTGTTGCAACCATTAGATATTCCACTATGGTTGGTCTCCTACCCCCTTTTATTTGATGTGATATAATCACCTACAAAATAAAAAATACCTCCTTCGGATTCACAACTGAATCAAATATATCAACAATAAAATACATGAACAACCGTCAATAAACATCATCAAAACATGAAATCATCATCAAATCTAAGCAATGCTATCATTTGTTTACAATTTCCTAAACACTTCAATTCTACCCTTCCATCAATATCAGTGAGATCACAAGATTAGTTCAACTACCAAACATAGTCAATACAACGAGAATTCAAAATGTCATCACACACACACACACACACACACACACACACACACACACACAGAGATATATATATATATATATAAGCTAAGAAAACACCATCATCAATTCTTAAATATATATCCATGCATTCTAGGAGTATTTGCAACGCACAATATGAGTCACAACATATTGATAATCAAAATATCTCTATTGTCTATCATCAAGCTAATCAAAATATACTAATAATGTCCATGCCTTTACTCTTCAATAATGAAAAATCATAATATAATAGTGTTTAATAGGAGTGGGCATTAAAATATAAGACAAATTATTTAATGAAATAACACTTGTATTATGAGAAATAATATTATAATGTTATACAACTATTCATAAAAATGGTAATATTGGAAGATGCTACAAAAATTCACACTAGTCCATATGTGTAGGAGAAAATGACAAAAAAATTCATATAAACTCAAAACATGTGACTATGTTAGATATAATCATGAATAAATTAGAAGGAGAGGGAGTTGTGAATCATCCACGCTAAATGCACCTTTTTACAAAGGTGCATTTTTCCACTTAGTGTAAGCAAGGTGTATTTAGCATGGAGGATAGACTTTGGCGAAGGATAGTCATTGTTGTCTGGATTTAACAAATCATTTTGGAAATTCAAGTCAATTATAAATGGGTTCCCTAGTAATGGTTGTGTTTTAAATTGCTTTTCCAGGGTCTTCATGTCCTCACGCTTTGACCAAATCAAGAGAAATAGCATGTGTCAATTCAGTGCCCTTGTTTGCATAACAATGTAGAGCCATATTGTTGTGTCACATTGACATCGAGCCCAACCCTATGTGGTAATTATGTGTAGTAAATTAGAATAAATACATATATCCATACTATAAGTGGAGGCAAGAATAATGACAAGACGTATTGCAATTATCCCCTTTCCTTCCAATAAGAAATAATGAGCATAAGACGATTAAAGAACCTACATAATTGTCTAAAGATCATTTACCAAATGATGATGAACTGTATGTATATGGGACAACACTTGATTCACCTTCCTTGATTGCATGTGGATCTATAAAAATAAATTAGAAACAACATATATTTGTTATAAGGCGACATAGTAGTGCAATAAACAATATTTTGACTATAAACGTTTAGTTTTTTCTTGTAAAATGAAAAATAGAACTATTAGTTTGAAAGAATGAAAAATATGGGTTCCATAGAATAATCTTCAAGAAGGATGTATTGGAAATTAAAAATATTTGGTCCAAAAGGATTAAAAAATGCTAATAGAGGTTGAGGTTTCTAGTCAAAGTATAAAATGTGTATGATGGTCTCAATGCCTCAATAAGAAGGAAATTGTTGTTACAAGATATATGAAAGTTAAACGTAAGTTACCATTTGGGTTCTTAAATGTAGGAATTTTTTGCAATATTTTATTATATTGTTTAGGTAGAAAATTGGTTATATTTTCCTTCCTTCCATGTAGGAAGTCGGATATGTATCTATCTGTTCCACCACTTCTCCTATGTGTATATAATTTATAGTATATTGCCGAAGGGAACTACTAATAACTTGATGTCCTCTAGGAAAATAAAATAATTTATATGGATGTGGAATTTTTCTCCTCTTCATACAAGATAGATTTATTTTTTAGAATTATTTTGTATGATTCTCTTTTTCTAAAGTTCTCCCGCAATTGTAATTAGTTGTATTAGTAACACATATTATCTAGACATAGGAATAGCACTGCATAGTTGAAAGGGGTTTATAACTTGACAACATTGATAAAAAAAAAGAAGAAAAGGTTCCCTCTCCTGTTATATACCGTATAAAAAAAACTATTTTATCCTGCTATTATTATTTAGAGTATTCAAAAATATTTTACAAACTCAGTGTGGCATATATTTTAACGAAGTATCAGGGTCTAAATTTCCGATGCCTCTTTTTTTAAAATTTAGGAAAGGGGAGAAACTGTTAAATTTTCATACCTTAGGTGATCCAGACTGCCTTGATGTTTAATTTGCAGGATGTACTAGCCCTGTGACAATTTTCTATGCATCTTACAAGGAATTCATCGTAAAGATCTGTTGATGATAAGGACACATCGATTGTTTTTACGCCCACATTTTCAACACCAAAATACCACATTAAAATTATTTGAATATTGTTTTTGTCTATAAATGGTTGCTACACAACACCACATGTGATCCAATAGAGAAAATAAAAATCACATAAGACACTCACATAAAACATTGACCCATAAAGACAACATGATATCACCATATACACCAAGATACCGCACTTTCCATGATGAATAAATACTAGCAATTAACCAACCAAAAAATGGACCCAAGGATTGTCAAATCCACAACATATCATTACCATCATTATATCTTAGTCAAGATTAAAATTTCAAGAGCATTTATCATGCAAGGTTAAATTCTACTTTTCCACATACATATTCTTAATTTCATTTAATATTCAACTTAAAATATGATCATATAATTGGGCTCTTTCTCCCTTACAACAATAGCACTAACTATATAATTATTCTCCATATTTAAAATGCATTAAAAATTCCTAATGCTCTCGTTCTTATGTTAAGGTTATACTTCTCAGTACATTTTTTCCATGTTTAAATTTTACTTTTGTTACACAATGTGAAATAACATGAAGTCAAGGAGGAATATTAGGATTTAAAGGAGGTTTAGACTAAAGATTCCTATTTCCATAAAAACCCTTCCATTACGGTGCCTTTATTTTCCTGTTATAGTGGATATAGTTCAATAGCTTGTTTTAGTCAAAACAACATTTTCACTTCATGAAATATTATTTAGATATAAACGTATTTAAGATCTTATATTTTATCAAAAGTTTTATCTCACCAAGAGAAAATCTTATTTATTTATAACAACATGAAAATATCTAGTTAAGTTATAAGGAGTTCAAGTATGACATTATTCCTAACCCAAAATCTTCTTTACTCTTATTCTCTATTCACTCACATCGAACTTTGGTCTCACTTTGCTTTCACTATTGGCTTTTTTGTAGAATAATTGTAATTCAAATGACATATAATTTACACTTAGGGACTCATGACCACAAGGAGTGGTGACCTTGCACAAACAACTTGTTTTATCAATCTTAAACACTCAAGTATGAAATGCATAATACAAACGAGACAACCCAACAACTATATGCATTTCAAGGAACTATTTAAATCATTGGGTGAATATGAATTAGTCTTTCCTTCACCAATAACCTTAAGAGAGGCTACATGATGTATTAACTTCAAAAGAATTCATGGATGGGGTAAAATTACACCATACGAGAAGAACATTGTAATCCACTACTACATACTAAGGGACATATTTATCTAAGAGGGACACAAGGGGTTCAATTGCAATAGTTATAAAATTTAATACATTCAAAATCCTTGTAAAGTAATAGCTACAATCATTGGTAACAATACATCATAAATTCTTTGTCCCTTAACATCATGAGAGGTCACACGATCTATCACATTCATTAGTGCACAAGGATTTCTACACCCTACGACAAGACTAAATTAGATAAATCAAATGTCCCTATCATGCAAAGCCTTCGTGCCACATGACGTATTCCAAGACAACAATTTTTCACTTTCGTTCATACTTAGCTTATAAAGGGTTCCATTGGGTTTTGTTCCTTCATTTTATTGCCGATAAAAAATATACGTTCACATCAAAATGAAATATTTATTATGTTGAAAATAATCTCCACGACACTTAAAATTATTAGACCAACATCACAAGGGTACATTCTTAAACAAGGCATAGTTATAAATTTTCCTTTACAATTAAAAATTAATAGTGAGTTAATGCATGAACTAAATTTCCCTATGGTCCTAACCACTATTCATTATATTCAACTTCTAATATTATTTGGTCTCTAAATAACCATGAGATTTCAATCTCAACATGTCATCGTGTATGCGAATAAAGCGACGTTATACCTCACATTTAAGGCGTCTTATATACATTCATACCCACGCGAATGTGCTCAATCCTAGGTTACTAACGAGGAACACATAAATGCATATGGTACCTCAATGTGTCTTGGATTATGAAATATTTTTGCAGCTGATATAACTCAAGGATTACCAGAGAGGATCCTCCCATTCAACCAAGGGTAAATAATTTTCAAGTTATATGTTTGTTTTGTCTCTTCCCGATCAAAAATAAAAACACACAAATGTAAGTTGATACTTTTGTTTGAATATTAAGTGATTTCCTAGGTCAATGCAACATTATCAGTAGGTAAAAACATGGAATTTTTAATTATTTTTCAACAATTTTACTGGCACAATCATATAAAAAAAATTTAGTGGCACTAAATATTTTAAATGACAAGGTTCAAGTTTTATCCTCCTATATTTATTTTGACACTAAAAGCAGGAATTCTTTGACATCATTTTCCAAAGAAGTGCATTATGCAATCAACTTAATTTACTTAACATAATATACACAATTACAACTAAGAGTAACATTCGTTATGTCGGAAAAAGTACAACTACGTATGAAATAGTAAATTTTCTCAATACGCAACACTATGATATACATTACATAAATAATACATTCTATTCATAATAGTATCACACAAATATTATCAAACAATTCCATTTCCTTCAAATAACATGATAATAAAATACACAAGTGTTCTTTTTACTACTCCTTTTGTTCAAGTACTTGCAACCACCGCAAGGTCAGTCCTAGAGTGGTATGCAAATCCCCTACACTCAATCCTAAATCCACACTTTCATCATTTTGACCAATATTAATTTAAATAGAAGACATAGAGAGAGATAAGGAGAGTGAAGAAGACAAATTTCATTTCCCACTCATTCATACATTCACATTCATTTGCACTTAACATTTTTATACTAGAGAGAGAGAGAGAGTATGAATGAGAAAGAAAGTTGAGAGACATTTTATTTTCCATTCGCAAAAGATTATAACCATTTTCCTTCATGTCGATTATCATATCACTTCATACCAATTTATATTTCCCAATTCATTTATGTTTTCAAATCATCCAAATTTTTATAAATGTTTATGGAGAGAGAAGATGATAGAGAGAGAAAAAACACCCTACATTTTGAAATCAGTTCATAAAAAATAAAATATTGAATAATATTCTACATCGAATTATGAAGTTATTACGAGGTCACATGTGTGGATAGAACTCAAACGATATTTTCAAAGGGAGATTCTAGATAAAGTAGCAAGTTGAGAAAATTGACCTAAACAACATAAAGTTCTTACAATCTGAAACTTAAATACTCTCATTTTAAGCTTGGATCACAAAAAATTATGATTCTTACTTACTCCCCCATATATAGACAATTCATCGTGACTCAAACAAAAGTTTTTCACGATGAGAAGAGCTCAAGTTACAAGGGGAACTTTTAGGCTACTTATCATAATTATGTCAGCAACTCCTGTTGCACAATGACTAGTGGGCCCTAAGACCCACTTGCAAAACTAGGTTCTATTGGTATTTTCAAATGGAATGAATGTGTGTTATAATTTTCTTATTGGAAGCCTAGAGGTAGAAGGTAGTGTTTTTAAATTTTTCTCAAACTAAGTGACAACTGTAAGATGAAATTGATCATGTTTTACTAAAAATAAACACGTCACACAAGTGACTATTAAGCTAAGTGGGCCTTAGAAATACAGCTTGAAAGGACACTAAATAAATTCAAATGAATTGGATAAGTTACCCCATGGCGTCTCACATGTTACCATGGGTCATGCTAGGATTTTTTAGGTTTTTGGTATACAAGGGTATGGTGCTCCATGTGCGTGACTTTAAAGATCAAATTTTTTTCCTTTTTTCTTTTTTTCTATTTTTTCTGTGGATGTTTTGGGAGTCCACGTCAAGGAAATATTTTTTTCATTTGTTTGTAATTATGTTCCCTATTATTTAATATTTAATTTCAAAAATCTTGAAATGATGAAGTGAAATTAAATGTAAGTGAAAAGTGGAAAACCATACCTTTTTATGCAAAATGTGTGATCCCCGCATTTGACAAGACTGCAAAAATTTCCAAATTTACCAAACGCAAACAAAAATACAAAGCATGGTGAGCTCCACAAAACTTAAATCCTGTCATAGTTTCAGTGAATTCATAAGATGATATATAATACAAACTTAGCATTTCATCCAAATAAGAAAACCGAAAAACCAATGCATACAAATTTTCCTTTCAACTACTCCATTGTTTTATTCAGACACATAGCCAAGGAGGCACTAGGAAAATGAAATTAATTTATTTGGGCATCTGTCCGTATACTTCACCTAGAAGTTTCTTAATCCTCATAAAAAATGACAACAATTTTGTGTTAATCCAATAATTAACACACTCTGTGAGACTACATTCATCTAGGCATTTGGAATTAATTAGCCTTCCAAAAGCATTACTTTGAAATTTTCTAAGGCTCTTCAATTAATATACTTTGTTTTTACCTGCACGTATAGCATTCCATGAGATGTCACCTAGTTGAGGAATGCTTATTCAAGGACATTTTTCCCAAAAATTTGTATGCCCTGCTTCCATGGTGAGAAAATAAGTAGTTAATGGACAAGCAGAGGCTTTCACACAGAGGAAGGTTGAAGAAGACAAATTTGGAAGAGACATGCATGGAAAAACAAGAAAGGGAACTTCCCATGTCTAAATACAAGAAAAAAATTCTTCGAAATAGAAATAAAAGGAGCAAGAAAGAAAAAGATACAATGGCTACAAAGGCCATAGACCACGTAACACAAGTGCTAAGAAGAAGAAGAAGAATCCAAATCAATAAAATTCTTCATTACACAAAATGACGCACCTCCTATATCCTCAATCCTCTTCTTCCTCCTCATATAAAAAAGAACAAAATGATAGGAAGAAGTTTCCTTTTAACTCAGAGGCAAATGAAATTGCTTTAGGTATCGAAACAACTCCATATCAGTCAATTTTATAGAGGGTAAAATGATTAGAAATTTTGTTATAGATTTTTCTATGTGTAAGAATGATTTATCCCACTGAAGGGATTGATTTTAGGATCATATATTAGCGGAGTTCCCTTTAGCACAGTTCAAAAAAATAGATTGTTTACCTACACTTGCTATGACCAACCAATTACTACTAACTTTACAATGTTAACATATGGTTCCTATTATGGAAAAATCAAAACACCCTTGATTGCTCGCAAGTGAATGGTTGAGGCAAACAATGTGAGTTTTGAAACATGAAGTTATCCCAAAGTGTGGGACTTTGAAATTTGGATAACCTTCTAGAGAAGGTCAAATTCCTATCCTTACATAGTGTCAAATACTCTAAAGTGCAGAGAGTGGTGGATTAACCCTAATCTACTATTTCCAAGGAGACAGAGAAATTGAAAATACATGAAAAGTAAAACCTACTCTAATGGAATGTGATGCACCAAGAAGGATGTTGACCAATGTACACAATAAACACAACAAAACTAGAATCTTACAATGAAAACACAATAGTACACAATAATTTGCATGTGATGAAAGACCAGAAGAGTTACAACAAAACACAAATGGATTTTAGGAACATCAACAAATCTGGTTGTATTGCTCCAAAAATTGATACAATACACCACACTCAAGCTCAAAGGCAGATATTTTTCATTAAAAATTCTAGTAGGTAGGTTTGGAATGTCCAAAACTCTCTTACATAATAAAAAGAAGGGAAGGACATATATAATGTGTCCAACATTTTTAAATGATCCCCTCCTTACAATATATAGAAAGAATGATAGAAATGGAGAGGGAAGGTATTCAAAATCTTTTTTCAAACAGCTAAAAATACATTTCAATCTCTTGCAACAATGATGGGTGTCAATGCAAAACCCATACCTCCATGGTACTTTGCCTTGTTGGGTAAAAAAGGAATCCTATACCTTCATCATTTTGGTAGGTGAGAAATCCAGAAACATTCCTCTAAAATGGTGGACTTTATTTCCTCACATTTTCAACACCAAAATACCACAGTAAAATTATCTGAATTTATTTTTTTGTCTATAAATGCTTGCTACACCACACCACATGGGATCCAATCAAGAAACTGAACATTACATAAGACACTTACACAAAGAATCGACCCAAAAAGACAAGATTATTACACCATATACACGGCGATGCCACACTTTCCCTGATAAATAAATACTAGCAATGAACGAACCAAAAAAGGGACCCAAGCATTGGAAAATCCAGAACATATCATTAGTTATGATTAAAATTTCAAGAGAATTTATCGTGCAAGGATAGATTATTATTTTCCACGTACATATTTTTAATTTCGTTTAACGTTGAACTTACAATACGATCATTTAGTTTGGCTCTTTATGCCTTACAACAATCCCCTTAACTAAGAAATTATTCACCGTATTTCAAAAGCATCCAAAATTCATAATGCTCTCGTTCTTATGTTAAGGTTCTACTTCTCAGTACATTTATTCAAAGTTTCAATTTTACCCTTGTTACATAAGGGGAACTAAAGTGAATTCAAGGAGGAATCTTAGGATTTAACGGAGGTTTATATTAAAGATTCCTCTTTCCATAAACATCCTTCAATTATGGTACCTTTATTTTCTTGTCGTAGTGGATATATTTCAATAACTTGTTTGATTCAATACAAAATTTTCTCTTCATGAAATTTTATTTACATATAAACATATTTAGGAGCTTATATTTTATCGAATGTTTGATCTCACCAAGATAAATTCTTATTTAATTATAACAACATGAATATGTACAGTTAAGTTATAAATATTTCAAGTATGACATTATTCCTAACCAAAAATCTTGTTTACTCTTATACTATTTTCATTTACATCAAACTTTGGTCTCACTTTGGTTTCACTATTGGCATTGTTTAAGAAGAATTGTAATTCCAAAAACATATAATTTACACTTAGTGATTCATGACCACAATGATTGGTGACCTTACACAAAAAACTCATTTTATATCTCTTAAACACTCAAGTATTAAATACATATTACAAGTGAGACAACCTAACAACTGTATGCTTTTTAAATTACTTCCAAGGAAACATTTAAATCATTAGGTGAATATGCATGATAGTTTCCTTCACCAATAAGCTTAAGAGAGTATCCATGATTTATTAACTTCAAAATCAGTTAATATATCATGGATCCTCTCTTAAGGTTATTGGTGAAGGAAACGCTAATGCATATTCACCCAATGATTTAAATAGTTCCTTGGAAGAAATTTGAAAAGCATAAAGTTGTTGGGTTGTCTCGCTTGTAATATGTATTTAATAATTGAGTGTTTATGAGCTATAAAATGATTTGTTTGTGTAAGGTTACCACTCCTTGTGGTCATGAATCCATAAGTGTAAATTATATGTCATTAGAATTACAATTCTTCTAAAACAATGCCAACAGTGAAACCAAAGTGAGACCAAAGATCAATGTAAGTGAAAATAGTATAAGAGCGTTGGTATCTAAATTTTGTTTCCTTTGTAAGTTGAGCATCATCATAGATCTAACTAGAATCCTAGAGACTAAAATCATCATATATGTTGTGTTGTAGTCGGGGAGGTGATTCAGCTAGCTCTTTGTCACTCAGATGTTAGACAAATGGATATCACCTTCAAAAGGATTTGATCTATCATTACTACTATAGGTTGTACCTTTCAACCAGGGTGAGAGAACCCATTTTGTAACCTTTGTTGGTGAAGGAGAATGGAGATATCCTTATTTACAAAAAATTGAAAGGAAACCTTGAGAAAATATGATCAATGCACCACAATTTAACTCTCAAGATTTGTCACTTCTAAAGAATGGTGATATTTTCTAAAAAAGGTTAAGACTACTAAATACATTATGGAATCCTGATTGCTTCTACATATTTTGGTTGTAGAAATTATTCATTTCTGGACATATAGGGAAAACAGGGATAGTTCAATTAGGATTCATTATTTTTGAATAATTTTTGGTGGCAGATTAAGCAGGATAAACTTGATTTTACTAGATATTTGAGAACCTTTAGAACAATTGGAAAACTAAATGAAAGAATGCTTCAGAATAGATAAAATATTCCTTCAACCAGAAGGTGTGCATCAATGGAAGCCCATATTTGCACGGGTTCACACAATCTCCAAGAATTCAACACAAAGGCTCAAGCTAAAGAGTCAATTAAACATTAAAGACCATTGGTTCCTCACACCTAAGATACACAAAAGGCTTACAAACAATCTTTATCAACAAAATGACATTAAAGTTATTTTAAATTTTCTATCTCACTACAGGATGAAGAATCTTCTTGTAATGAAATTGCAAATGCCACTAAACTATCATAGGGACGAGATCTTGTGTGATTCAGAGGGATTTTAACATAAGATTGCAATAGGAACAAGAAATACTATTTGTAGACATTCTGAAAATAAAGTAGACATAAATTTTCCCAAGATTAACATAGATTAATTCAAATTTGATTAGATTCATTAGCAAGGGAAATTTTCTTGAACGATCTCAGAGCTTGTCAATGGTTATATACTTGCAACCAACTTGACATGATCGAATCTAAAACATAAGAGATTAACAGGTTTGTCATATGGTCTCTCAGGAAGATGGGCTTTTTCAGATTTTCTCACACAAATTAACCCTCGACAATTTGCATGACTAAAGCATGCTTTTTATAACACTGAATTTACATCCAAGCTTTCCCCCCAAGAAAAGAATATTAGATGAATCTTTGTTTGTTACATGTTTGATCATGATTTCTAGAAAATGATGTTTAACAGGTTTGCAACAAAATTTTTCCAGTTGTTCAAAAAGGTGAATCATTACAAATATCTCCATCATTGTTTTAACTGGGAGGATGTTTTAATCCTTCATGCATGTAACCTCCATCATTTCATTGTTTTCCCATTCTTTCCTCTGCAACTTTTCTCTGCATTCAGTTTCTCTGGCAATTCATGTTTTTATAAGTACCCAAGCAATTCCAACTTCAAAATATCAACCTTTACATTCCTTGGACTCACAAATTAAGCTCTAAATCCATTCAATTGCACTTTGCAGAAAAAAATGACAATAAATCTCATGAAAAAATGATGAAAAACAATACGTATTCACTTCTCCAGGAGTCGTGGAATGTCAATCGTGGAAAAATCAAATACAATGCATTACAACCATTAATTCTGCCCTTTCTCAACTCTAAATTAGAATTGTCCACGTGGAAAAATCTGATTCGAAGCGGGCCTACGGTTGCCTTTTGCATTTTATGACTTTTGGAGAAAATGCGCAATTTTCAAATTTTTCCCCGCCCCTCCACCTTTGAAATACAGTCTTGACATGTGGCTTAATCTGGGTCTTTGATGGAGTCATGGCTCATTTATGTAGTTTTACGCTTTTTTACAAAAAAATTTAAAATTTCCAATTTTCCTTCGACGACGCACTTCTTCGCCTTTGAATTTTCAATGCAGACTTCATTTTTGTACTTTTACTTCCTTTTCAAAATAATGCCAAAGTTTCAAAATGCTCTAATAGCCTGCTCCTCCACATTTGACTTTTCAAACCTCCATGTGTCCTTCTCTGGTCCCCTGCGGGGCCTTGCTGTACTTTATGACTTTATTCCTTCTACAAAATAAAGCTAAAAAATTCAAAGTAACCCGACGATCTGCCACTCTGTCTTTTGAATTTTCAAGAAGCCACATGTCCTTCTTTGGTCTCCTACGGGCCACGATGTACTTTATGACTTTATTTCTTTTACAAAATAAAGCTAAAAACTTCAAAGCAACCTATTGATCCACCACTCTGTCTTTTTACTTTTCAAAAAGCCACATGTCCTTCTCTGGTATCTTGTGGGGCCACACTATACTTTATGACTTTATTCCTTTTTCATAACAAAGCAAAAAGTTTCAAATTTCTCCCGATGCTCTGCCACTCCGCTCTGACTTTTCAAATCGCCATGTGGCCTTCTCTAGTCCTTTTGCGAGCCTTAGGAATTTCTTTCACATTTTTACCATTTTTTCCATAATGCCTTGAAACATAAAAAGGGGCCCGCCTCTACGCAACTGCTCAATTGATGACACGTGTACTGCTTCGGGGAAAAAAGTAAGAATTTTCTCTTCCATTTCACAATTTTGACTAACCAATTAGAAAACAATGGAGCCAAGGGGCCAATTTGATGGTTTTTGCAAAAGTAAAAAAAGTAACAAGTTTATAAAATAGATCTGTCATTCCTCATCCAATCAAAAGAGACCACGTAGCTGAAGATGCTAAGATATAATTTGATAGGGAAAACATGCCTGTCAAACTGTACAATGTAGGGAAATCACCATTTACACCCAGAATTGATTTTTTATTTAAGGAAAAAGAATTTTGAAATGATACAAACCCCAAATATGATCCACAACCATGAAGAAGGATCTTCAACATCATACAAATGAAGAAAACCTTTCACGCAATCATTCAGGGAAATAAAAAATACGATAGAGCCCGCAGATTGAAGAAGTTCGAGTGAAAACTAAGGCACGATCAAATTGACCACCAACAATCCCCTTAACTAAATAATTATTCACCATATTTAAAAAGCATATAAAATTCATAATTCTCTCATTCTTATGTTAAGGTTCTATTTCTCAGTACATTTATTTGATGCTTCAATTTCATCCTTGTTACACAAGGGAAACTAAAGTGTCGTGAAGGAGGAATCTTAGGATTTAATGGAGGTTTAGATTAAATATTCCCTCTTTACATAAACATCCTTCAATTATGGTACCTTTATTTTTCTGTTCTAGTGGTTATATTTCAATAACTTGTTTGAGTCAATACAAAATTTTCACTTCATGAAATTTTATTTACATATAAACATATTTAAGATGTTATATTTGATAAAATGTTTGATCTCACCAAGATAAATTCTTATTTATTTATAATAACATGAATATGTCTAGTTAAGTTATAAAGAGTTCAAATATGACATTATTCCTAACCAAAAATCTTGTTTACTCTTATACTATTTTCATTTACATCGAACTTTGGTATCACTTTGGTTTCACTATTGGCCTTGTTTTAGAAAAATTGTAATTCCAATGACATATAATTTACACTTAGGGATTCATGACCACAAGGAGTGGTGACCTTACAAAAGCAACTCAGTTCATTGATAATTTTATTTATCTTCACGTGTAAACATTTTAAGTTTTCATTATATGATGAGAAACTATGTTTTGTCAATCATCTGTTTTCACGTAAATAAATTCATATCCACTTTCACATCAAAAAGAAATATTTATCCTGTTTCAAGTAATCACTATGAAACTTAAAATTATAAGGCTGAAATCACAATGGTACATTCTCAAACAAGTCCTAGTTTTAAATCTTATTTTAAAATTAAAAACTTACTAGTGCATTAATGCACGATCTAACTGTCCATATGATCCCAACCAATGTTGATTGTATTCCACTTTTAATGTTATTTAGTCTCTAAGAAACCGTGATATTTCAAACTCAACATGTCGTCTTGTATGCCACTAAAGTGAGTTACGCCTCACAGTAACGCATCTTACATACCTTCATACCCATGTGAATGCTATCAATTAGGTTAGTAAGGACGAACACATAAACACATAAGATACCCCTATCTCTCTAGGATTATGAAAGTTTTTTGTATTTTACATAACTCAAGGCTTACCAGAGAGGATCATTCCATTCAACAAAGGATAAATATTATTCAATCTATGCATTGGTTTTGTCCCTTCCCACTTAAAATGAAAAACACACAAATGTAAGTTTATATTTTTATTTAAACATTACGTGATTTCATAGGTCAATGAAACATTCATAGATAGTTAAAAACATTCCATTTCAAATTATTTTCCAATAATTTTACCGGCACATTCATATCCAAAATTTTGGGAATTCTAAATATTTTGAATGACAAGGTTCTAGTTTCATCCTCATATATTTATTTTTACACTAAAAGAAGGATTCTTTCACATATTTTTCTAAAGAAACATGATACAATCACCTTCATTTACCTAACATAATATAAAAAATTACAACTAAGAGTAACATTCGTTAAGTATGAAAAATTACATCTACGTACGAAATAGTACATTTTCTCATTACGCAACACTATGATATACATCATGGACCTAATGAAAATAATACATTATATTCATAACAATATCACTAAAATATTCTAAAAAAATACATTTCCTTCAAATAACATCCTAATAAAAGACACAAGTATCATTTTACCACTCCTTTTATTCAGCTAACTGCAACCACCGCAGGGTTAGTTTCTAGAACTGGTATGGAAATCCCCTAAACTCAAGCCTTAAACCCACACATTTATAGTTCGGAACAATTTTAAATTAAATAGAAGAGAGAGGGAGAGATAGGGAGAGATAAGAAGACAAAGTTTCTTTCCCATGCATTCATACTTTCACACTCATTTGGGCTTAACATTTTAGTACTAGAGAGAGTGAGAATAAGGATGAGAAAGAAAGTTAAGAGACATTTTATTTTCCATTGAAAATTTTATAACCATTTTCATTTCATTTCAAACCAATTTAAATTTCCCAATTCATTTAAGTTTTCAAATCATCCAAATTTCCATAGTTTTTTCAAGAGAGAGAAGAGGGTGGACGGAGAAAAAAGTGCCATACATTTCAAAATTTGTTCATACGAGATAAAATATAGAATAATATTCTACATGGAATTATGAAGTTAATATGATGTCACACGTGTGGCTAGAACTCAAACGAAACTTTTAAATGGAGATTCTAGCGAAAGTAGTAAGTTGAGAAAATAGACCAAAAAAAAAATTCTAACAAAATAGGTCATAAATACTCTCCTTTTATGTTTGATCATAATTTTTTATGATTCCTACTTACTCCCCCATATATTGAGAATTCATCATGATGGACAGAAGTAGATTATGATGAGAAGAGCTCAAGTTATAAGGGAAACTTCAGGGCTACTTATCATAATTTTATCGGCAACTCTTGTTGCACAACAATCAGTGGTCCCCCAAGACCCACTGGAAAAACTAGTTTCGAAAGTCATTTTCAATGGAATGAATGTGGTTTATGATTTTCTTATTGGAATTATAGTGGTAGGAGGTAGTGGTTTTCAATTTCTCTAACACCAAGCAACAACCGTAAGATGAAACCGATCATGTTTTATTAAAACAAACACATCACACAAGTGACTCTTAAGCTAAGTGGGATTAGAAATTTGACTTGCAAGGATTCTTAATAAATTAAATGGACTTGGATAAGTCACCCCATGGTTTCCCATGATACGAGGGGTCATGCTAGGAGTTTCAAGTTTGCAGTATACTTAGGCAAGGCACTCCATGCATGTGACTTTAAAGATCAGAGTTTTTTTGTTTCGTTTTTTTTTTTGTTTTTGAGAGATCACTTAAAGAAAAGATTTTTTTATTTAGTGAAATTATGTTTCCTATCATTCAATATTTAATTTTGAAAATATGGAAATGATGAATCTGAATTTAATGCAAGTGAAAAGGGGAAATCCATACATTTTTACACAAAACTCATGATCCCTGCATTCGATGAGACTGCATAAATTTCCACATTCACCAAGCATAGACCACGATACCAAGCACGATGAGATCAAAAAAACTGATAGATTTCGATAGTGTCACTAAAAGCATAGGATGATATATAATACAAATTAAACATTTCCTCCAAACAAGCGAATCTGAAACCAATGCATACAAATGGTCCTTTCATTTGCTCCAATGCTTTATTCAAACACAACTAAGGAGGCACTAGGAAAATGAAACTTATTTATTTGTGAATCTTTCATACCCTTTACCTGCACATTTCTTAATCTTCATAAACACAACCATTTTGTGTTAATATAGTGATTAACACACTCCCTAAGACTACATTCTTTTAGGCATTTCGAATTAATCTTGAAAAAAGCATTACTTTGAAAATTTTGAAGGATCTTCAATGAATCTACTCTAATTATACCTACACTTGTAGCATTGCATGAGATGTCACCTAGGTGAGGAACTTTTTCAAGGCATTTTATGAAACATTTAGATTCTTCACTTCCATGTTGAGAAAATATGTAAAGAAAGGACAAGCAGATGATTTCACACAGAGGAAGGGTGCAAGAGACAAATTTGGCAGAGACATATGTAGAGCAGAAGAAAATAGAACTTCTCCTATCTAAATTGAAGAAAAAAAAATTTGAAGGAGGAAAGTAAAAGTACTGGTGGCTACAAATCCCACAAACCACGTAGCACAGGTAATCAGAAGCAAAAGAAGCTAAATCAATACAATTATTCATTACACCAAATGAATAACCTCATCAGCCTCAATCTTCTTTTTCCTCGTACTAAATAGAACATAGAGATAGGCATGAATGTCTTTCAACTCAGAGGCAAATGAAATCACTTTAGGTATAGAAAGAACTCTATATCAGTCAATTTTCACAGGGTAAAATGAGAAAATATTTGGTGAAAGATTTTTCTATGTATAAGGTTGATTTAACCCATAATGGGATTAATTTTAGGATGGATATTAGCAAAGTTCCCTTTAGCATGGTTCTCAGAAATAGGTTGTTTACCAAAACTTGCACATGTATGTATTTACACCTGTCAATTGCATTACGTGAAAAGTGGGGCACTAAAATTTTGTAAGAAGACAGTAAAATTTGAATTGATGCCACCGTTATTCAGGTCATTCTATTTTCTTGTCCTAAGTTATTTCAGGCATCTCTGCATTGCTCTTTTATTTTTGTTACATGGAATTTTCTATAGAAATGTTAGTCACATGTGCATTCAGTTATCTTCACATCATATTTAGTATCAAATTCAGGGCTCTGTACTACATTTGCTTATTTTGGTAGGGTTTGTATTTTTCCAGTGCTATAAGACATGGGACATTATTAGGAAATGAAAACTTTGATTCCACAAAGTTATGGCATTAACATTCATAAAATCGTAGGAACATGTGAATTTGTAGTATATTTTGCTGGAGCTAATCTACTGCTGGAGTATGTGTTGTTAAGTGTTGATGTTTCTCACAGTTTGACCTCATATTTTTATAGTGTATTTGGAGTTAGCCATAAAAATGTCTGGAAAATAAAATTTCATGGTATTCCAAAAGGTTACACTATCTTCAATTTTCCAGCAAGGTATATCTGTAGCACGTTACGACAAACTAACCTTTCTGTTTAATTATAAATTTATCATCTTAAGATCTGAATTTTATGTTTTTTCCATATTCAACATAATTTATTACATCACAAAGGGAGCTCCATATTAAATATGATGATGAATATGTTGCACTTATTCTTCTTTGCATTTATCATTGTTGTGTGGTTTGCAAAGGGGAATTTAGAGAACCTGACGGGGCCTTTAGAATTCAATCCTTATAGCACTCGAGGTGTTTTTGAAGGGTCTATAATACTTCTATCGGGCATGATTCAGTTTCAACTATCGAAGAGGAAATAAGGCATCTGGTAAAAAGAATTTTGGTGGGATTGTTAGGTTAAGCCATTATCATTTCTCTACTTTACTGTCTGGTGGTGCTCGCACTGTGCCTTCAAGTGCCTTACCATTAGGTATTTGCATTGGGGATTCACTTAGTAAAATTATGGTATAGGACATTCATTCAAAGGGTATTAAATAATACCCTTAAAGTTATTTTGGACTTTTAATTATTCAATTGATAATACCCCTTCCTGTTATATTGTTAGAATGAAAATACCACCTATTTTGTCTATGTACCTTACT
Organism: Taxus chinensis; assembly: GCA_019776745.2. Taxonomy (NCBI): domain Eukaryota; kingdom Viridiplantae; phylum Streptophyta; class Pinopsida; order Cupressales; family Taxaceae; genus Taxus; species Taxus chinensis. The sequence goes on from CM034148.1 coordinate 183,416,378, forward strand.
TACCCATTTTTCCATTGTAATTTAATTTATCCATGTTTATTTCTACCCTAATATATTAAATAGAAAATATTTTTATTTCTACCTTAATACATGAAATAGAACACATATCATGTTCTCCACTCAATTATTATTTTCCTAATATATATTACTATAGAAAGATATTTCAATTCATTCAAGAAATATTATCAATTATGTTATTGTTATACTTGTTATCCAATTTTTCCCAACTAGGAAAAACTTAACCCACGCACCATACTAAATCTCCACGGGGCCTCTTGTGCATAAAATATCCAAAAAAGAATCAAAATTCAAGGAGGAAGGCCAAAGTTTGAAACAGGTCGTATAAGGCACCGAGCCAAAAATTGGCTCACCGAGTAATCACATGAGGCCAACTCCCCCATAGGAGTGTCGCCAAGATAGGAGATGAGAAAATCATGAGAGAAAGTTGGAACCAAGTTCATATGGTTCGAAAGATGACTGAATAGAGGGAAAAATCCTTAGGGATCCTAGTTTAAAACATAGCTTGTGGGAGGTGATCAGAAGGAATGTTAAGCTACTAAACTCAGGGTAGAATGAGCACCAATCATTGGGAGCCCACAAAAATAAACTCGCACTGAGCTCAACATAGCGAGGCATGACATGGCTTGTAGAAGGATGAATTGGATCAAAAAGTTGAAGGATCTCAACTAACCATGATAACATGCCAGGGTGTTTGCACCTGAATCAGGCCATGCAAGGATTCACCATTTAAGAAAAAGGAAAGCTCGTGATGGATAAGAATGAGTGAGTTCTACCAATGAAAACCCAGAGACAATGCATTGAAGGATAGCAAGTGGTCTCATAGGTGTAAGACATGGGTTTGAGTCCAAGTAGGAGATCACAATCCAAGAGGAACGGACTTGGCACAACCCAAAATGGCTATCAGTGCAACTGAGATTCGAGTCACTCAGTCATAGACGCACTGTAGGATATTTGAGGCCTGGGTGAGTGCCATAGACAAATAAAAAGGGTAAATCAGTTTGCAGGACTAAGTTGAAGCATTTCAAGAGATCATCACAAAGAACAAGCCAGTCAGACAGTTCAAGGATGAACCAATCATGGAAACATCACAGCGAGTAGTGAAAATTCTTGGCGGTGAAAAGGTTGGGTGAAGATTGGAAAATAAGGATGGAAAGCTCAATGCATGGAGGAACAATGCTCTTGAAATATGTTTCAGACTTTAGGAGTCCATCATTTAAGAGGATGTAGGGTGTTTGTGAATAAATGGTGAGCCGAGTTCCAAATGCCAAAATTTGGAGTTCAAAACTTTGACATTTCTGATAATCCTAGGCGAGTGGGCAAAAACATGGAGCTCAGAGTTAGAACTTTTAGATTTCAGAGTTTCGGCATTTCAGAACTCTTGGGTGAATTCAACAATGAATAGTAATTGACAAGGTTGGCATGAAAACTCCAAAATCCTGCCAAACCATTGTTTGAAAACATGTCGAATTGACGTGGTGAGATAGGTAGACGAGTTGTTGCAAAATTAATGCAATTGGTGAGTTACGATGGCCATGTGGAGATGGCTCTATGATTAAGCTCGATGCACGAGGTAGGAGTGTTGTTTTAAGGACTTTCCAGCCATAGGGAGTTCGATCTGGGGAACTGTTGTCAGCTCACCCAACTTTGAGGTGGCAAGGTTGATTGGGAGACATAAGCACATAAGGTGGAATGTGCACGTATAGGGGGGCTTGATGGTATATCACAATGAGATGCGAAGTGTTATCGAATGAGGGTCTATTTCTGGTATCGTACCAATGGAATGAGGTCAAAGAACTAATGGAATGGTTTGTAATAATTTAGCGAGAGGCTAAAAACCACAAGGGCCTCGATAGAGCTGTCTAGGTATGAAAACAAGGGGGTCTGACAATGAGGAGATGGCTCATCCAAGAGCCCACTGAGGTATAAAAAGATCTCAGTAATGTCAAAGAAATGTTCAGTGAATCCAATGAACAAGTAGGGAGACAATTATGCATGATTGGGAGGAAAATGCAGAATTCTATGGCCCTTGGTTTGCCGAGCATCTCGGTGAGACTAGATCCCCATAAAGACCAATCATAGGACCTTAGGAGAAAAAACACTCTTTTTATTCAAAGTACCATATCCTAAGCTTAAGTACTCGAAATCTCACAAAATCATAATTAACAGGAAGTAGATTATGAGGGAATCATAATGAAGGCATTAAATTGGGATTTTTAGAGGTTTTCAAAAATGTTGAAATTGTAAAGGCACAAAGACCTAAAATAGCATAAATTTCACTCTGGATCTTCGTTTTGCACAAACAACCAGTCATTGGAATCATGGAAATGGGATATACAACAAAGAAACATCAAATTTGGTATATTTGGAGGTTCTAGACCTATGAAAGTTTGGAGCACTAAATAATGCCCTTGGTAGGTGAGATGCATTAGTGGAGGTATGCACTTCCTTTCTTCCATGACAAAGAAATGTATAACAGGGTATGGGATCTTCAAGCTTGCCCACCACTCCTGTAGAGGTAATGATGATTTTAGGAGGACGATGCAAGCATAGATGGGGCTCCATAATCATTGAAATCTATATCTCTTCTCCACTCTCAAGTAGTTCTTCAATAAATATTGTAAGGGGTTGCACATGCAAAGGGTTGGTAATTTTCTCCTCGCATGCACCCCATCCTTTTTGGGGCTTCAAGCCTTCCTCCTAAATCAATGTAATGGCTTCATGCATCTTCCTATTGTAACAATGTACTATGCATTTTTTTGGAGTAATATAATGATGTTTTGTAATTTAGATGCCAACCCCTGGATGCTTAGTGTTACATTTTCTTGCCTCTCATTGTGTTTACAGGACCTATGTATATTTCTTGTCTATTGTAGGTTTTGGATGGTTGTGTTTATCATGGAATGCTAAATGTCTATTTTGGAGCTATGATACATTTGTCTATTGTCCTCTTAGTGCATTGCTGTAATTCTGATTAGTGTTGCATCTTGTCCAACCTCCCAAAATTCAACCTTTCTTTGTTTTGCATGGTTTAGAAGTAGCTAGCATCTCCTTTCTTGGTGTATAACCACTCATACTGTATGTTTATTTCATGCAATCCTTCTTATTGTGTCCCCTTGGAAGCATTAGTTTCAGATTAGTCAATAGTTTTACATGCATTAGAAGTAGTTTGTGGCAGGTAAGTTTAGGAATAGGAATGGGCCTTCTCCAAAGATCTATCCCATTTTGTAATGTCCCACACTTAGGATAGATCAATGTCATGCAATCACGCCGAATGCCCCATCTCAAACTAGGCCATTCGGGGGGTACTCTAATTTTGCAATAACAATTTTGGCACACCCGGTGGGACCACAAAATAAGTCAAACTTTTTTCTTTTTTTTAGCAATATGTTCTATTGCAAAACCTTGTTACATTGAAGACAAGTTCAAATGAGAATACATCGTCAAAATTTCCCCTGCATTTTGGAGTTTAGAAACCGCATATTTCATATTTTAGAGGTTTCAGCTATAGGGGGAATGTCCAAAATTATTTTTCAATGGATTAACATGTGAAAAAATGGGCTAAAACTTTCACAAATGATATATTGAGGGATAAACTTCAAGAGGGTATCCCTAGAATTTCAAAATTCTCATTTTCAGAATTTCAAGATTTTACGAATTTTGGAATTTTAGATTTCAGGATTTTGAACCTTTTGAAATTTTAGGTTTCAAAATTCAGATCTTGTGAAGTTTGGAATTTGTAGGTTTCTTTCTTTTCAGATTTTACTGATTTCCAATTTTATAGTTTTTCTACTTCATATTTCAAGGATTGTGGTATTTTAGGATTTCAGAGATCATTTACAAATAAGCCAATTCAAGCTTGCAGTAATTTTTGGGCCCTTCAAGATGTGATTTTGGGCATTAAATTTCATCTAATCAAGTTGTTGTGTACTTGGTAAGATTTCATTGTTTGGATACACTCATGTAAAGCACAACCGGTGAATCCATCTGGTCAAACCCATCTCTCTAAGTAGCATCCTTTCTCTCTCTTTTCACCCATTTCCATCCATTTTTCCCTTTCATCTCTTTCATTTTCTTCCATTTCATGAGGTTGTGCAATCAAGACTTTGTTTGCATCATGGGACTCACATATGAGGCAACAAACATACCATTTCAATTTGTCTCCCAATTTGTAAAATTCATCCCTAGGATATTTCCAAATCCCTCCATACAAGTCTTACAATGAAACTCAAACTTAATATGCATACTCTTATGAGAAGGACACAAACAAGATTGTCTATCCAGTAAAATATGCAAATTTTTAGGGTCAATGGTGTTTAGACTATGGATTTTATTCTTCACCTGGAGATTCTAAGTTACAAATGAACATCCAAAGAATGGAGGTAGGCATAGTTCAATGCCATGCAATAACATAGATGAAGGCATTCAAGATTGGTTGCAGGGCTCCTTATCCATGGGAAATTCTTTTTCCAAGACACTACAACCCGCAATAGAATCTTGATGTCATGGTTGAGATGTTTCCCCAACTTGCACAGTGGACTAAGGACAAAGAAACGTATGAGAAAAGTGCAAGACAATGTTATCAATGGGTAAGTCAAACACAATCCCTTTGTTCTTATTTTTTTCTCATCCCAAGCTCATTGTACGATGCCCCAAGTGTTGAATTTACCTATTCACCCTCTAATATTCCATCTCATCTCAATTATTCTTCCATTCTCCCTTCCAAACAAAATTCCCCTCCACAATAAACTTAATCTCCTCTCCCACAACTGATAGAGTAGATATCATTTGAGACCCCACCCACCACTACTCTTACACTCCCGAGTCCATGTCAGGAAGAAATCCAAAGAACCAGTCAAGAAGAGTACTAAAAGGAGGCTAAAAAGGATAAAATGATCAAAAAAATTTAGAGTTGGGATGTTAAGCTCATAATTGAGAAGAATCCTTTGATGGTTAATTATATACAAAGAACAAATCAAAAAGGATCAACAGTCACAATGTTGAGAGTGTAGCCTCCATAATAGTACTCTATTTTAAATTCCTAATCAACTATCTGTTGCAAATTAAATGGAGAAAAAAAAAGATCTAAATCTAAAATAAGAGGTACTCAATCATGCTAAGGAGGAGGACATAATAGGTTCTAAGGATTATGGTCCAAGCCAAAGCATGTAAGAGACTAGAATTTCTTACCCCATTTCATCCTCTTCGAATTCTGATTCAGAGGATAAATTTGAACTCTACATTTTTTTTTTGGAAGATGAGTATCCTCATGGTTAGAAAAATGAAAATATAGAAAATACGATGGTGGTAAGTGTTATCCAATTTTTCCCCTCATGAAAAATTAGACAAGCCTGGCCCCATAGAGAGAAAATGGAGTGATAATTTTGGCCATGGGAACTTACATTTTGGGCTCAAGCTAAGCGAGTTGAATTGATGTGGAAGCATTCGGTTTCAATGGGAAAATATTCTGAAGTGGCGGGCTCAAAATGTTTGAAGGAAATCAAATTTTGATGTCTAAAATTCAGACTTCAGACATTCAGGAGTTCAGGGTTGGCAGCAGGGTTAACCAAGCGAAAATTACCTCAGGCTTGAAGACACAAAGGTCTAAAACCCAAAGTCCAAAATTTTGACTTCAAGATTTCAGGATTTCAGAGGTTTCATGTGCAAGGCTGATGAATAGTAGTCTGAACCCTTGAAACCTTGAAACCTAAACTCCCAAAACCTACGAAACCCTGAAATCCAAATTCTGAATTTCAGACTTCAGGGTTTCAAAATTTTGGAACATTATACCCCCAGTGCACACAAATCATAACTTGAATTCTGAAACCCGAAGTCTGAATTTCAAACTTTAAGGTTTCAGAATTTTGGAGGTTCCAAAAACTGTGGAAGATGAACAGTAACAATGACCTCTGAAGTAAAAATACCAGAAGTTTCAAATCTCGAAAGGCCAATTTTTATATTTCGAAGGGTGCAAAGATCTAAAAAGGAAAATCAACCACTCGCATTTATTGTTGTATGACACCCTCATCTTTAGATGGCCATAACATTTTCCTGGGTGCTCAGATTTGCACCAAATATGACTTTCTGGAAAGCTCTCCAAATGAGGAAATACAGTATGCCATTTTAGAGGATGTTTCAAGATTTTTCACCTACCAAAATGATGAAGGTATGGGATTAATTTCCTCCTCAACAAGGTAAGGTACCACAGAGGTATGGGTTTTGAAGTGGTACTTTAATGCATTTGTGGGTATTTGGAAGGAATTTTTTATTTCCCCTCTCTCTCTCCTAAAATTTCTTCCTCTATGAATTGTAAGGGGTTTGCATGTGTAAAAGGTGGGTCATTTTCTCCCATCCCATGTACCCCATTATTCTCGAGGCTTTGAGCGTTCCTCTTAAAATATGTAATGGCTTCATGCCTCTTTCTGCTACAACAATTAATTGTGTATATTCATACGGAACAATAAGATTATGTCTATGTGGATCTCTTTAACCTCTGATGGTTTATTGTCTTAATCTTACCTTTCATTGTGTTTCCTTAATCTTTGAATTTCCTTGGTTACTACAAGATTTTGGTCCGTTGTGCTCATTCCATAATGATGTATTAGATTTAATTTAGTTTCTGGTAAAGGTCCACCATTTTTAGGTTCATCTATTCCATTGTCTTACAGGCTATGGGGAAGTGATTAACACTCCTTTCTTGGTGTATCACCACTCATAGTGTAAGTTTATTTCAGTCAATATTTCTATCTCTATCCCCTTGGAAGCATTAGATTAGGATTAGTGAGTAGTTTTCCTACATTAGGAGTAGTTAGTGAAAGGTAGGTTAGGATCAGGAACCAACCTTCTCCAGAGAGCTATCCCGTTTCACAATGTCCCAAACTCATAATAGCTCAATGTTATGCAATCATACCAAATGCCCCATCTCAAATCGGGTAGTTTGGGGGGTGTTGTGATTTCTCCATAATAATAAGAAAGTCAATTGTAGAAATTATATTGGAGGAAGTGATCATTGAGAGCTTCTTCCTATCTTGTAATTATGAAAATACTTAATTCCTTCTTCCTCATTATTTGATAGAGATGGATTATTTAATGAATCCATTAATGAAGAGAGTCTTGAAGACCCTGTTGTTAATATTTAATTGATATTCTGAGCTCCATATTGGATAAAGGAAACATGTGTGTGGGTAAACCTCACCTCCAAAAAGGAAAAGGGGAATTCCAAAGTCTAAAAAAGGAGGAGTAAAGTTCAACCACTTGCGAAGGGCCGAAAATGATCAAGTCAAAAGCTACAAGCAATTCCGAGGAAGTGCATGCCATAGAGGAGTTTCTTGTGGCCATAAAAGGGAACATACTGAGGAAATCTCCCTATCATAAGGATTATCTTCGATCTGAATTGGATGAATTGAATCTTCCTAATTCCACGAGAAGTAAGGAAAAGAAAGGCGAAACCATCATTTTTGTACCATCCACCAAGGTGAAACATCAATTGTTTTTAGATGTGTGAGTAGAAGAGAATCAATTTATAGAAAGTCACCTTTCCCTAGAAAGTATGCATCAAGAATTTATTATTGAGATTGGAGCTCAAAGAAGTGGAAACATAAGGTGGTTCAGGCCATGCCCCATTCGGTATCTAGATTCGTTGGATCTAGAAACAAATTTTTGAAAACCATCCATGTTCAATCTATATCTTGTAGATGAGTCTCAAACTACCAAGGGACAACTACATTAAATACAACCTCTTAAGGAGAATCATGTAGATGATTATGGGGAGGTAATTTTCCTTGTGTTCAGATAATACCCTGAGGATTCAGGTGGAAAATTAATACCATGTCTATTTTTCACTCGCATGCACAACCATGTCTAATGTCAAACCATCAGCATGGCTACCTAATGGAAGAAGCGGAAGTTACTTTGCACTTCTAGTGTTAGGATCATTTTAAGTCTCCTCTCACTTCCGTTAGGTTAGGGTCGGAGTAGGATTTGTTTCAATCATCACAATTTTTATACACACTCTGCGTGTCTAATTGGACATGTATGATATTATATTTTCAATATATTTTTTGTTTGTGTTTCTCAAACACAATACATAGTTTTTCAGTAGACCTCCCACACGAATAATAAATTCATACTTGTGAGAAACATTTTCATATTTTTAGAGAAACTAAAATCATGAATTAAGGACATGTGTTACTAAGTTTTCATTCTTCAAGTAATTCGTGATGAACCACATGTGAACATCTAAGTGCCTCTTCCAAATCAAAAAGCAGCCCCCAGTAGAATGTCGCAAGTGGAATTTTTATAAGAAACAGAAAAATAAAATTTAATAGAGTTTCATGATGTAAAAAACTTGAGAAATGTCTTGTTTAAAACTCGACAGTGTACAATGCATGCCAATAAATCATCGGTTTTCGTGTGCTTTCTACTTAGGAAATTTAGGTTTTAGGATAGGCTTAGAAGACCATTACAGTCTCATTGTTCAAGGTTACAGGGAGGAACATGTGAAAATAACAAGTTTTAACAATTTTTTACTTTGAAAAATTTTAACTTTAAGGTTTTCTTATGAAAATTGAGAGTGCAAGAAGCAAGACAAGTTCAATGGTGTGAAAAAGATCTCTGATTTTAAAATTCAATAGGTTAAGGATAAGTTAGTAACCACATAGTGACTCTGCACCCAATAGACATATAGAGGCTACTAATATTGAACATCTAACAGGTAAATGTCCACATAAGTCACCAAATGGTTATCCAATTTCACCCCTTGCGCTAAAATTTTTCAACCGAGAGAACCTTAACACAAGCACCACACTTAGTCTCCATAAGGCCTCCTACGCAGAAAATATCCAAAAATCCATTGAAATTTAAGGAGCAAGTCCAAAGTTTGCAAATGGGTTTTAAAGGCACTGAGCTACAAATTGGCTCGCTGAGTAGCTTAGCAAGCTACTCAGCCAGCCGAGTCATCATATGAGGCCAAATCGTCCATAGGAGTATCATCAAGTAAGGAGATGAGCAACTCATTTGAGTGAGTCAGAATCATGTTCATATGGTTTTGCGGAAGAATGAAAAGAGGGCAAACTCCTTGGGGAGCCTAGTTTGTAACATAGCTCGTGGGAGGGCCTCAAAAGGAATGCCAAGCTTCTAACATCAGGGTAGAATGAGCACTAATCATTCGGAGCCCATGGTAATAAGCTCACAATGAGATCAACGTAGTGAGTCACAACATGGGCCGTAGAAGGATGAATTGGGTCAGTTTTTTGAAGGATCTCAACTCACCACGAGAGCATGTGAGGGTTCACTCAAGTCAAGCCAAGTATGGTTTCACCAATCCAATAAGAGAGGAGCTCATGATGGATAAGAATGAGAAAATTAAATAAAATAAAACTTGGAGAAAATACATGGAAGGATAGCAAGTGGGATCATAAGTGTAAGACCCAGGTTTGAGTCTGAGTAGGAGATCGTAAGCCAAGAGGAACAGACTTGACATAATCCAAAGTGGAGCTTCGTGCAATGGGGATTCAAGTCACTCAGTCATAGACACGTTGTATGATATTTGAGGATTGGGTGAGTGCCATAGATGAATAAGAAGGGTCATATGGTTTGAATGACCAAGCCGAAGCACTTTAAGAGATTATTGCAAAAAGTGATCCAGTTGGACGATTCAAGGATAAACCATAGGAGGAAGCATCACAACTAGTAGATATGATTTATGGCATCCGAATGGTTGGGTGAGCATTAATGAACAAGGATGGAAATCTCAGCACATGGAGGAATGAGGAACTTGAAATGTTGTAGGAAAAGTCTAGGTGAGCTATGGGTGAAAGGTGAGGCCAACCAACTCAGAAGCCACAATGTGACTCACCCTTGCAAATAAGGTGTTTTGAACTTTGAGAGTCTGTCATTTAGAAGGATGTAGGGTTTTTGTCAATTAATGACGATCCTAGTTCCAAACTCAGAAATTCAAAGTTTGGAACTTTTAAATTTTGGATAAGCTCAGGGGAGTGGGTGAAAACATGGAGCTTGGAGTCCAAACTCCAAGTTTCAGACTATGGAGTTTCAGAATTTTAGAACTCTCAGGCCGATTAAACAATGAATATTAACCGTTGACACGGGCATACAAAATCCAAAATCCTAGAAATCCAATGTCTGAAAACATGTTGAGTTGACATGGTGAGGTAGGTAGATGAGATGTTACAAAATTAATGCATTTGGTGAGTTTGGGATGGCCACGTGGAGGTGGCTCAGTGACTAAGCTTGATGCATACAATGAGAATGTCCATTTAGGGGCTCGCTAGCCATAGGGAACGAGACGCGGGGAAGTGTTGTGAACTCACCCAATGGTGAGGTGGTGAGGTTGAGTGGGATACATGAGCATGTGAGGTGGAATACATGTGTATAGAGTGATCTAAGGAAGATCACAATGGGATGTGAAGTGTTATCGAATGGGGGTCTCTTTCTGGTAGCATACCAAACAAATGCAGTCATAGCGATAAGGTAATGGCTCACAAGCATTTATCGAGAGTTAACAAACCATGACGGGCTCGATAGAGTTGTCTAGGTATGAAAACAAGGGGGTTCTAGCATTGAGTAGATGGCTCATCTAAGGGCCCAATGAGGCATAAAAATATCTTGGAAACATCAAATGAGAGTTCAATGAATCCAATTAACTAATAGGGAAATAATAACGCTTGATTAGGAAGAATAAAGGGAATTTAGTCACCCTTGGCTTGTTGAGGAGTTTGGTGAACTTCTCAGTGAGACTAGCTCTCCATGAAGATCCATCACATGACCCTAGCAAACAAAACACCCCTTCCATTCAAAGTAACATATCTTGATATCAAGTTCTCGAAATCATGCAAAATCATAGTTGACAAAAAGGTGAGAATGAGGAAAACATAATAAAGGCATTAAATTGGGATTTTTGAAGGTTTTTAAAAACCCCTAAATTACATAGCCATAAAGACTTGAAATAACATAAATTTGGCTCCAGATAGCTGCTTCACACAATCAACAAGTCATTGAAATTGTGGGCGTGAGTGCTACACCAAGACAATATCAAATTTTGTATTTAAGAGGTTCTTGACCTCTTAAATTTAGGAATAATTAATAGTGTCCCTTGGTAGGTGAGATGCATTAATGGCGGTATGGGTTTCATGTCAAAAATTTTTACACTTGTGAAAAAATGGGAAACTTGAAACTTTGTTTTCGACGAAATGAATTGACGAATGAACCTAACTAAGGGGGTGCATTTATTGTTAAATTTAGTTTTCAGTTAAGTGAATCAATAAGGAAAAATGTAGCTATGTGTGTTGTTTCAGAATACAACACCTCACATATGCTACTATTTCATGATCACCTTCATCAAATATGTACACAAGCTTAGAAGAACTAAAGCACAATCTTGAGGTAGGAGGAGATAGAGATAGAAAATAGAAGTCAGACTAAGAAAGAAGAAACAAAGTTTTTGTTTACATTTTTGAGAGTTCAATTTTAAGTTACAGGTATTTTCAGTTCGATTATTTCCTATGATTAAGTGTTATTAATTATGTATTTTGTTGTTTAATTCATTGTACGGTCATTACAAACCATAAATACTGAAAGTGAAAGGAAGTACACCACTAAATTACAGAAATAATATCATTTATTCACCAAGTAAACTCAATATTTCCCACACAAGCCATGGGATGTAACTTATGATTATTGAAATAAAAGATACATATGAAAAAAGCTAAAAGGAAAAGAGTATAGAAGAAATTCATCATTACCTTGGATTTTATTCTGGTCTTCATTTTTTAAGTTTGAGCTCTAACATCATCAATTGCATCATGGTACTTGTAGAACAAAAGAAAAAATGTCATCAATTTTTGAGCTTAAGGTTTAATCTGTACTCATGTGTTATCTAACTTTAGGCAAATGAATCATTTATGATTAAAGAGCATAAGGTACATCAAAGTAAAAAATTTAAAAAACTAAAATATTTATCTTCCGGAAGCACATTTGATTCTCATAATCATGACAGATGAAATAGAAAAGATATTTGCTATAGAATATAAGAGAGGCTACAGGACTACTACTTTTCTATCTGTATGTTTTAGAGTTTATAGATAGATGTATGAAGGAAAAGAAATTTTTGACTGTTGTAATCAAGAAAAAAGAATATGCCTTCTAGGAAGTTAAAGATTGATGAATAGAAAAGGCAATCATTGCCTACTTTGAATTATTCAGATCAGAAATTACCACATCTGGTAAAGTAAAGTCAAAGTAGTGCATTCATTTCATAATAATAATAAAGTAAAAGTATAGAATTGAGTCAAGAAGCTTAATAGTTGGATAAATTCATCAAACATTAGTGACTCTAACAGTCATGAAAAGGGTTACAAGAGAGTTTTGGATCTCATATTTATGTGTAGAGAATAACTCTGTGAGTCCTGTGGCATTTATTTGAGGTTTACTGTGAATTTTTAAGAAATGACCTTCATTCTTGGTAAGGGTGAGCTCTTAATTTGTTAAATATATAACTTATGGAGTTACTTGAGCTTTTCGTCTGTATATTCAGTCATTTTAGTCCCCAAATCTCTGATACTTTGAAAACATTACATGTTTCATGTGATTTTGTGGCACTTTCAAGCCTGAATCTAGTCTTGAGTGCTTTTTATTTTGTGGCCTTTCAAATCTGTGAGATATGTGGTGGATTATAGAAGCACTTTAATTTTTATTTTTCATTCATAGTGGTATGCCCACTACTTGGAGTTTCATAGTAACCTGTTGGTCGTCTTTGTTGAATATTCCAAGATTTAATTCTTCTTTGCTTCTTAGCATGAAATTTATGAAACCTTTGAGCTTCTGAGGTTACGGTGGATAGAGCATTCTGAGATTTGATACTATACTTTTATTTTTAATACTTCCCTACTTTCATTAACAATGGCCATCATTTTAATAAAGAGGTGTGTTTCCTAGCTATCCGACTGTATAAAATATCAAATTTATTTGTTATCCAACCTCTTTTTCTGTTTTACGTAATAATGAAACCCCTTTTAGATGCTCTTGTTTTCAAGCTTTGCGATACTTGTGTGAGCCTCGAATATCTGCTGGGTCTTCATTTTGGATTTAATACTTGATGATTCACAAGGGTTTCGTGGCTTTGGCTCTGTAACTGGAAAGTTTTGTTTATACTTACTATCTTTTCTTTGATTCCATAAAGGGTTTAGACCTTTCTCTTATAATGCCTTCTGAATTCTTATGCATTTGTACAAATATTTTTCATCTGTTTAAAGAATAATCTATTCTCTTTCACCTTTCGAATGAATTGGTATTTATAAGATGAGCATTTTTCGTCATTATTATGCTATTTGAGATATGAAAATACATGAGTATTTTTTATTCTCCTTCATTTGCATCTGTCACTTGAGTTGGCTCTAGTTTTGTCTGTTGCTTAGTTATTTGTACTCTTCTGTTGTTATTTATTTGAAGCTTTAATACTGAACTAACTTTCAAATGTAGGTCACCATTTTTGAATATTCTAAGTTATCTATTCGAAACCTTACACTCATACTCCAAATTGGGTTTGCATTATTTAAAAAACACTGCATTGAAGAAAACTATTTAATGGTCTTCCATAAAAACTTTCTCGAATCTATTCATTTACTTTTTCAGTCGTATAATTATACTTTATTTCAATCTTTATTTGATATTTTATGTAACTGATAATTTTGAGGCTCCGTTCTTTTCAGTTTACATCAACACTATTTCCCTTCTAACTTTAGTATGCACTATAATATGTGGTTATGGAACAAGTTCTTATGATTATGCAATTATAACTAAACTTTATCTCTTTTAAAGTGATGTCTTTCATTTAGAAACTCTTTACCTTGAATATGAGTGTACTTTCCTTTCCATTTTGGATGTATCTTGACATTCTCAGGAATGTTATAAAGGTCTTTACTACTCTTGAGATTGTAAAATAAGCATTGATGTAGCTTTGAATCACTGATCATTTCCAGACAATAATGCAGTCTCCTTTCTTAGATTGTACTTTGTCAACTACTTTTCAAATTAGTTTATTAGGAAATATATACGATCTTTTGGTTGGATACTGAAAATTTTACCTCTTTTCATTATAATGTGCTTATGATTGGATTATAGGTTACTTTCGATAGAATCTATCTTCCAATGCCAATGTTTGAGATTGAGAGATTTGTCTTCCTTCTATGTTATTGGTACTTTGAAGATACATAGTCTCTATTTTACATTGTGACTACATATTGTTTATTTTGAGCTTGAATAGTTATATTTACTTATTTCCCATAATGGCATGAAATTTCTTGGTTAATAGACATTAAAGTGGTACTTATGGATCCCTAGTACCTTGAACTCATGATTCATCTAATGCTTGATGATTCTGTAACTTGCATTTCTTTATTTCCTACTCACATCATCTTTTTAAAGACCGGGGTTTCCTTTCGTGAAACTAGAAATATAATCTTCTATTAAGATCACTTATTCATGTTATAAAATCCTGAAGATATCCTGATTTTGGAACTTGGTTACATTGAAGTACTGTATCAGTTATTCTTGCTGGAGTTATCTTAAGATGGCATCATTTTATTATTGAAAACCTAATACTGAAATAGTTGAGTTTGATCCTAGACATTCTGTTGATTGCTTTATAGGTTGTACTTCTGAAACATGTCCTCCTTTCTTCTTTTGATCCTTTGAGAATGGTATGTTGCTGGACATAATTTTTTTTATTTAAAATCTTTCTTTGTTGTATGCATGCTCTTTTGTATCATCATTATCTTTATGGAAGTAGTTCATTGCACTCTAAATGATTTATAATCTTTTGTATATTGATAATTTTTGTATCTATTTTTATCTCTTGATCAATATGAAATGGTATGAATTACTTGATTCATCTTGTAGAGAGTAGTTCTTCTGAGTTTTAATAAACTCCTTATTCCTGTAGCATTTTTTTTGAAACATTGCATCCTATAGATAAGTGTTTTTAAAGAAATGATTGCATAACGTTTCTAGATACTTGATGTTTATTTCAACTTGTTGTTGATTGAAAAAAAAAACTCAAGTATTCTGCAATCTTCTCTTTATAATTGACTGTAATTTGATCAAAACTGATATCTTTTGCTTGTATGGCTGCAATATCTTTATTCAAGTTTTTGATAATAGTGAATTCATAGTCTATTCTTAATGACATTTTTTTGAAGAATTCATTTTGATCTTGTACTTCCAGAGCATATTTTCTTGACTTGTACTTTTTTTTTCTGTAAATCTATGAACATATCATCTTTTTCCTATACCTGAAAACTTTTAGGAAACAATTAGAAAATAAGGCTTAAAGCCTCTCTTGTGTCCATAGTGATTTTATTTTATTTCTATTTCCTTTCTGTTATGAATCTGGGAATCATATGTGCTACTGTAAGATGTTTCTTTCTCAAATCGGCATTTGTTACTTTGATTTACCTTATTCTTTCGATCTTAAGAGGTATATTTTCCTGAAACTAGAAACACATGCATGCAGCTTGAATCCTGAGCTCAAATTTTTAACATTTATTTGTTTTCCTTTTAGTTACGTTGTTGCAATGGAGTGATGCAAAGGACATGAAGCTCAAGAGATGAAGCTTAAATATTGAAGACCAAATGGAAAACCTGTTATCTCTCAAAAATGCACCCTGCAGAGAGATGGCTATAGGTTTTATAAGCTTACAGAATTTGATCTCTATCTTTATAAGATACAATGGAAACACCGCAAGTCTATGGGTATACCTATTTTGAGGTGAGTCTCCAATATCAAGGTTAGTTTCTTATTGATGTATTCTAAACTTATTCTAGGGTTTTAGGGTAAAATATAACTGTAAAGTAATTAAAACTAACCTGATACACCAAATTTGTATGAGGGATTTGACTAAGTATATGCACAATTTATACGTGAAAGGATTTTTGATGCACGAACCAACAGTACCTCTGTAGAATATCAAGGGAAAAGCACTCAGAGGTATTGAGGGAGATTATCACAACAATACTTCTAAGCTGAACATGCACATTAATATCATGCAGAAATTACTGAGTTTGCAACAGGGTAAGATGATTAATCAGGGAATTTACATTCACAAGACTAATAGAAACATACACAAGACTGCAAATAATTGGTAAGGTATAAAGTGCTTCACACTCAGAAGGAAAAACTGGTAAAATTTGCTTCAGTACTCCTATATCCAAAAAAGTCACGCTTGTGCTTTGCAAAGGCACACAATATATAGCAAAATAAATTTACCCTCTTCCTAAAAATAGCCTAAGGCTTGTACTCTCCCATGCATCCTATGTTTATCCTTTACTTAATAATAGATAAAGGAATAAAAATAGAGCATGCAATTACAAATAGGCATTATTAGCCTTAATTAAAATACAGTCAAACTAAAGTTGACTATTCTATTTTTTAAGAAAACAAGGGTAAACAATTTGCTAATATTAAGCTTTCTTCTTATGCAAGTCTTTCTCCTTTGAACATGCAACTTTGTCTTCTTCTCTATTCTATCTTCTTGTGAAGCATGCAACAAATTAATTCTCTTCCTGTGAGTGAATAATTCAAACATTTGTGATATTTCCAAAATAACAAAAATCCAATGTGGGGACCATTGTCCATGTGTACATGCTTTGACATTGACATCTCTTTCTAAGTTGTCACATGAGTGACACTCTACAACTCCACTCCAACCTCCTTTTGGGGACCACCTCCAACTTTCTTGGTTTCGCCACCTTGGTGGACTTAGCAATAAAAAAGGGTGACCATCTTATATAGTACATATCACTATAGCCTCCATTTGTTTTGGGGACCATCTATTTGGACTTGGCATATTGTTGTGTCTAGATGCACATGGGTTTACTTTGTAAATATGCTATAATACATGGTTTCTCCACTTTTTAGTTGTCGGCTTTGGCATAAAAGGTTGGAAACACCTTTTAATTGATCATTGCATAGAATATTTGGTCAGCCTTTGCATATTGCTAACTCGGACTATGGTTTGAAATTTGAAAGTAATTATTGTTTTTTTGTTTTTTTAATCATGGGCTGGCCATTTTCACACGATGACTCACCCCTTGGCATTTGTTGGTGGCAAGGTTAACTAAGGTTGATTGTCTGTTGGTATTGCTAAACTTATCTTGGCCTTTTGATCTGGTACTTGTTTCTTCTCCACCGTGGGTCTCTTAACTCTGATTTGGAATAGCGGTTGGATTTATTACCCTTGGTTAGGGTTTCTAACCTAGAAATTAAATGTGGCATTGTCATTGCACCCATAGTGGTTCACATTTATTTTGGAGATCGATCCTTTGCCTTTGATCTCTGTCCTTTCGATCTAGAGCCATTGATTTCTGACCCTGGTTGAGTTAGGTTGAAACTCACTTCTTGAGTTTTCTTACTAAAGGGTGGATTCGACCATAATAATGACTTCATTTGTTTTTTTTTATGGGGGCAAAGCCCTAGTAAAATTTTTTGATGCCATTATTGAAGCTCACTAAGCTCGACTTTAAGAATTTCCCTAGATTGTGGGGCCTTTGTGACTTTGTTTCTAGTATATTTGTAGCCATTCTTCCTCTTTTTGAGCTCTTTGTGTGGGATTTTGAAGGCAGCCACCATTATCATTTCTTTGAGCTTGGCTTTTCTCTTGAATATTAGTTCCATGGTTGTAGGGGGTGAATAAGGAACCTCCCGTACCTCTGTATTGGGTTCTTTTGCTTTGTTTTGAGCTGCTGAACAATATGGCTTGGGGTGTTTCTGCCAAGGTTGAAACTTTTGAGCTCTATTTTTGTCATTCTTTGGTTTCTGTGGTTTATTGGAGTTCTGTGAGAGTTCTAAAGAAGTCCTGTTTTCCATTGCTGTGTTCGATTCATTCTTTCTGAGCAAGATTGAGCTCGTCTTCTGTATTGGATGCCATTGTTGAACCATGAAACTCAGTTATGTGTTATTTCTTTTGAAGGGTGCCATGGTTTGAAATCTTCGAGTTCTCTACAACTTCTATGGTTTCCATGAATGCTTGGAAAGGGTGGGTTTATTTTTCCTCAAACATGAAAATTACTTCATTTTTATTGTTCTTGTGACCATGCATACTGATACTTAGTTCCGCTTTGCATTTTTTCGATTTTTGTGGCTCAAACTAGATCATTCTCAAGCTTTTCTATAGTCTTATTCTCTTTGACTCTAGGTTTTTGAAGAAATCACTTTGAATCGGTAAGTTCTTCCTCATTTTTGTTGGTTGTTCATGTTTGATCTTGAGACTTCTCTTCTTTTGTTGGCGTCTCTGTTATAACCTTTTATCAAGCTTTCTTAGATCTGAATCTTTGTTGTTTTTCCATTTGATTTTCAAGACACTGATAATAAGCTCCTTGTTTGTATAAGATCCTTTGTGATTTCTCGCTACCAATAATGGGTCTTCATTTATTTCTAGGATTTGTGATTTTATGACATGGGTGCTCGTAAATCTCTATTTTTTACTTGTATCTTTACGCCTTTAAGCTTAATTTGAGAGCCAATTGTGTGTGATATTTACTTTGTATTCTCCTTCATTAAGGACTTGGATCTGGGGTGTTTGTCACTTTTACTCTTTCAAATAACTGAGCACCTTGATATTTATAATTCCTGGATCTCATAGGGATACTAGGTCTACACTGTCATTTCTTAGCTTATGTGATAACAACATTTTTAAAATGTGTTCTTGAAAATTCCTTTAAACTAGATATGTATGAGTTTTCTAATTAAAGTTCTTCTTGGATAAACCCTAAGCCTTTTCTGGAACCTATTGTAGCATTCTCTACACTTGTACTTACTTCATTTCTAAAAGTTATAACTGTGCTGTAAAATTTGCTACTGCAATCCTATAAAAGTGCTTCTTAGTTTGATTCTGAAGATGATTCTTGTCACATGTTAGAATACTGTAATCTTTTTTGTATCTATGCACTGAATAATAATCTGATGCACAACTTACTTCTTCTACTCTAAATTTTATCCTTTCCTGTTGCAGCTAGTATAATAAGTTCTTGCTGAGATACTGTTGACAATTCTTGCACCTTTGCAAAAATGTTCAACTCGAAACTTCGTCATTACGATGAAAGTCATGGGTGAAGTATACCTAAGCTAAATAATTTCTAATTTTATTAGCTACCACTGAAATAATTAATGATTAAGTGAAATCTGCAGCTATGCGTGCTGTTACAAAATGTAACAGATCACATAGTCTATAATTTTGTCGTACCTTTAGGAAAAGAACACAAAGGCCCTGAAGGACAGATGTTTTGTCTTGATGAAGACACCGACTTACAAATAAGGTGAAGTGTTGAGTTTTGGGACAACAAACATAAGTGCAAATTATAGAAATCAGAGTTCATTACTGAATGTTACATGTTCTCATTAATGTTCTTTACTTCATGTTTAAGACATTCAATTATATGACTAAGTTGTTTAGTTCATCATACACTCCATTCAGAAGCTTGAAATGTACAAGGAAATACACAACTCAATTTCCAAATTCAATGTTTTATTCACAAGAAAGGTCAAATGTTTCCCAAACAAGTCGTGGGATACGACTAAAAAGTAAAGTACATCTGCTGAAGAAAGAGGTACACATGCATGAAATAGAAAGAAAAGGAATATGAGTGAACCCATAATTGCCTTTGTATATTCTTCGTTGTGTAGATTGTCCCCCTTCCATCTTGTTTCATAATTTTCTCCACACCTAAAATCATGGTACCTGAAAAGTAAAAGATAAGTAATCATCAATAAAGAGCTCAGAGTTAATTAATATTCCTACACTATCCTAATTTTTGTATATGGATCTCTAAGCAACAGGAGATATAGAGTACTTGAAGATCAAATTGCATAGCTCACTCAAAAAGAAAAAATAGAAAAGAGAACAAGAAAATGGATACAAGAGAGGCCAAGAGCCTAATTATTTTCTAACTATTTTATTAAGTGTACAGGTACATGTTGCAGACAAGTAGAGAAGGATCATGTACATGCTATAAAGAAGGGTTAATGTCACTCAAAACTCACATATCTTCAGGAAAAGGAAAAAGTTACAGTACAAAACAAAGAAGATGCATGCAGACAAGTACATTTTCAAATTACAATCAAAGAAATAGATAGTTCTGGGAAAATTTTGATAGCACTTCGCCATGAAAAATGGACATTTACAACTTTTCATTATGATGATTTTAAACTATCACATGTTTTAAAAGCACTATGTAAATTAAGTAAAGTGATACAAGACATAAGAAAGGCATTACATGATCAAGAATGAATAGTTGTGATGTTTCAGCTTCTAACTTGTTCATTGTCAAATAAGGACTTTATTGAAAACAAAAGTCAGGGGACAGAAAGTCCCTCCTCTTTGATGGGAGAGGTTCCCTTAATTAAAGAAAAAAACCTATTTACAATTGTACAACGTTTAGTTTTAAAGAGGAGCTCTGATATCATGAAAGTGTTTGATATAACAGATCATCAATACAAAAGGATAGAAGAATTAAGTAATGGGAAAAGGCAGAATAACACTCTTAGGAAATATAGATAACAAAATAATTCCTTACACATTCCAGAATGGAGTCATATAGAAGAAAATCATTTGCATTAAAACAACAAGATGTTATTTCACAAACACAAAGTCCCAGAGATGACATTCACAAGAATACAAATCTTCTTTAAGTAAAATACATTAATGATTCAATAAATTTTAACGGATAGAAATGAAAGACCAAGAACAGATAGAAAAAAAAAGAGAGATCTTCTAGTATTGATAACTGTTTACTCCTTTACACTTTCAAAAATAACCAGAGTTCCAACCCAGAAAATGGTGTAGAGAGCCCATTATATAGCTTGCAAATTGGTTACACTTGGTAACCGTTTCTTTTAACTAAAATATTAATTAAGGAAGTGCTCGACACAATGTCCTTAATTAGTTTACAATGAGCTCGATTCTAGGAAAAGAAGGAGAAAAAGAGAAACTAGGAGAGAAAACATCCACTTATTGCTGAGGAGGGCCCACTGAATTAAGAATCCGTTACTTGAATATTTTTAATGCCTCAGCTATCTCCCTACCTCGTGGGATTGATGTGTTGCTAGTGGCATGAGACAAAGTGCCTAGACATTTCTCCATGTCCTTATCAAACTTGATATGTTCCAAGTATTGTTTATTAGCCTCTTCAATGGTAGATTGAAGAGAGAAAATATCCTGTATCTTCTCTTTGGTAATCAATTCTTCTTTGAATAGGTATTCTTTGAAAAATGTCCTAAAATGAGTTTTAATATATTGAAGAGAGAAAGTAACACCTGAAATTTCATCATGAAGATGAAAATGAATATCCTTAAAAAATAGATGAAACACAAGTATTGAAAGATTCTCCCTTCTGCCAACTGTTTCTCAATTCTCCCAAGGATTCTTCTAGAACTTTTATTTTCCATTCAACACTGAACACCCATGACCCTGATAAGTTGCCCTTGGCATCATCAAAAACTTTACTGGCAAACAATATATTTTCATCAGTCTATCCCATCAGGTGAAGATCTATTATGCAACTACTACAAAGCTTCAATTATTTGTCCATAGTTCTAATAGAGGAGGAGAGTTTTTGTTATAGGTTGGCCACCTTCTCATTGATTTTGAAGGCTTCTACAATGAAATTCAATCCTGAAATGGTCATGTCATCAACCATGGCTTCCATATCCCTTCCATAAGTGGAATATCTATGTATATCCTTGATACTTTGAACCTCATCCTGACTGAGAATCATAGAAGGTGGAATGGCAGCAAGTGGAGCAGGATCCAAAACCTTATCATTAGCCAATAATGACTTGATGAAGCTGGAAGGAACTTGATTTTTTTCTTCCAACTATTCTATAGTTTGTTTACCCTTTTCCACTCTCTCAATAACCTTGGTTACTGTTTCTTGGAGGTTATGTACCTCACTCTCATGAGTATATTCTCCCATTGGAACTCTAGAAAGTTCCAAGTCAGAGGCTAATAGATATTGCTCTGCCTTATCAACCTTAGGCTTTGTAACCTCTAGAAATTTTTTGCCTTGAGCATATTTCACTATTATTGAATTTGTTTTATCTATCTTTATTGGAGGAGGAGGATGAGTACCTAATAAAGCTGCCATAACATCAAAATTTGGCCTTGTCAAATGGGAAGAAGGTTTTCTCTTCCTACTTTCAACCAAGGTTTACACCCATGCAAAAGTAGTAGAAGAAGAAGAAGAAGGGAAAAGAGGTCCAAGATCAAATGAACCCATGTCACTTAAGGTATTCACCACTATTTCCTCCAATAAAGAGGTGAGTGAGGCATCTGGAACTTCTTGTGCAGAGGAATTTTCTGGTACTAGGAGATTCAGTGGTAGGCACCTCCTTCTCATCTTCTACTGTTACTTCTAAAGTTCCTGCAGGGTTTGGTACTGTTGATGGTGAATCACAGCACCCCTAAATGTCTGCAACTTGATGGGTTGAGACTCTCAGTGCGATTGCATAACATGGAGCTTTTCCCAAGTGTGGGACCTTGTGAATCGAGAAAGTTGTTCGGAAGAAAGCCGGTTCCTATTCCTCTGTTCAGATGCACACATAAAAATGTAGAGGGTTTACTTAAAAACCTAATCTAACTTTCCAAGGAGATAGGGTAAAAATATACATAAAAATAACCTAAACTAATAAAGGTGATGCACCGAGGAATGAAGAAAGACCTGTCTTGCCAATAAACACAAACGATTAAAATGCAACGCAAGATCATGCACAGATAACCAAATTTGTAGTGAAAGATCAAGAGGATTAAAATGAACACAAAGATGGTTGAGAATCATCCACAGACATGCATTATTTTCTCCAAAGATTGATACAATATACTACAAAATGTCAAGAGGCAAAGTTGCATTATAGTTTTAAATGTGAGGTTTGAACTCCACAAATTCACCTGCCAAAGAGAAGAAGGGAGGGGCAAAAAAATCATGTCCAACCTTTAGAAAAAAGCCCCTCCTTACAATTTATAGGAAGAATGAGAGAGAAAAGAGAGAGGAATTCCAAATCTACCCCAACCACCTCTAGGTTGCATTTAATTCATCTCATTATGGTGGTAGGTGAGAACCTTAGCAAACCCAAAAAATAGTGAATTATATTTTGCATTTTTGAAGAACATGTTCTCACCCTTGCGTGAATCCAACCTTTCCGAAAATTCCAACCTTGTGTGAATCCGAGTTCCCTGTGAAAAGTTATGGCCATTTGAATATTTGGGTCAGGGTTTGCTTCATGTCGGGGTGTCAACGCTCAAAATGTTGCGCCTCCTGAAGATGCGCCTCAGCGCATCCATCTTCATGTTAACCTAATTTTAAGTGCACCATAGGTGCTGAAAATGTGGTGTTGACGTCTTGTGTTGTGCACCCCCAACCTATGCCTTGGGCGTGAATTTTTGCATGTCGACACTTTGTGCTATGCGCCCCTAACCTACGCCTTGGGCACGAATTTTCGCATGTTGACACTTTGTTCTATGCACCCCCAATTTGCACCTTGGGCATGAATTTTCGCATGTTGACACTTTGTGATGTGTGCCCCCAACCTATGCCTTGACTGTTGGTGACACAATAAATATCAGGTTTTGAGTTTCTTTGATTTCCGTATTCTTTTGTTTGTCTATATTTACCCGGTGGGAGATATATACAACAGGTACTTCACCATCATCATTTTCACTGAGAATAATAATGTTCTTTGTCCTTGAAGGCAATCCTAAATTCTCTAGAAGGGGTTCTTCCTCAATTGGCTCTTGTTTAACCTCTTTTATCTTTTTTTGGTACACTTGAGCAGAAGAAGAGGGAGTAGATGATTCAGGTTCTTTAATTGAGGAAGGAGGAGGGGTTTTTATAGGCATGTCTGTGGTGGGTGTATGTGTTTGCTTCATAGGTGTTGAAGTATCTCTAGAAGAAGATCCACTTTGATTCTTCTTAAGCTATCGAACCTTCCTGTCAAACCAAACTTTGGTTATTACAAGGACACAGGTCAAAATCTCAACCAAGTCATCCTTCTCCTTCTTGTACCAATCTAGATCTTCCAAAGGAGTATGTTTGATTGATGTCTCATATTCAAAAGACTGAAAGTCTTCATCATCATCCTGGAACCCTTTAGGAATTTGATAGAGATTGAGTTCTTTAATTAGTTATAGAGAGAGTTTGTCATAGTGCCTCCGCCTTGCTTCAAAATCATATGCACAATCAGCTTAGTAATCCTCAGTATCTAGCTTGTGATGATAGTTTTTCCTGAGGTTCTGATTAATGAACTTCTTCAAATCAAAGCAAGTCCACTGTTGTTGATCATTTGTGCCATGGGGGAAGGATTAGGGAAAGTCAATCTGTTCCAAAAATCCCCAAAATCTAGGTGTCAAACCTCACTATTCCTGATGTCGGGAACATAGATCTCAAGAGGTGATACATGTTCTTGGCCTTGGAATTTGATCTTAATGTTTTCAATGCATAGAGGAAAACCTTCAAGGGTCGAGTTCGCAAAAAAATGTAAAGGGAGCAGGAGCACAAGCAAATGACCTTAATTGCAGGGATTCGAGAAAATGATGGCAAGTGGGCAATGTGTCAAATACATAGAGGATAGTCCCATTAAATATCCTTTTAGGAGAGATAAGGTCATTAAATCTACATTAAATTCATATTACACCGACTGAAAAATATAAGAATTGGGAAGAATGGAAAAAATTGGCCCAGATGGTCTTTGGTACATTTGGGACACGAGGGACACGAAGACGCGATCCAGCCGACACGGGCGATGCGGGTAATGTAGGCCAAATGAGCATGGGTGGTCCAAAAACTTGGAAATGTGAGGGACATGAGGGATGCGAAGACATGATTTAGCTTATGCGCGCGATGTGGGAAAAGTGGGGACAGAAGGCACAGATTCTTTTGGGACAGATGGGACAAAAGTGTGCGAAGGACCCGATGTAGGCAATGCGGGTGATTAGGTAATAGAGAGCCTAGGTGAACTTAGGAAAAATGGGCCAATAAGTTCCGACAGAACTTAAAGTTAAAGAATTTTGGGGAATGTGGCTGATCGGGGAACAGAAGGCCCGACAGAACTTAGGACATGAGGGACAAAAATGTCTAACAGACCCGCAAATCACCAAAATAACTCCAAAAAATGTGAAGTTTTACTATCTCCTCAACTTTTCACTTCTCTAGAACATCACTAAAGAGTTTCAACTCAAAATTTTCAATTTTCTGACTTTTAAAAGAGGGTAAATTTTGAGAGGACAACATTTGGTTCTTTCTAGGGATGACTTGGCTAGATCAGAAGAACGGGACAAGGCAAGAACTCTAGAAAACCTAAGGGAAGAAGACCAATGCGTAATCCATCAGGCCATAAAGTCAAAAGGAAAACCAATACATAAGACAACACACAAACAAGGAAAAAACACACCACAAATAGAAACAGGAAGAAGCAAACACACACTATACATAATATACAAAGAGACTTCCTATTCACCTAGGACTTGAACAATTTCAGGTACTACCCACTATAAGGAAGTGGTAGAGAGGAACCATCCATGTAATTAAGATAGAAAGAATTTTCACTAGCAAAATGCCTAATTTTGAAAGGACCGAGCCAAAGAGAATCAAACTTACCATGGCTTCCTCGAGGCTAATGTCTTTTATCCCACAACAAAAAATGTCTCCAAATTAGAAATTTCTGGACCTATCCTTCTTGTCAAATAAATATTTTATTTTCTGCTGGTGGTTAGATATTCTATCAACAACCTGTAGCTTGTCTTCATTCAACTTATGAAGATACATGATCCTTTTGTCTAAAGAATCATTGAAACTAGTGTCTTCAATGGCCTTGATTAAGTACAAAGCTAGTAGCTCCACTATCACTGGTAATTAGGATTCCACACTGTACACCACGTGAAAAGGGGACATCCTAATAGCTATTAATCCTATCTGCCCAAAGAGCATCATAGAGTTTCTTGTGCCAGTTCCTCTGAGATTCATTAACCAGTTTCCTTACTATAGCCACCAGATTCTTGTTTGTTGACTCTGCCTATCCATTCCCTTAAGGATAGTAATCTGAAGAGTGAGCAAGGTAAATTCCATATCCATAACAAAAATCCATCATCTCATCAGAAGAAAAATTTGAAGCATTATGAGCCACAATCTTGTTTGGCACTCTAAACCTTACGAAGATGTTTTCTTTGATAAAATAACATACCACTTCAAAAGTGGTACTTTTTACTGGAATGGCTTCTACCCACTTAGTGAAATAATCTGTGGTAGTCAACACATGAGTATGTCCAGCACTTGAAGATGGGTTGAGTGTTCCAATGAAATCTAAACCCCACTGTTGAAAGGGATCTTCAATTACAACAGGTTTAAGCGACAAGACAACCAACTTGGGTCTTCCAAAAAAGGTCTGACAAGCTTCACATTTATCAACCCATTTTAATGTATCTTTAAACAAAGTAGGCCAATAGTATCCAATATGAAGAATCTTGTGAGTAGTAATAGTAGATGAATAATGACCTCCACATGCTTGATCATTGAAAGATGAGAAAAGCTTATTCTGTTGTTCTTTGTCAATGCAATAAAGAAATCTTCCATCCACTCCACATTTGAACAAAGAATTCTCCCACAATACATATTGTCTTGATCTTATCTTGATAGATCTCTTCTCTTTGGTAGTCAAGTGAGAGGGACACTCCCCATAGGTGAGAAAATGAGTGATATCAGCATACCATTAATCAGTCGAGTTGAGAAATAGAACAATAGGAACATCAAAGTCATTCTTAGGTAATTCATGACCAGGTAGTAGGAACATCAACCTCATCCTTAGGTAATTCATGACCAGGTAATAGAAATATTGGTTGTCAAATAAGGACTTTATTGAGAACAACAGTCATGGGAAATAAATTCCCTCCTCTTTGATGGGAGAGGTTCCCTTATTTAAAGACAAAAACCTATTTACAATTGTACAACATTTAGTTTTAAAGAGGAGCTCTAATATCATGAAAGTTTTTGATAAAACAGATCATCAATAACAAAGGATAGAAGAATTAAGAAATGGGAAAAGGTAGAATAGCACTCTCAGGAAATATAGATAACAAAATAATTCCTTACACATGCCAGAATGGAATCATATAAAACAAAATCATTTGGATTAAAACCACAAGATGTTATTTCACAGACACAAATTCCCAGAGATGACATCCACAAGAATACAAAGCTTCTTGAAGTAAAATATATTAATGATTCAATAAATTTTAACAGATAGAATGGAAAAAACAAGAACAGATAGAAACAGAAGGAGAGATCTTCTTATATTGATATCTTTTTACTCCTTTACACTTTCAAAAATAACCAGAGTTCCAGCCTAGTAAATGGAGAAGAGAGCCCATTATATAGCTTACAAATTGGTTACACTTGGTAACCGTTTGTTTTAACTAAAATATTAATTAAGGAAGTTCTCGAAACAATGTCCTTAATTAGTTTACAATGAGCTCGATTCTAGGAAAAGAAGGATAAAAGGAGAAAGTAGGAGAGGAAACATCCGCTTATTGTTGAGGAGGGCCCACTGACTTGAGAATCCATTGCCTGAATATTTTTAATGCTTCATCTATCTCTCTACCTCGTGGGATTGACGTGTTAGCAGTGGCATGAGACCAAGTGCCTAGACATTTCTCCATGTCCTTATCAAACTCGATATGTTCCAAGTATTCTTTATTATCCTCTTCAATGGTAGATTGAAGAGAGAAAATATCCTTTATCTTCTCTTTGGTAATCAATTATTCTTTGAACAGGTCTTCTTTGAAAAATGTCCTGAACTGAGTTTTAATCTCTTGAAGAGAGAAAGGAACACCTGAAATTTCATCATGAAGATGACAATGAATATCCCTAAAGGTAGATGAAACACAAGTCTTAATAGATTCTGCCTTCTACTAACTGTTTCTCAATTCTCCAAAGGATTCTTCCAGAAATTTTATTTTCCATTCAACACTGAACACCCATGACCCTAACAAGTTGTCCTTAGCATCATCAAAAACTTTACTGGCCAAAAATATATTTTCATTAGTCTGTCCCATAAGGAAAATATCTATGATACAACTACTATAAAGCTTCAATTCTTTGTCCATAGTTCTAATAGAGGAGATTTTTTTTGTAGGTTGGTCACCTTCTCATTGATTTTGAAGGCTTCTACAATGAAGTTCAAGCCTGCAATGTTCATGTCATCAACCATGGCTTCCATAGCCCTTCCATAAGTGGAATATTTGTGTATATCCTTGATACTTTGAACCTCATCCTGACTGAGAATCATAGGAGGTGGAAGGGAATCTAGTTGAGTAGGATCCAAAACTTTATCTTTAGCCAATAATGACTGGATGAAGATGGAAAGAACTTGATTTTCTTCTTCCAAATGTTCTATAGTTTGTTTGCCATTTTCCACTATCTCATTAACCTTGGTTACTGTTTCTTGGAGGTTATGTACCTCACTCTCAGGAGTAGATTCTCCCATTGGAAATCTAGAAAGTTCTAGGTCAGAGGTTAATAGATATTCCTCTACCTTATCAACCTTAGGCTTTGAAACCTATAGAAATTGTTGGCCTTGAGCATCTGTCACTATTCTTGAAGTTATTTTAGCTATCTTTGCTAGAGGAGGAGGAGTAGTACCTAACAAAGATACCATAGCATAAAAATTTGGCCTTGTCAAATGGGAAGAAGGTTTTCTCTTGTTGCTATAAACCAAGGGTTGCACCCATTAAAAATTAGAAGAAGAAGAAGAATAAGGGACAAGAGTTCCAAGAGTAAGTTAACCCGTGGCACTTAAGGTATTCACCACTGTTACCTCCAATAAAGAGGTGAGTGAGACATCTAGAGATTCTTGCACAAAGGAATCTGTGGTACTAGGAGGTTCAGTGCTAGGCACCTCCTTCTCATCTTCTATTGTAATGTTTGAAGTTCCTACAGGGTTTGGTACTTCACCATCATGACTTTCACTAAGAAAAATAATGTTTTCTAGCCCTGAAGGAAATCCAGAATTCTCTAGAAGGGGTTCTTCCTCAATTGGCTCTTGTCTAACCTATTTTATCTTCTTTTGTTACACTTGAGTAGAAGACGAGGGAGTAGAAGATTCAGGTTCTTTAATTAAGGAAGGAGGAGGGGTTTGTATAGGTTCCTTTGTGTTGGGTGTATGTGTTTCCTTCCTAGATGTTTAAATATCTCTGGAAGAAGATCTAGTTTGATTCTTCTTAAGTTCTCGAACCTTTTGTCAAACCAAACTTTGGTTCTTATAAGGACAGGGGTCAAAATCTTAAAAAAGTCATCCTTCTCCTTCTTGTACCAATCCAGATATTACAATGGTTTATGTTTGATTGATGTCTCATATTCAAAAGACTACAATTCTTCATCATCATCCTCAAACCCTTCAGCAAATTGATAGAGATTGAGCTCTTTAATCAGTTGCGGAGAGAGTCTACCATAGTGCATCCACCTCTCTTCAAAATCATCTACACAATCAGCCCGGTAATCCTCAGTATCTGGCCTGTGATGATAGTTTATCTTGAGGTTCTAATCAATGAAATTCTTCAAATTAAATCAAGTCCACTATCGTTGATCATTTGTGCCATGGGGGAAGGATTAGGGCAAGTCAATGTGTTCCAAAAATCCCCAAAATCTAGGTGTCGAACCTCACTTTCCACGATATCGAGAACAAAGGTCTCAAGAGGTGATACATGTTCTTATCCTTGGAATTTTATCTTTATGTTTGTAATGCATAAATGCAAAGGGATCAGGAGCACGAGAAAATGACCTTAATTGCAGGGATTCAAGAAAATGATGGCAAGTGAGCAATGTGTCAAATGTGTAGAGGATAGTCCCATTAAATAGCCATTTAGGAGAGAGAAGGTCATTAAATGTGTATTAAATTCATATTACACCGACTCAAAAAGATAAGAATCGGGAAGAGCGGAAAAAACTTGCCCGGAAGGTCTTTGGTACATTTGGGACATGAGGGACGTGTAGACGTGATCCGGCTGACGTGGGTGATGCGGGTAATGCGGGCCAAATGAACATGGGAGGTCCTAAAACTTGAAAATGTGAGGGATGCGAAGATGCAATTTAGTTGATGTGCGTGATGTAGAAAAAGTAGGGACAGAAGGCACAAATTATTTTGGGATAGATGGGACAAAATTACGCGAAGGATCTGATGCGAGCGATCAGGGTATAGAGAGCCTGGGTGAATTTAGGACAAATGGGCCAAAAAGTTCTGACAGAATCGAAAGAATAATAATATTGAGGAATGCAGCTGATCGGGGAACAGAAGGTGCGGTAGAACATGGAACATGAGGGATAAAAATGTCCGACAGACCCGCAAATCACCAAAATAACTCCAAAAAACATGAATTTGTACTATCTCCTAAACTTTTCACTTCACTAGAACTTCACTAAAGAGTTTCAACTCAAAATTTTCAATTTTTTGACTTTCAAAAGAGGGGAAATTTTGAGAGGACAACATAACTACAAATCAACTTCATCAAATAAGTGTTACATTTTTTTTTCTGAAACAGAAAAATACAACTACTATGTTGGAAACGGAAGGAAAAAGAAATTCTTGGAAAATTTGGCCAGGGCTTCACCATGAAAAATCAACATTTCAAATTTTCTAGCATGCATGTAAAGCTATAATGAAGCTCAAATACAGTATTTAAGCAGAAAAGGAAAAGAAACTATAACATTCCAACAAAACATCAAAGTTTAGCATACAGGAATTTGTGAAACAGAAATTCTAGAAATAATGTGTCCCTTCTAGGTTCTCAAATAAAATAATTTTTTAACTTCTACAGTTTTCATTTCTCAGAATCAAATCTTTCAAAGTTATTCACAATAGAAATAAGAATGTGTCCAGTACAGAGTTGTAGAAAATGGAGAAATCAATATCAAGAACATAATTTTACAAAATGACAACCATCACGTCGTACTATTTTTCAGAATAAAATGTACATCATTTTGAGGAAGTCAAGGTGAGAAAGACTACTTCACACAAGAATCCAGGCTATAATACTTTGCAAAAACCCCTGTTTCTTTCAAAGAACATGATTGATACTTTTCAACTGAGAAAATTCCACTACGGATTACAAGATACCAAAGCATAATCCATTTTTACAAATAAGGATCAAAGTACAGTTGTGTTATTTGAAGCTCACAAATAAATAATCATGATGCAACAATATCTACACATCTACCTTGTTATGAACATCATCAATTACTTCAAGTTTGAATATTCAATATAGAAAGGATTTTTCAATCTTCAAAGCACAAAGTATATTTTGTATCTAAATATGCACATGATGAATGAAATAGATCTATTAATGTAAAGAAAAAGATGCAGATTCATTCCGACAAAAAGAAGCATAAATTCCTAGTGAAGGCCCATAATAAGATGGAAGGGACAAATTATTTGAGGCAAGATCAAAGTAAGTTACATCTTTGAATTTTCGAGCAACAAAACTGAAATACTCAATTACAGAGCAATGGGAACAGATAATATTCAACATGCTTTTATATCAACAAGAATACCTACACCTGGGTTATCAAAAACGAGTTTTTGAACTACAGTTAATTATATGTCGTCACAGATTATGATCATTTTTTACAAAATATTATAGTTTAGAACTACAGAACTCACCAGTTTGAGCTGAGTTGAGGAAAACCCTCAAAATATCAAAAAACTGCAGAGGAAAAATAAACATCTAGGATTATTTCTAGGTTAAAATTTCCACATATCACAAATAAATGAAAAAGAAAACGAGTATCAGTTTTGGAGGTCGAATTTTCAAGACCAAGTAGCAATGAAAACTCAGGGTCAAAACTTACCAACTTCATCAAATAGTGATGCAAAGAGAGGGAGAACTGAGCTCAATTGGTCAATAGAATCCATGTTACAGAATCCTCACAGAGCTTGGATTCAAAGTAGAAACTCAAACACCCAAATAAGTTGTAGAGAGATTGAGTTAAAACGAACGGTCAACAAATCTTCAGAAAGGCCGAGCTCCAAGAGAACAACCATGGCGGCCAATATAAAATTGAGGTCAAAAACACTAAAAATGCCAGCATTATTACATAAAACTCACTCAGAAGAAGCACAGAATGTAGAGAACCATTTTTGCAAAGAGCCGAGTATAGAATAATCAACAATGGCACTCCCATAAATGCCTAGTGGGCTCTAACAATGGCATTGAGAAAAAAAATTCTAGGGCTTGGCCCATGAACCAAGAAACCAAATGAAATGATCATAATGTTCAAGTTACCTTTACCATACCGGCTTGAGAGGAGAGTCAACTAAACCCTAACCGAGGGTCAAGCATCAATGATTAAGCTTAAACCGAGTACAAAGATCAAAGGCCAAGGATTGAGCTCCAAGATCGAAGCAATTAACCACTATCATGTCCACCGACCACATTAAATGCCAGGTCGAAACCCTAAACCATAGGTTCAAGATCGATGGACAAAGATGAAAAAGGACACATATCGATGGCCCAAAATGATCAAAAAATATCAAAGCAAACTCAACTTGAGTTACATATGCCACCGACAAAGTTACCAAGGGGTGAGTCACCGTGGAGAGAGGGGCCATCCCCACGTTTGAGTAAAATTATCATTACATTGACTTTCCAAAGTCTAGACCATAATCCATATCCCAAATAATCTAAAAGCTGGCAAGGAAATAATAATCAAAGTGGCCGAGTATTATAATGTGCCATATGTGTATTCAAAGGGGGCCGAATTCATTGGACTATGTTAGTACTATAGTCTAAGGTCAGATAATCAAGAGTGGCCAAACAAATGAAGACTAATGGTCAAG
Organism: Taxus chinensis; assembly: GCA_019776745.2. Lineage (NCBI taxonomy): Eukaryota > Viridiplantae > Streptophyta > Pinopsida > Cupressales > Taxaceae > Taxus > Taxus chinensis. Next base: position 183,449,277 of record CM034148.1, read on the forward strand.
TTCAAAGGTGGTCCCCACTAGTGGGAAGGTTAGAGATAATTTACACTGTGCTATCCATGTGATCACTAGATGACAAAACAAGTGTCTACATCAGAGACAAAGGTTGTCCCAATTAGGATAGATATTTGGATGAATTATTTTGCAAAGTATTGCAATTAATGTAATTTATTTTTTCTCAATACACAGGAGTATTTTTGCATGCCTTCACAACAGGACATAATAGAGAAGAGGACTAAGTTACATGTTCATGGAGAGAGACTTGCCTAGCAAGCAATCTTATTTTTAGTAAATTATTCACCCTTCTTTCTTAAAAATGGAACATTCAACTTCAGTTTTACTATATTTTAATTAAGGCTAATAATGCCTATTTGTAATTGCATGCTTTATTTTTATTCCTTTATCTATTATGAAGGATAAAAATAAGATGCATGGGCGAGTACAAGCCTTAGGCTATTTTTAGGAAGAGGGAAAATTATTGTTTTGTGATATATTGTGTGCCTTTACAAAGCACAGAAAGGGACTACTAGAGGAATATTTGGATATAGGGACCACTAGAGGACTTTTTGGATATAGGAGTACTGAATTAATTTTTTCCATTTTTTCCTTCTGAGTGTGAAGAATTTTTTCCTTCCCAATTATTTGCAGTCTTCTGTATGTTTCTATTAGTCTTGTAAATGTAAATTCCCTGATTAATCATCTTACACTGTTGCAAAATTCAGTATTTTTTGCATGATATTAATGTGCGTGTTTATCTTAGCAGTGTTGTTGTGATAATATCCCTTAATAGCTCGAAGTGTTTTGCCCTTAATATCCTGCAGAATAAATGTTGGCTTGTGCATCAAAAATATTTCACATATCAATTGTGCATATACTTAGTCAAATCCCTCATACAAATTTGGTGTATCACCTTAGTTTTAATTACTTTATAGTCATCTTTTACCCTTAAACCCCCTAATCAATTTAGGATACATCAACAAGGAACCAACCTTGATACCAGAGACTCACCTCAAAATAGGTATACCCACATACCAGAGGTGTTTCCATTGTATCTACAAAATAGAGAGATCAAATTTTGCAAGGTTAGAAAACCTACAACCATCTCTCTATAGGGTGCACTTTCGAGAGAGAATAGTTTTTGGCATGCCCAGTGGGACCCTCACACATCTAAAAGTTTCACTTTTAGAGGTATTTCATCATTCAAGCAGATCAGACACCATGCATAGCAGTTTTGGAAAGAACTACTATTGATGTGTTATAAAGATTCAAGATCTGAAGCAGAACTCATCTGGTGACTCCGTAAATCTGATTCTAGATTAGTATAGCACTTTTCAAAAAGTATTAAAAATTTCAGTTGTAGTCTTCAGGTATTTTTCAAGAAATTCAGATATGTTATTTTGTTGTTATCAGTTGTTTTGTGAACAACAGACTTGTTTTCATAAGTTCAGTATTTTATGAGGTCCTGTAACCATGAATCCTCACTTTCAACAATATTATCAGCCAAACCAGCAGTCCTTTTATCCACCTTCTCCTTCAGATCAGTTTTATAACCCTTATCAGAATGAATACCCTTATAACCCAAACCCTGTATATCAAAATGATTACCAATATGAGGGTTATGTTGTTCAAGGTCAAAGTTATGCAGAGGGTTATGCTGAGTATGAAAGGTGAAGAAATCTTAGAATTGAGTTTAATAGTTTGAAGCAACAATATTTAGCTATCAAGGAACAAATTGAGAAATCGAAAGCAATGAAGAATGATAGGTGTTAGGATAGGGAACCCTATCAATGGGATGTTCCTGCTTACCCTCCCTATGAAAATTCAATGCCTATAAATTCTCCTTGTCAGCCAATGCAACTTATTCCTCCATTTCCTAACTATCAAGCTGTTGCAATTCCTACTTTTTCTACCCCACCATCACATACTAAAGTCAAAATTAAGTGTCCAAGTTGGCGTTCAGACGCTTTTCCAAATGCATATATTACTCCCCAACCTCTTGTCCAAAATTTTCCAGTTGAATATGAAACTAAGCCCACTCCTTCTTTACCCATACTTCCAGTCCAGGAAATAGAGAAACAAAAGATCAAGCAGGAGGGGAAGCTATCAGAAGACAATGATAGGCTGGAATTTTTGTAGAACTTGCATGGATGGACGTCAAAGTTTCATTTTGATTTTATTCCAAAATTGGAAAAAGGAACCACGCAAAAGGTACAATCTATTTTTACAACAGATCAAGAGTGTTTAGAAGATGATCTACAATCTACATATTCTGAGTGTAGTGTACATGAAAGCACCATACTCACACAGCTTACAGCCATATCAGAAGAGGATAGATCAATTTCGAATAAATAGGAGGTTGAAATTAAAGAAAATTGTGTTTCAAGTTTACAACTTGAGGTTGATGATTTCTTGTTAGATTTGGAAAACTGCATAGGTGAAGAACAACCTATAGAACTAACTGATTTTGCAGTTTCAGAATTCAAAGAACCCCTGGTTGATAAGGTCCCTCTTGTACTTAAAAAAGAGGAAGATATGCTATTGATTACAGATCTTTATTTTTCCCTCCTGGAAGAACCATTTTGGGAGAATAATGTCTCAGAACAACATGCTGCTGAAATCAGATCTTGTGCAAAATCCAGAAAATTTTGATCCTACAGATTGTTTGTCAAACCAGAATGATCAAGATGAAAGATCAGTTGTGGAACAATAGTTTGAAGGAGCTGAAGTATGTTCAGATCAGTTTCAGAATGCCCAACAGGCTGATTCAGAACAACAACTTCATATAAGTACCTATGAAAATGAAGAAGATGATCTTCAGTTTTTTGACTGTACCATGTATCTGGATAGTACCTATGAAGAAGAAGAGGATGATATTCAGTTCTCAGACTGCATGGAGGATCTGAGCAATGTAGAATCATTTGATAGAAGTGTTGAAAGGTTACTTACAATAGTCATTGAACAACTTACAGAATAGAAGCGGATCTCAAAATAGTTTCAAGATGAGTTACAACAGTTGGAATACATAAACACGCCTCCAGGATAGTTTCAAAAGGAGCTCATTATTGAAAAGAATTCATTGTTGAATGAATCACTATCAAAAATTTTGCTATGAAGAGGCCTTGTCCTATCTGTTATTTGTTTGATTCTCACCCAGCTACGGTATTGCCAGATTTCATGCTTTCCTTGGAGCACAAAAGTGAGTTATATGTTCTCAATATAAAGCCTCAAATCATGCCAGAACAGATTACAGATCAGATAGAGGTGCTTCCCACTTCATGGACTGATCTGATGAGTGAAATAAAGGTACATGTCTCATTCCTAGCTATGTCACTTTGTTGGTTTCTAGAGCTGAATTCATGGCCTTGGTTTTGGAGAAAGGGAAGCTACTTTTTACTGCCTATTTCAGGTTTCGTTTAGCCTCACTTACTACTGGTTAGAGGAGGGTAGATTAGGATTTCCCTTTTAATAAGTGCAGTTCTTGCACATTGAAATTATTTTCAATTCAATAAGTGCATTCGTGCACCTGATCTAGTTTACTAGATCCTTTCCTAGTTTTAGTTTGTTTTGGAAGGGTTAGGCCTTCCAGAAAGGCACATTCTGGTTACATGCTTTGGACTCTATGCCTAATGGACAAGAGCAAGGCACTGGTCTTTAAGCTAGCAGGTAGCTTTCCCCACAGGATCACCAGAAATGTTGACAATTTTTGCACTTGTGCAAAAATGGGAAACTCAAAACTTCGTCGTTACGATGAAAGTCATGGGTGAAGTATACCTAAGCTAAGGAAGTTATGATGTTATTAGTTACTGCTGAATTAATTAATGATTAAGTGAAATTTGCAGCTATGTGTGTTGTTACAAAATGTAACAGATCACATAGTCTGTAATTTCATGATACCTTCAGCAAAAGAACACAAAGGCCCTGAAGGACAGCTGTGTTGTCTTGATGAAGACACCGAATTATAGAGTAGGTGAAGTGTTGAGTTTTGGGACAACAAACATAAGTGCAGATTATAGAAATCAGAGTTCATTACTGAATGTTACAAGTTCTCATTAATGTTCTTTCCTTCATGTTTAAGACATTCAATTATATGACTGAGTTGTTTAGTTCATCATACACTCCATTCAGAAGCTTGAAATGCAGAAGGAAATACACAACTCAATTTCAGAATTCAATGTTTTATTCACAAGGAAGGTCAAATGTTTCCCACACAAGCTGTGGGATGTGACTAAAAAGTAAAGTACATCTACTGAAGAAAGAGGTACACATGCATGAAATAGAAAGAAAAGGAATATGAGTGAACCCATCATTACCTTTGTATATTCTTAGTTGTGTAGATTTTCACCCTTCTAGCTTTTTCATCTTTGTCTCACAATTAAAAGCATGGTACCTGAAAAGTAAAAGATAAGGAACCATCAATAAAGAGCTCAGGGTTAATCCATATTCCTACATTGTCCTAATTCATGCATATGTATCTCTAACCAACAAGATATAGAGTACTTGAAGATCAAGTGCATAGCTCACTCAAGAAGAAATAGAAAAGCGAATAAGAAACATGGACATACAGAGAGGATAAAAAGCCTAATTATTTTCTAACTATTTTCTTAAGTGTGTAGGTAAGGTTGTAGCCAAAAAGAAAGAACCATATACATGCTAAAAAGGAAGACCAATGTAACTCAAAACTTAGATATCTTCTGTAAAAGGAAAAGGTTATAGTAAAAAATAAAAAAGATGCTTGCAGACAAGTAAATTTTTCAGATTACAGTCAAGGAAACAGAGATTTCTAGGAAAATTTTGATAGGGCTTCACCATGAAAAATGGACATTTACAACTTTTCTCAGTATTTATATCAAGCTGAAATAAAGGTAAATTAAGTAAAAGTACACAAATTGAAATATTTCAAGAACAAAGTATCTGAATCAAGCTTATGCCTACAGAATCGGTATTCAAAAACAGAAGAAGTTACTTGCAATTTCAGAAAACAACTTACTATGGGACATTCAAGGAATTTTAATTAGGGAATATCAGAAAATTTTACTTCAGGGCTTCGCCATGAAAAATCAAATTTCAAATATTTCAGCATTCATAATCAAAGAGTATAATGATGCTCAAATACAGTTTTTAAGCAGAAAAGAAAAGTACAACATTCCAAAAAAAACTTTGAAGTCCAACAAAGGAATTTGTAAAATGCAAAGTTTTCAAGAAATAATGTGTCCCTTCCAGGTTCTAAAATTAAATCATTCAACTTCTACAAATTTCTCAGAATCAATGTTTCAAAGTTATTCACAAGAGAAATAAAGAATGACACCATTACATGGGTTGCAAAAAATGGAGAAATCAATATCAAGCACATAATTTTACAAAATGACAACCATCATGTGGTATTATTTTCAGAATAAAATGTACATCATTTTCAGGCAGTCAAGGTGACAAAGACTACTTCACACAATAATCCAAGCTATAATACTTTGCAAAAAGCCCTATTGCTTTGAAAGAACATGATTGAGACTTTTCAACTCATAAAATGCCACTACAGGCTACAAGAGACCAAAGCATACTCCATTTTTACAAATGAGGATCAAAGTACAGTTTCATGTTATTTGAAGCTCACAAATAAATAAGCTTGATGCAACAATATCCACACCTCTACCTTGCATGAACATCATCAATTAATTTCAAGTTTGAATACCCAATATAGAAAGGAATTTCAATCTTCAAAGAACAAATTATATTTAAAAGCAGAAAGGATCTAAATATGGAAAGGATGAAGGAAATATAAAATCTATTTATACAAAAGAAGATGATTCGAAGATTACAGTCCAATAGAAAGAAGCAAAAATTCCCAGTGAAGACCCATAATATTGATGAAATGAGTACATATTTTTTGATGCAAAGATCAGAATAAGTAACAGGTTTGAATTTTTGAGCAACAAAACTCAAAATAATCAATTACAGGAGCAATGGGAGCAGATAATATTCAATGTTCTTTTATATCAGGAAGAATACCTACACCAGATTATCAAAAACAAGTTTTTGAGCCAGTTAAATATGTCGTCACAAATTATGACAGTTTCAAGAGCCATATACAATAGAGATTTTGCAAAATATTATAGTTCAAAACAATGATAACTCAGTTTTCACCAGAGTTGAGGAAAACCCTCAAAAGTCAACGAAGTTAAAGGAAAAATTCATCCAATGATTTCTAATTCAAAATTTCCACATATCACAAAGAAATGCAAAAGAAAACCTATGAGTAGAGCTCAAGAATGTCAAGAAAGTAACAGCGAAAACATTAGGGTCAAAACTTACTGTTTTCATCAAACAGTGATCCAAAGTAACCTAACTCACTCGAGTTAATCGGTCAAGGATAGCCATGGCCATGGAATCCAAGTCACAGAGATCGATTCAGAGTCACAAACTCAGAACACCAAAAGAAGATGCAAAAGATCCAAATGGAAAACGGTCGACTTGGCAAAGTTCAAAATTCAGAAAGGTAAAGCTTTCCAAGAGAACAACCATGGCAAGCCAATACAAAACTAAGCTCGAAAACACTAACAATGGTGGCATTATTATAGAAAACTCACTCAAAAGAAGCAAAAAATGTAGAGAACCATTTTTGCAAAGAGCTGAGAATAAAAAATCAAAATGGTAAAGTCCCAAAAATTTCCCGCAAGCGAGCTCTAACAATGGCTTTGAGAAAATTCAAAAATCTAGGATTCCACATAGTACAAGGAGAGCAAATGGAAATAATCAAATGTTATGAGACTTTACCATACCAACTTGAGAGGAGAGTCAACTAAACCCTAACCGAGGATCAAGAATCAACGATTAATCTTCAACCAAGTATAAATATCAAAGGAAAAGGATCGAGCTCCAGGCTCGAAGCAATTAACCATGGTCATGCCCACCGACCACATTAAACGCCAGGCCAAAACCCTAAACCGCAAGTTCAAGATCGACGGCCGAAGATGAAAAAGGACATAGATCGATGGCCCAGAACGATCAACAAATATCAAAGCAAACTCAACTTGAGTTACATATGCCACCGAAAAAGTTACCAAGGGGTGAGTCACCGTGGAGAGGGGGGCCAACCCCACGTTTGAGAAAAATTATCATTACATTGACTTTCCAAAGTCTAGACCATAGTCCATATCCCAAATAATCCAAAAGCCAACAAGGAAATAATAATCAAAGTGGCCGAGTATTATAATGTGCCATATGTGTATTCAAAGGGGGTCAAATTCATTGGACTATGTTAGTACTATAGTCTAAGGTCAGATAATCAAGAGTGGCCAAACCAATGAAGACTAATGGTCAAGTTCAAAGGTGGTCCCCACTAGTGGGAAGGTTAGAGATAATTTACACTGTGCTATCCATGTGATCACTAGAAGACAGAACAAGTGTCAACATCAGAGACAAAGGTGGTCCCAATCAGGATAGATATTTGGATGAATTATTTTGCAAAGTATTGCAATTAATGTAATTTATTTTTGCTCGATACATAGGAGTATTTTTGCATGCCTTCACAACAGGACAAAATAGAGAAGAAGACAGAGTTGCATGTTCATGGAGAGAGACTTGCCTAGCAAGAAATCTTATTTTTAGCAAATTATTCACCCTTCTTTCTTAAAAATAGAACAGTCAACTTCAGTTTGACTGTATTGTAATTAAGGCTAATAATGCCTATTTGTAATTGCATGCTCTATTTTTATTCCTTTATCTATTATTAAGTAAAGGATAAAAATAAGATGCATGGGTGAGTACAAGCCTTAGGCTATTTTTAGGAAGAGGGTGAATTTTATTTTTGCTATATATTGTGTGCCTTTGCAAAGCACAAAAGAGAACTTTGGAGGACTTTTGGATATAGGAGTACTGAAGCAATTTTTTCTAGTTTTGCCTTCTGAGTGTGAAGAATTTCTACCTTCCCAATTATTTGTAGTCTTGTGTATGTTTCTATTAGTCTTGTGAATGTAAATTCCCTGATTAATCATCTTACCCTGTTGTAAAATTCAGTAGTTTCTGCATGATATTAATGTGCATGTTTAGCTTAGCAGTATTGTTGTGATAATCTCCCTCAATACCTCCAAGTGTTTTATCCTTAATATTCTATAGAAGAACTGTTGGCTCGTGCATAAAAAATATTTCACATATCAATTGTGCATATACTCAGTCAAAGCCCTCATACAAATTTGGTGTATCACCTTAGTTTTAATTACTTTACAGTCATCTTTTACCCCTAAACCCCAGAATCAATTTAGGATACATCAATAAGGAACCAACCTTGATACTAGAGACTCACCTCAAAATAGGTATACCCACAGACCTGAGGTGTTTCCATTGTATCTACGAAAGAGAGAGATCAAATTTTGCAAGCTTAGAAAACTTGCAACCATCTCTCTATAGGGTGCTTTAAAATGTTGACTTTTCATGGCGAAGCTCTGGCAAAAATTTTCTAGAATTTTTCTTCCTTCAATTTCCAGCATAGTAGTTGTATTTTCTGATTCAGAATATAGAATCATATCACTTCATGTTTGAAGCTAGATTGGTATGTAAAAAATGAGACATCATAGTTGTTTTATCTTGATCATAGCATGCTTTATTGCTTCCCTATATCACTTACTTGATCTAAATCATTCTTTTAAGAATGTAGTATTTAAAAGTAGCATGATGAAAGTTGTAAATTTCCATTTTTATATGCCGGAGCCCTGTCAAAATTTTCCCAGAATCTTTTTTTGTTCTGTTTCAGCAGTCACCCTCTCTTTCTAGCCAAACATCAGCTTTTAAATTTTGATTCTTCTTTTTGTTCCAAAATGAAACATGTGCTTCTATTACTATTCTCTTTTCTTCACTTAAGCTTCTTCCATTTCAGAACACTTAATGAAACTTTGAGTTATATTCTTCCCTTTTATGCATGCACTTATGACTTGTCTATTTTTCCTTGGCTGCAACCTGTACCTGCACACTTAGGAAAAATTTTAGAAAATACTTAGGAAATTTGGCATCTCTTATGTCCATGTCCTTCTTTTCTTTTCTCTTTCTTCTTTCTAAGTAAGTAGAGCATGTATGTAGTATGATATTCAAGTAAATTACATCTCCTATTTGAAGAGATTCATATGCACGAACTATGATAGTGTGGGAATATAATTTGATCCCTAAGCTCATTGCTGATAGTTTATCTTTTCTTATTTCCAGGTACAATGGCTTCTACAATGGAAATGAAGAAGGAACAAAATATGGAGATGGAGATTCTTTAATCGAAGAAAGAAACCCCCAAGGTAATGATGGGTTCACTCATACTCCTTTACTTTCTCTTTCATGCATGTGTACCTTTTATTTCAATAGATGTACTTTACTTTCCAATCACATTCCACGGCTTGTGTGGGAATATTTTAAATTTCCTTATGAATAAAACATTGAATTTTGTAAATGAGTTGTATATTTCTTTCTGCATTTTAGCTTTCGATATGGATTGTATGATGAACTAAACAACTCAGCCATATAATTGAATGTTTTAAACACAAAGGAAAGAACATTAATGAGAACCTGTAACATTTAGTAATGAACTCTAACTTCTTTAATCTGCACTTATGTTTTCTATCCCAAAACTCAACACTTCACCTATTCTGTAATACGGCATCTTCATCAAGACAACACAACTATCCTTCGGGGCCCTTGTGTTCTTTTGCTGAAGGTATCATGAAATTACAGACTATGTGATCAGTTAAATTTTGTAACAACACACATAGCTACAAATTTCATGTAATATTTTAAATAAATCAGTAGTAACGACATAATCTGAAAATTTTCCCCTAGCTTAGGTATACTTCACTAGTGTTATCCATTGTAACGAAGTTTTGATTTGCCCATTTTTACACAAGTGCAAAAATTGTCAAAAAAACCCAAGACAATGATGTGTTCCTTCTTCATTGATTTTCTTTTATTTTTATCCATATGCGTCTCTTATTTCAGTAGTTGTAAGTTACATCCCATGGCTTGTGCGGGAAATGTTGAATTTTCTTGATGAATAAATGATATTATTTCTGTAATTGAGTTGTGTACTTCTTTTTACTTTCATAATTTATGATATTTAGTGATTGTAAAATGAATTAAATAATTCAATACATACTTAATAACACATAGTCATAGGAAATGATCAAATTGAAAATACATGTAACTTAAAAATGAACTCTCCGCAATGCAAATAGTAACCACATTTGTTGTTTTTGAGTCCAAATTCTCTGGTCTTCCTATATCTTTTCCTTCGTCAAAGTTGTTATTTAGTTCTTCAGAGCTTTTGTACATCTTTGATGAAGGAGATCATGGAATAGCAACATACGTGGGTTGTTAAATTCTACAACAACACACATAGCTACAATTTTCCTTGTAGATTCACCTAACTAGAAATACAATTTAATTGTAAATGACCCCCTAGTTAGGTCCATTCATCAATTCCTTCCATAGATTGTTTTTTTGACTTACCTATTTTTGCACAAAAGCAAAAATTGTCATCAGGTCTTCCCACAACATGATATTTTTAGAATTACACATTTATTACAATCATGATTCAATCTCTATCGTAATTTATAGAAAGGCTCATAATATGTGAATCATACATTTCTTTTCCTTTTTGATAGATTTCATTTATACAATTTATCATTTAACTTATGGTGTATCTAATTAAATAAGGATTATTTACATCATTTCAATTACTGGATTAATTTATTGGTTCGTCCATAGAATATTCATTTATACACAGGGCTATTTACATACACACAATGCTACTACGTATTATCCCCAAGATTTAATCCAAAGGGAATGCATTTTTTTAATCTTATATGATACATCTGTTACACAATGGAACAAGTGTAAGTCCAAAGGATGTGAAGTTCAATTTTGTTTGTTTAAGGATTTAGGGTCAAGTTTCCTACATTTTATATAAATTGATAATTAAGTTATTACACAATAATTTTTTATAGGAAATATAATCTTTATCCGTAGCGAGAGGGTTTGATCACATTTCAAGGAACATCATGTTTCACTTTACTTGTGGAATAACATCTCATTATCTTATTTTCCAAGGGCAAGCTTCAATTATTGTGTTATTATAGTTATGCTATGATAATTAGTTAAGCATTCAATGGCACTTGACATGACAACATACATCCTTATTTTTGTTTCTAGATTAGGTTTCCTGAGTGTCATTTTATGTTTGAGTTAAGAGGGTTTTCCCTAACCAGGTTCATGTGTATTTTTTAATGAATTGGGAAATCTATTTTCTATTAGGGGAATTTGAATCCTCATGAGACCACTAGTCCTTATCTTAGTGGATTTATCTCTAAGAGCATGATCAGATTTTAACAGCTATCTCTTGAAAGTACACCCTATAGAGAGATGGTTTCAGGTTTTCTAAGCTTGCAAAATTTGATCTCTCTCTTTCGTAGATACAATGGAAACACCTCAGGTCTGTGGGTATACCTATTTTTTAGGTTAGTCTCTGGTATCAATGCCAGTTCCTTGTTGATGTATCCTAAATTTATTTTGGGTTTTAAGGGTAAATGATGAATACAAGGTAATAAAACTAAGGTGATACACCAAATCTGTATGACGGCATTGACTGAGTATATGCACAATTGATATGTGAAAGGATTTTTTATGCACGAACCAACAGTTCTTCTGCAGAATATCAAGGGCAAAAAACTTGGAGGTATTGAGGGAGATTATCACAACAATAATTCTAAGCTAAACATGCACATTAATATCATGCAGAAACTACTAAATTTTGTAACAGGGTAAGATGGTTAATCATGGAATTTTCCTTCACAAGACTAATAGAAAAATACACAGGACTGCAAGTAATTGGGAAGGGAGAAAATATTTCACTCTCAGAAGGAAAAACTGGTAAAAGTTGCTTCACTACTCCTATATCTAAATATTCCTCTCATGTGCTTTGCAAAGGCACACAATATATAGAAAAATAAAATTTAACCTCTTCCTAAAAATAGCCTAAGGCTTGTACTCGCCCATGCATCTTATTTTTATCCTTTACTTAAAAATAGGAGCATGCAATTACAATTATGCATTAATAGCCTTGATTACAATACAGTCAAACTGAAGTTGACTGTTCTATTTTTAAGAAAGCAAGCGCGAATAATTTTCTAATAATAAACTTTACTTGTTAGACAAGTTTCTTTCCTTGTGCATGTTTATTCATCTTCTTGTCTATTCTTTCCTCTTGTGAAGCTTACAAAAAATCAACTCCCTATGAGTGAGAAACATTAATTACATTATTTGCAATACCTGTAAAAATAAATCATCTACTGTAGGGACCACTTGTCCATGTGCACATGCTAACTTTTCTTTTTACAATATGTGGGGCCACCCTTGCACTTAATCAGTGATCTCCATTCGCTTTGGCCACCTTGTGGACTTAGAAAATTATAAGGTCTACCACCTTTGATTAATATTACATGACATATTATAGTCTCACCACCTCTTGATTAATACATGCATGGTATATTTGTCAGATTTTGCATATTAGATAATATTTTGTTAAAATTCACCTTTTGAGTGATCATAATTAGCATGATTTGGTCAGCCCCTTTTGATTATTGGAACATATATTTTAAGACCTTAGAAAGGTCAAGACACAATCATTTTGTTTTAGTCATGAGGCTTACCCCATTTACACGATGACTCACTCCTTTCATATGCTTTGTCGGTAGCATAAAATTTGGTTGAGTTTGCTTTGAAAGTTGCAATGGTTTTAGGCCATTGATTTTGTGTCATGTCTGATTATAGACCGTCGATCTCTTACCTGTAGTTAGGGTTTTGGCCTGCATTGATTTTTTTCAGTCGCATCTTACCCAGGTGGTTTACTTTGAACTTAGGGATCGATCCTTGAGCATTGATCTGATGTCCTTTTGTTTTGTAGCCGTTGATATTTGATCGTGGTCGAGTTAGAACTAACCCAATGTTTGGGTTCAAGCGGTAAAGGGAATATTGAGCCTAATGACCATTTCATTTGGATCTTCAGTATGCGGGTGAATCCTTAGCAAAAAAAAAAATTGACGCCATTGTTGGTAACTTGAAGCTTGACTCCCATTGCATATTGGTTCTCTGAACTTCTCTTGTATCTGTATTTCATGTTTCTTTTACTCTGTTCGAAGCTTATGAGAGAGGTGGTCATGTGTTTTTCCCTCCATTGTCATGAACTCTCAGTTCATTGTATTTCCTGGAATTATTGTGAGCTACTATCTTAATTCTGCTCAATGCGGTCACCATTTTGTAGGTTCCAGTTTGGATTTTTCTCAAAAGATCTTTGTGTCTTGTGAAGTTCTGTAGGGGTTCTGAAGAAGACCTATTCACCATTTTCGTGAACTTCTGAGCTCGGTTCATTCTTTCTAGGAAATATTTGAGCTCTCTTTCTATATTGGATGCCATTGTTGAACCCTAAAACTTGGTTCTGTGTTATTTATTTTGAAGGCCGCCATGGTTTGAAAGGTTCAAGTTCTTTACAACTTTGAGGGTTTCCGTGAATGCTGGAAAGGGTGAGCTTATTTGTCCTCAAACATGAAAATTACTTCATTTTCATTGTTGTTGTGACCATGCATACTAATACTTAGTTCTTCTTTGTATTTTCTGGGTTTTCTGGCTTAAACATGATCATTCTTGACCTTTTCTGCAATTTGATTTTCTGTGACTCAAGGGTTTGAAGAAATCACTTTGAAGCAGTAAGTTCTTTCTCATTTTTTTTTGTCTTGTTCGTGTTCGAGCTCGAGACTTCTCCTCTTTTTTTGGCATCTCTGTTATAAACCTCTACCCAATCTGTCTTAGATCTGAATCTTCATTGTTTTGCCATTTTATTTTTGAGACACTGATAATAAGCTTCTTGCTATACATGATCCTCTGTGATTTCTTGCTACCTTTAATGGTTCTTCATTCATTGCCAGGATTTTTTCTTTCATGACATGGGTACTCGCAGATCTCTATTTTTCTTATATCTTCACGCCTTTGAGCTTAATTTGAGAGCAAATTGTGTGCAATATTTACTTTTTATTATCCTTCGTTGAGGACTTGGGTCTGAGGTGTTTGTCACTTTTACTCTTTTAAGTAACTGAGAACCTTGATATTTATATTTCCTAGATCTCATGGGGATACTAGGTTTGCACTGTCATTTCTTAACTTATGAGATGACAACATTTTTCAACTGTATTTCTGAATATTCCTTTGACTAGGATATATATTAGTTTTTTGATCAAATTTCTTCTTGGATAAACCATGAGACTTTTCTGGAACCTATTGGAGCATTCTGTACACTTAAACTTGCTTCATTTCTGAAAGTTATACCTATGTTGTAAAATTTTCTTCTTTAGTTCACTGCAATCTTGTTAAAGTGCTTCTTACTTTGATTCTGAAGATGATTCTTGTCACTTGTTAGAAAACTACAATATTGTTTGTATCTCAGTAGTGAATAATAATCTGATGCACAACTTACTTCTTTTACTCTAAATTTGATCCTTTCCTGTAGCATTTAGTATAATAAGTTCTTGCTGAGATACTTAGAGAAAATATATTTTTCTAAAAGTTATATTGAACTTCTTTCCATATTGAATATTCAAAAATGGAGTAGTTGATGTTTTTGTATCATGTTTATTTATTTGAGGGATTCTGTAACGACCCGAAAATTCTCACACACACAAACAACACAGTAAAAGATAGGATAAATTTTATTTTTTTTGGACTTACTTTGACACAAAACACGACACAACATGTCGTCACAAGATTACAACCAACACTAGGAACCACTTGTTACGGGGAGGACCACGAGCTCAGCACGGAAACGTTCACACCCAAAAGGATAATACACCTTTTCTTTTCTTTTTTTGACAAGACAAAATAGAAGTCCAATGACAGAACACTCTAACAAATAGGGCAAGCCATAGTAAGAATGGTTAAAGGTTACTTATTTTGATATAACACCCTTTAACTCATGACTTATGTTTTCAGAAAGATTCAATATATGATTCGCACAAATTCATCTTACCAACTGAGTCAATTTCTTATACACTGTAGAGAAGTTCACTAAAATTCTTCACTTTACAACAATTAGATGTTTAGTTCCATTATTTAATAAGGGACTAATTTAATTCTACAAGGCTACCTGTCCATACTTACATTACTAAAAAATTGCTCATTACCTTGCTACAACAAGAATTCGTGTTCAACAAAAACAAGATGAACTTACAAAGCATCCTGGGAAGGAGTTAAGGAGATAAGGTCGAGATGAAACATCTTTAGGACCTCATTAGTTATTTCCAGTATTTAATTGAAGCTAGGGATCTTAACCAGAATTATCAACAACTTTACTTAGGCTTTGCTAAAAGTATTAACAAGGAGTAAAAATTTACTTTCCAAATGGCGGTGAGAAAGATGGTGAGGTCTCGAATTTGTTTTCTATGGCTTATTAAATCTTATAATCTTCAAACAATTAACAGTTCATTTCACCTTAGGGTCATTTTACAAATTTTACCATAAAAGGAATAAGGTTCACTAGAGGAGCTAGGGTTATCGTGTTATAAAGTTTACTTGCAATGATAGTCTTGCCCTTGTTTACTTAGAGAATTTATTGCTCTCAAGTTGGTGACCCCTACGTTACTTTATTTGAATGCAACTTTTAATTTAACTTCCAGAAGTATTAAACAATCCCATGTTAGTTTACTTACGACACTTTATTACTAAGTCATATCAAGGCTTAGCTCAAAATTTATTCTCAAGGCAAGGTTGTAGCAACACTCATTTACAAGAACCAAACAAGATTACATCAATTCTTAAAATACTGGTACTCCAACAAAGTCACTCAACAACAATAACCAAATTTTCTTATAATTTCAATGATGGTCAAACAATACAAGGTTTCCAAAGTTCAGATGACAAAGTCCACAATACTTTATACTAAGACATTAATCCTATTTTAAACTTTCCACTGGACGTTAACAACAGTTGAACAACATACAAAGATTTCGAGCAAAGGGACTTCTCAACTGAGGTTGATGACACAGTCTATAATTCTATCCCTCATCTACACGCAAAATCCATCTGTAGCAAATTTTCTACAAGAGTCAGTTCACGAGAACTGAGCAAGATAAGGCTACACAAAACCACCATAACTATTATCTAACAATATCATGAAAAGAAGCACTTTATTATAAGAATTTGGGTCAAACCTCTAAACACTATGAGCACATCAAGTTATAATAAAGGCTATAACATGTCAATCAAAGAAGGAGAAGACATTGTACTTCAGTTAGGAGAAAATGCAATGAAAGTAACAATCATATGAGAATGGCC
Source organism: Taxus chinensis (assembly GCA_019776745.2). Classification (NCBI taxonomy): domain Eukaryota; kingdom Viridiplantae; phylum Streptophyta; class Pinopsida; order Cupressales; family Taxaceae; genus Taxus; species Taxus chinensis. Next base: position 183,465,618 of record CM034148.1, read on the forward strand.
CTAGGCCCTATAAGGAGAAAACACACAATCTAGCAAAAACAGAATCCCCATCAAGTAAGTAATTAAACTATGATTACAAGATTGAGATTGGATACATATACCAACCATCTAGAAATTTATCAAAGGTACCAAACGTATAGGCTAAAATAATATTTTTCCAAAAGGACAAGAGTTGGTCGGCCCAAGAAGGGGGAAACATGAGTTTCAGAAATTAACACAAAAATCCATGCATAATTGAGTTTCAGACCAGAAACCAATAAGAGTATACACACAACATAAGTTTCGAAGCAAAGGAAAGAATACTAGTTTTGGCCATTAACTACAAAGATTTTCCAATCATCCAAGAAGGGTCCAAGTCTTACAGGCTAATAGTAAGCACGCGAGAGAAGAAGGAGTTCCGTCACATAAGATTACACAATAATGTCATCAACAACAATTCCGAGAGGGGAATTAGACCAAAAACTATTCCAGTGTCAATGAGGTACTGGATTCGCACAAAGAAACCTCGAGCTTAGTTGATCCGAAAGGCTAGTTATGGTTCAAGTTGCCAGGGATGGTCAAGGTACTTCCTGAGGATGGCCTTAAAATCCTAGAAACAAGATGAAATATAATATAAGAGTCTACACCCGCAAGACGGAAAACACATTGCACACAAACCTTTTCATTCTACAAGTTTTAATACCAAAACTCTAAGCTGGCTAGCCCACGCATTGCTCACACAATCCTTCAACCTTTCTTTCTCGATGCCAAAAGGTTATCAAAGGGACTTGCGAAGGAGCTAACAAAAAATGTCAAGGGAAAACTTGGGTGCTAGGAAGGGGGTTTCATAGTTATCGTAAACTTACTTCCATGATATCGAAAATACTAGCTTGATCAACATAATAACTTGCAACTCAATCGCCGAGAAGGATTAATACATAAACAAACAGATGAAGGTCTATCATTCGAGTAAGAGAAACATAACATTCAGAGGAGAGGGCACACGCATCCTTTCGACCCACATACTATCAACGATAAAAGCTAAAACAAGAAGAAACAAGCAGAAAGGGAAATCTCCCATCATGACATCCAACTGACAAATCAATCCAAGGAAAAGTGGTTCGATTTCACAATATCTTTAAATAAAATAACAGTAGAAAAGTGAAGAAATATCTTACCTTTTTCTCCAGATTTAGAAGGTTTCATAGACACCACCCGGACCAGCAATAGCAATCCAAGTCAAATTCCATTTTCTTCAAGCTTGTTGGGTGCCCAAACATCGACCATCTTCATGTTGGCACAGGTAGCAGTTCACGGCCAGGTGGGTGGTCTAAAATACTTGCCAACATCCTCCCAACACCGCTCCAAATTAGCCCTAGAACTTCTGTAGGCCCCATTTTTGGCAATTGAACTTGATCCTTCATCATTCATCCAAACACCTCCAGCATCTCCATATACATCTGGTTGTTTATGATTTGGACCTCCTAACCTTGGTGCTCTCATATTAGGAGCAGCCCTAGTCTGAGACAAAGCAAAAGAAGATGGATTTATAACCAAAAGCAATCTCTTGGTACAGACTCCATATCCATAAAACAGTCCCTAGACTTAGCATCCTCAATTAAGGATGACCAGTCACTAGATTGCTTCAATGCATCTGCTTTGTCACCCCTGGTGCTCACTTCTGCTCAAGTGACTGACAGGCCATTTTCACGTAATATGCAAGTCACATCAGAGAGAAGACCAACTCAGTCACAACTGCATAATTCAAGTCTCATTCCCTCAGAGATTCTTCTTTCTATAGCTGCCTCTAAACAGTGGATTATTGTTTTCCTTTTTGCTTCCGAGTTCATTGGGCAGCCATTCATATGTCTGATGTAGTACTCCTGGAATGCATCAGGTCCATCCGAATCAACTGATCCATGAAATACAACATATTGCATGTCGGTTAAAGTGCAAATCGTGTCAAAGAGAAGTTTTGGTCTGTCCTTACACTTAATATTAATGAGAGAATAACCTTTCTCAACACCGTTTTGCACAGTCACTATAGGCCTGGTTGAATCATCCCTGGATTCTAGCAGAACGCTATGCACTCTTTCATAGTCACGATCTGCAAACATCATTTGATGTAGACGCCTTTCATATCAAATCCAACATGGAATTTCAAATTAGCCCACTCAACCATATGACCGTGGAGTTTAAAGCTTGGTCCCTCATGTTGTTCTATTGAAATTGGATTAGTTTTGAGCCCAAAAGGAGGCTTCTACCTTGATCTTTTGTAATCTGTTCTTTTGGCCTCGAGCATTGCAATCTTTATCCTGTCCATGTACCCAATGATATTCTGCTCATCTAAATCTACTACCACTGTAACACCCTCAATAGGCATGGCATATATATTAACAGTTTTGTTGGGATAAAAACACTGGACGTTGATAATTTTGTTGTGCTGCTTCTTTTCTCCAAACCATCCAATAGAGAAAGTGCTGCAAACAACTGATTTCATGTCAAGGCCTCTGTTTTTTTTTTTTGGACTGTATGAATGGAGGATACTCCATGGGCAACCCAATGGCTTTAGTTTGCTCCTCTATTGTAAAAATGGGATAGCCAAATCCATGATAGACTTTATCATACACAACAGTTTTTGATGTAATGTCCAGAAGAAGTTTGTGGGTTTCCCCTGGTATTCTTGCAATTACAAAAGCCATTCTTGGAGGTAGAGGAGAAGAGCCATGTTGAGAGAAGGAATGAATCCCACAGTCATACTCAACTTGTGAGTATTCACACAAAACACTGCTCCCAGCACTGTGATTTGCTCCTGCCATCGTGGCACTTGCACTTCCTCTTTTCCCTCCTCCGCTGAAAGAATGGGATTTTCATCAAAATCTGTCATGGCTTCCAATTGATGTATAAAATTCTGGAATTGCTCCTTGTCCAGTGGAAATCCTAAAGCCACACCATTCTTTGAACTTGACGCCTCGTTCTGATCATGTCTTCTTTCTGTAGAAATTCCAAACATGGAAAAATCAAAATTTGGGCATTCATTCAAAGTTGTAAATGGACAAAAGCTAACTAAACCCGATTCCCAGCAAGATCGGCATTGGTACGATAGCATTCTGTCTGTACGCTTCATTTCTTATTGCAGGCTTTAAAAAAAAATCTTTCGAAACACCGACTGTACTGATCTCTGAGTTTTCACCATTTTCAAAACTTGCCAGATTGCATTAGTTGAGAGAGATCTAAACTTCCCTCATAATGTCCACTCTATACATACCTTGCAATCATTGTATTCCATGACACTACTATTTTCTCAGTACATGTTCTGAATCTGAAAAATATCCTACTACCTTCATCTCCCAAGACATTTTCTCCAACATTGCATAGATCTCCTATGCCTGTGGGTGTGATCTGTCACCTACACAAAAAGCATGCACCTTTTTATTGCCTTTAATCCAACTACACCCAGTTTCTTTTTAATTCCTCTATCCTTCATCGATCTCCTAAAAGTTCTCTTGCAAAGCAAACTGTGCTTCATGAATATTCTGATATGAAACAGATCCACCTCTATGAGATCCTCTTCCATGAGTTACATCGTAGAACAAGAAAGGTCTCAGTAGAGAATCTCTGTAATAAATTTCATCGGGTCTCCTGGAACACTCTCACTATCACTTAATCGATTTTGATGAAAAAATCTTGAAGGAGAATCCTGAATTTGAGGATGCAGTCGATACTGAATAGCTAACAACATATTTGGACAACCTGCTTGCTGGAAGCACTCACAACGGCTTCTACTACTCTGCAACATGCCCGCTACCCCAGCCTGAAGCTCCATCTACACCCACGCGCATAGGAAGGAAGGAAAATCGCAGCAAGGCAGAGACAGGAAGAAGATGCCATGACAGAGCACTCAAACACGTTTTCCCTCCATCAATGTCTGCAGCTCAAGAAAAAAGCGCCTCCCAACCATATCAAAGAGCGCTGCACCCAAGGAAAGAGGAGGTAACATGCCTACTCTACCAGCTATCATGTCAATTCAGACTGCGTCTAAAGCATTGAAGGAGGAAATCAAAATAAGATCCTGGTGAAGAAAAACTCCTCCACCGACTCCCGTCTCCCTCACGCAAGGCAGGTCGCATAGATGGCCATAAAGGATGGCAGTAGAGGCAGGTAGAAAAGGAATCCGATGCCCAGCGGGGCATTACAGATTCAAATGATACAATTTTACTTGATTTTTACTTGACAAAATGGATTATATTTGGAAAACATTCATGTGAGTTGTAGCTGCATTTGTATTGTTGGACTCTGAAGTTGATTATGTAACTAAAATAATGAACTAAAATTATCAACTGCAATAGAAATGTATTTCTAACGTTTTGTACTTAAGATGCCTTTGTATCTTGTAAGTGGCTTTTCTTGAAATTGCAAGCAGTTCTTCATCTGTTTATGATACTATTTTCAGGGATAATCCTTGATTCAGATGCTTTGTTGAAATATTGTAACTTTTTTCTTTTACTTAGATGCTTTATTACCTTGATAGTAATCTTCCTAGCATGCTGAAAAATTTTAAATGTTGATTTTTCATGGCGAAGCCCTAGCAAAAATTTTCCATAATTTTTTCTTCCTTCCATTTCCAGCATAGTAGTTGTGTTTTTCTGATTCAGAATATAGAAAATAACACTTTGTGTTGAAGCTGATCTAGTAATTCAAAGCTGAAACATCATAACTATTCATTCCTTATCATGTAATCTTTTCTGATTTTCTGTATCACTTTACTTAATTTACATAATACTTTTATATGATAGTTGAAAATAGTATGATGAAAATTTTTAAATGTCCATCTTACATGGTGAAGCCCTGTCAAAATTTTCCCAGAATCTTCTTTTCATTCCTTTTCAGCTATAATCCTTTTTTTTGTTAACTTCAGCTTCTTAAAATCTAATTTTTCTCCCTTAGCTGCAAACTGAAGTGTTCTTCTATTTTTCAGTCTCTTTTCTGTATTGTAACTTCTTCCATTTTAGAACAGTTACTGAAACTTTGAGTTACATTCTTTTTTTTTTCTGCATGCACTTATGACTTGTCTATTTTTCCTTGGCTGCAACATGTACCTACACACCTAAGAAGACAGTTAGGAAATACTTACACTTTTTTGCCTCTCTTATGTCCATGGCTTTCTTTTCTTTTCTGCTCCTTCATTCTTTCTGAGTGAATAAAGCATGTATGTAGTTTGATCTTCAAGTAAACTATACTCATGTTATTAGAGATTCATATGCATGAATTAGGATAGTCTAGGAATATGATTTGATCCCTGAGCTCGTAACTGATAGTTATTATTTTCTTCTTTTCAGGTACAATGGATTCTACAACGGAGATGAAGAAGGAACAAAAGTTGGAAATGGAGATGCTTCAATCTGATAAAGAAACCCCCAAGGCAATGATGGGTTCACTCATACTCCTTTACTTTCTCTTTCACGCATGTGTACCTTTTATTTCAATATCTATACTTTACTTTTCAATTACATCCCAAAGCTTGTGTGGAAAACATTTGAAAGTTCCTTATGAATAAAACATTGAATTCTGTAAATGAGTTGTATATTTTTTTTCTAAATTTCAGCTTTCTGTATGGATTGTATGATGAACTAAACAACTCAGTCATTTAATTGAAGGTCTTAAACATGAAGGAAAGAACATTAATGAGAACATGTAACATTCAGTAATGAACTCTAATTTATGTAATTTTCACGTATGTTTGTTGTCCCAAAACTCAACACTTTACATATTCTACAATCTGGTGTCTTCATCAAGACAACACAGCTGTCCTTCGGGGCCCTTGTGTTCTTTTGCTGAAGGTATCATGTAATTACCGGCTATGTGATCTGTTATGTTTTTGTAGTAGCACACATAGCTATAGATTTCACTTAATCATTAATTAATGCAGCAGTAACTAGTAACATCAAAACTCCCTTGGCTTAGGTATACTTCACCAATGCCTTTCATCGTTACGAAATTTTTTTGAGTTGCCCATTTTTACACAAGTGTAAAAATTGTCAACATTAACATCATACATCCATTGCGCAATAGGAGAAGTGGAAAATAAGGATAAATATTATTTCTTTTAAATGATTGAGCTTCACATTAAGGGTTACGCATCATGGATTTAGTTCCTCGCAATAGAATGGTTTAAGCACATTATATATATGATCTACATTTGACCCTTTTCCTAGCACACCATATTAAGGTTACATTTTCTCAAAATTATAATACACTAAAATTATGTCATGTTTCACCGTTAATTCTTAGTATTGACTCATAGAACTCAAATGCAAATTGAGATTGGTTTTCGAGTTCATTTATATCCCCAACTCTTGAGCTGACTTGTAAATGTAGTCGATAATATTTTTCACCCAACACAAGTCACTCTATATGTGTTTCAGGAAAAGAGGGTTTTAGATCAAGTTTAATGTTATTTTTCCATTCACCCATGACTACCAATCCTAGGAGGGAACCACATATTCAAGGAAAAGGTCAACCATGTTGTTTCTAACTACTGGTTTCATGACACTGTCGCTAAACATACATGCGATGACGATAAACTCAAACTTTGGATCTTATTTACTTAAGCGAGGAGGTGTTATAAGGTGTTATAAAGTGTTATTTAAGTTCGTTCTAAGATTTTAGTTTCTTCTATGCTAAGAAAGATAATGCAAGAAAGGAAGATATGCAAAAGTCTTAAACTAAGGTTAACTATTAAGTTTAAGTTTCTTATCTATATTTTCTAGTTAAATAACACAACAATATAGAGATTTGAACATAATTTTCACAACAAGAAAGCACTATAAGATGTCAAATTCAATTTCATTTAACATATTTAACCAAATTTTACAATACAAAATTTGGGATCAAAAGAACACGCATGTTTAGATGAACATTCCCCTTAAACACTAACATCTTAAATGTATTACAAAAATTTATTAGTAAACATTTCATCACTTCTGGAAACTTTTAATTATCCTCTATAACTTAATTTAACATATATATATCGAACCCCCTTTTTTTAATCATACATGAATCTGAATAATAAGGCACCTATAGTTTAATGCGCATTTCCCAAAGTACCCCCAAAACTAGCATCTCATTCATACTACAAAATTTCAATAATGAGTCTTTACTATAACATAACAATACATATATATTTTTTTACATTAACATATATAAATTACAATAATACATAATGTGTTACAACTACGCCATTTTTCCATCTTATTTGCATCCTACAAAACCATGTGATCATTAAATCAGTGATAAATCGTTGGCATGGTATCCACCTAAATCTAGCATAACTAACATTTTTTCATTTTTCATTTACATAGTAATAATAATTTTGCACTTGAAAAGACATGGTTATAGACATATATTCATTTCATTTCATTTCACTTCATTTCTTAACTTAGGAGAGAGAAAGAGATAGGGAAGAGAGGGAAACACTATTTTCCAAAAGTATAATTTAACACAACAAGTTACAAGATAGAGTTCCAAATAATTATTTACAATTGTTAATAAGTTTCCACGATGGTATGCTAACTTGATTGGGAACCTAAAACTTTCTTTTTTACATTTTTCCATCTAGTTGCAAAAACACCCAATTTATCGAAGGCTAAGAAACTGTGTTCAAAAGATGCCTTCTTCTAGGTGATGCACAACAAGTAAATTCCTACGTCTCCTCCTATATAATAGGAATTCACAAGAACTGGCAGAATTCAAAATTGATGAATGTTTTTCAATCAGTGGCTAAGTTTTTAGAGCCACTGGTCACATTCGATCTAATTTAACTTATTGAACAATGAAAAGAGGCCTACAAAAACCTCTTACCAAACTAGGCAGGAATGTATTTTTCCCCAAAATGAAGGTTCCAGGAAATTTTATAGTAAAAATAATAGAGGGTTATAAACTCAGGCAAGCATTTTGTTGCGCAAGGTCCAAATTGTAGGCTGAAACAAAACCCAACTTTTCACTTTTAGCATCTCCCTAAAAGTGCAAAACGGACTAATAGGGATCCTAGAGGAGTGATGAAGATACTGCAATGGTTAAACGAGGTCAAGCTAATGCTTTATATGACTCTCTACATAACAAGGAACACATAAGATGTTTGACATCTCTTTTATGGGGCTTAGAGTGTTATTTTGCAAGTCTCCAGAAATTACATTTTTTTCTAATTGTGCAAGGTGGACAACAATGATTGTTTTAGTTAACTCATCTAACTCTCACCAAAACCATTAGAAACGAGCACCATGTTTTGACACCCTAGGTTTAGTAATGCATGAGGTTGTGGTCATGACAAATTATAAGTCAGTAGCACAATCATGAGGTGTTGCTTTATTGATTGCACTAGTTATATCGTTAAAATATTCAATTATTTGAGCAACTAATAGTTTATATTTTTATTTTATTGTAAATGAATAACATAATTATAAAAAAAAATTAAAATATAAAGGTAAGGAGGCCATTTCTTGAAAATATTAGCATCCACAGTTTATGTGATGCTCCATGTGGTTTGACCCACATTCCACAAGGCTCCAACTCTCTTTTGGCATTCTGTCAAAAAGTTTGTATGCATTCGGAAGCTCTCATCTAATTTCCTTTTCTCATACATCACTAAATATTCTTTAAAAAAACCATTCGTGCACATCGAGAAACGTGATAATTTCATGAAGCTACATTTATCTGAGGCATTTTGTCAAATAGTCCACAAGCCTATTATCATCTCCCCTCAATTTAATGGTCTAGTAGAAGATAATAAATGAATCTCATGTCTTTCGCTGCTAGTTACATATGTAATAACCATTTTTCTAACAAATTACATGCATGCATAATGCTTCCACATTTAATATATAACTCTCTCAACATATTGTAGATAAAACATCTAGCATCAATATGTTTTCTATAATACACTAACTCATGGCTCCCATTGTGTAAATAAATCATGTAAACAACATTAGATGTGTTATTATGGTGAATTAATCCATAATGACTAGTTGTAACCAAGATATATTCCTTTTGATGAAAATCAAGTTAGCTGATTCTACCCTTATAATCCTTAAATACTACTCCTATTTGCATACCATGCATTGTTTCTTCACCCAGTCCCATATTTTCCACTTGAGGTGTTTTTGTCAGTCTGAGAAATACCTATGTGTGTGTATAGAAATTTCGTCTCTCCCTATGGTGTCCTCCTTGAGTTTGTTTCTGTTGTTTCAAGCATACAATTTGACCAGTTGTATATGGAAATGATGTTTCTTCCTTTGGAAAGCCTTCATCTATGTTAATGGTGCCACTTTGGAGATCTCTGTTTGCACAAAAACCTTCATAATTATGCTCCAAATAGATGCAAAACCCAAACTTCTATGCCTTTTCAACATACCCATTTTGTACATATCCTTCAATCAAAGTTGTCCACCAAAACCACATTTTACCTTAAGAAATTCATTCAAACAGTTCATGTGCATGTCTATGTTTCCACATTTTTCATACATGTCTACCAGGGCCATTACAACTACAACATCTAAAAATATTCCTATACCACCAAAGTGATAAGTTTGAAATTGAATTTGGATTGTTAAATTGTGCCCCTGTGACAACTATTTAAGTTGTTAAAAAACTCCATGTATGTGTTGGCTACCACACTGTAACCAACTTTATCTCCAAGATTATTGCAGGAAAAATTGTTGGGGGAGATGCAAATCAGTTCCATAATTTCTGAAAAGGGTAATGTTCTTATAGAGATTATTGACAATGCCATGTAAATAAATCTTTGAACATAGCCTAGCACTATAAAGAGGTGCACCGTTAAAGACCAACATTAATCAATTACTCATGCATAAGATCCAGATGTAACTTGTGTGTTTTAAACTCAGCTAAGCAATAATATTTTCTTAAAACATATTTTTTAAGGATTAATTGTTACCAACACTACTACGTTTTCTTGAGACATTTTGTCAAATAGTTCACATTATCTACTAGCCCACTTGCAACTACAACCTCTGAAAAAATTCCTCTATCTTATATGCTTTGATGGACATTCGTACCTTACTCTAGAGCTCACATTTTGGCATAGGTTGGGATTGCGTAGACAAATGTAAACTGATCTAGTTGGAGACATATTTTTTGCATAGGTGAAACAGTTTGACTGTTCAATGGGGAAACCCATGTCTTCTGTACACTATCGTAGTCATCCATGAGAAGAGGCCTCAATCTTTCAATTGGTCAACAACTGTAAAAACATCAATGCCAATGCCATCTATTGCCAATCTCCATATAAAACTTCCCTTACTGCAACTATCCATTACTATTAAATTTAAAACATGGTTAATGCCTCCGGATCTAAAAATAAAGTGTAAATATTATTATGTAAGGGAAATTTCAGGTCTACAAGACTTTTTCTAATGCCCGTGTGCTTTGTTAGGGCTCCTTCATATGTGAACCTCCTACCACACATCCCCATTAACACTCTCTAACCTCTCCCAATCAATTCCACAAATTCTTCCCCCCCCCCCCCCCATTTTAAAATTTAATTACATTTTACTAATCTATAATGGTGGAACTACATGATCTAAAAGAATAATCCCCTGAATACGAACCTAAGCAGTTTGATAGGAAAATAAGTATCCCAGCACATCTAAAGTAAGAAAAAATAGATTCAGGGTAAGAGGGCACCACGGTATGATGGAGAAGAAGAGGCCAATGGCATTCAAGTGGTGTCCATTCATAGTGAGTTAAACAGAGGCATTCGAGAAAGGCGTGGTCTCACCCGATTGAAATAATTCTCCAAAACCCAGAGCTTTAAGCATAGCTAGAATTAAAGGCCATTATATGCGATCGTAAGCTTTCTCAATGTCAATTTTAATAAAAAGATTCTTTTGTAATGAAACACGATCCCAATCCTTTCCTTCCCAAACTACAAGAATATTATCCAAAATATATTGTCCTTTAGCACAACCTCTCTGCTTAAGCCAAACAATCTTTGGCTGAATATCAGCAATAGAGAGAGCCAACGCCTTAGCAATAATTGTATAAGATACATTTAATAGAGTGATCAGCCCCAAATTATTTATTTGTTCAGGATCACTTACTTTAGGAATTAACTTGTTGTTTCCTTGATTAATGAACCCCCCTAGAGAGTGAGATTGTAGAGCTTTATTAAACACGTGAAGTAGATCAGGTCCAACAAAGGACTAGGTTGCTTTATGAAAATTGCAAGGGAAGCCATCCAAACCTAGGTACTTGTCATCCACTAGACAGAGGAAAGGTGTATGAATTTTCTCCAAAGTAAGAGGGGATTTGTAGTGAGCACGATCTTTGGGCATGAGTTGTGAAGGCACTACATCAACACATTTCTGTAAGGTAGAGGCACATTCAACTGAATCCTCTTGAGATTTAAAAACCAAATAATAGTGCTTGAAACAAGCATTAGAGATCTTTGGTAGCTCGGTAAGCCACCAATGATAGTCATAGATTGCCTTGATCTGTATCCGAGCATGCTTAGCCTGGAGGGATTTGAAGAAGCTTTTAGAGGTTTTATCTCCCATCCTGAGCTAATTAATTCTTTAAAAGATCTGCAAACCACAAGCTGAGTGAGATTAAATTGTGGACATGGAGACATATTCCAAATCTTGGCAATGAGATGGACAACTTAAGGATGACTCAGCAATGACACATTAAGCAATAATTGGGTAGTGGGCACCTTGGGATGTCTCCCTTTCCAAACAATCTCAAATGTTATTGGACGGTGGTGTGACAAAATAACTTCTGACCAAACCTTGATATTTTGGAGCCATGCATGTAAAAATTAAAAATGGACTGCTGTGAAATAAGAGTACAATAGAGGCATTTTAATACCCGGTCATATCCTTCTTGAACATTAATCTAGGTGAACCAATATTGCTCCTTAAATTCCTGTCACTAATTGAGTAATGGATTGGAAAGACCCATATAGGTTTTAAAGTAATACCAGGTAATATGTTCACCGAGACACCAAAACAATGATATTGCACCACATTTATCATTTGTGTGCTCCACCATGTTAACGTATCAATAAAACAACCAATAAGTAGTAGGTAATTTATCACCTAACCATCTCCATAATAAAGTTCTTTTGGGTCCCTCATAAGGGGCACAAACATTGAGAATACCAAAAGAAATATCATTAATATTCATAATCACCCAAACAACCCTATTAGTGGGCTCCTGACTCAAGGCAACAATTAATGCCAAAAAATTAAGCGCAATGGAAATAATAACTCCACCTCTGGCATCAATGTGCTAAGTATAGAAATGCACAAAATCTAGAGCAATACATGTCAGCATAGTATAAAGAAAAAAACCAAAAATCTTTATTTCATTTAAGCAAATAACATCTAAACTACTAAGTAACTGGAAAACTTAAACAAACAGAGAATTTTCGTGAGCCCTTTGTTAGACCCCAAACATTCCATGACATGAAATTCATGAAAAATAAGACATGTTGAGCTCCCAATGCCCCTGAGGAATTCCATCCTTAGAGGCGAGAATACTGAACTTGTTGGCAAGAAGAAGCTTGTCTGAATCAATATGCTCAACTTGAATGGAGCGGTGTTTGTCCTAATTTACTCCTTGTGCACCACGTGAAAATTCTCAAAGTGGACTACGTGAACTTCACAGAGGAAGAGAGGTTGAGAAAACATGCATGGTTTTCTCTGAATTTGTTGGAATAACTTGTCTCTGCAAGGGAGTGGAAGGAATGGAAAGAAAAGGATTAGGTTGCACCACCCATGATTCATCTCTAGATAGTGGTGGAGAAGAACAAGAAGGAGGAAAAACTTTGACAAAAGCCTTAGCCCTCAAATTCTTCTTAGAATTGACCACCTTCTAGCCATCATCCAAAGGGTCAACCATAGAATTTAGCTCTGAGGTTTGCGTAAGAGTAGGCAAGGAATGGGCCAAATGGGTACAGTCTCAAATGTGGTGGTCTGGGGCCAGACAGTGAAAACATGTATTAGGGAGATTAAAGTAAACAACATTTTGAGAAATTTGTAGGCACCCAATTTGAATATTCAGATGGTCCTGCAGATCTTTCGCTAGGTCCACTTTGACACACACTCACTTGTTAGGAAGTCAAAAGAAAAAACATTCATATTTATGGCATATCACCCTGCCAATGGGCTTGTATATCTCTGGTAAGAAAGACTAGAGGTGCATGTGAAGTCCTGAGAACTTAATCCAAATAGGCATTTTGAGCAAAGCTCGGGTTCTCAAACTAAAGTCTAGGATCCATTGGGATACACTAGCAGGGTGTTACCTAAATAATAGCATGTTACCTTAAGAAGAAGGGCTTGGACCTACGAGGGCTCATATAAGGTGAACAGATGAAAACCCTTGGTGAGGTTATGGATCCCAAAAACCTGAATACTGGTAGACTCCCAATGGTTTTTCATCTAGTTCTGCAAGTAAGTTTCAAATGGCATGTTGTCACAGAAGAAGGAAATAAGAAAATTATTTTGATACCACTTAACCACAGGCTCTAAAAAACTCATCATAATTTTAAACATCTAGAGAAGGTTAAGAGTCCATACCTCATCACAGACTTTGGGCACAAACTTCCTTGCACGTTTGGGAGCCATTTTTTCACCAATAGTAAAAGTTGTTGCATATGGAGGGAGAGATGGACATTTATAGGTCATGTGATACTACCTTAGTGGTGGGAAAAGCTTAGAAAACACTATAATAGGACCAAGGGGAGACCAAAAGAAAGGATAAGGATGCACATTTTCTGTAACGAAACAAGGTAGGAAAAAGTATGAGAAACTAATTAGAGCCGAACAAGTAATACAAAATTCTACAAATTGTATTCATTATAATATAATTGTAGAACATATCCAATATCTATGAATATGGAAACAAAAGTATCATAGAACTTCCACAAATATTCTACAATTCTCTTAAACTTTAGATTTTTTCTGGAATAATTGTCGTAAAAAAGACTTGTTTGTTGTAGTGTTTTCTTGATTTGAAGGAGGCCACTAAGTCATTTTTCTATAATTTTTGATATATTCTTATTTTTTCTTACATTTTCTAAATCAAAGCTATAGAATTTGAAATAACTTCCTAATTTTCTAAATATTGTTAGTTAGTTGGTTCTTATATGTTCATTTGTTAATTTTTTTCATGTCAGTAAGTTGGATCTGATGCGTTTCCATCCATTACAAAGTTGGTCTTGATGTATTTCCTTGAAGTACAAAGTTATTTTTGATATAATTATATGGTTTTATGGTCTATACAAAATTAACATTATTTAATTATGACTTAAGTTTTTGAATTTCCATTTATTATTTATTATGTTATGCCATTTGGTTAATGAAGCACATCTTTACCATACTGGGTTTTCACATTGTCCACAGGCTTACATGAAGTGTGTGTGTGTGTGTGTGTGTGTGTGCGCGCGCGCGCCCACACACACACACATTCAATAATGTTGTTATATATTATGACGAAAAAAATAATATATAGTTTTAAGAAAATTATTGCGGAACCGAAACATACTATTTCTTCTCCAAACCGCATTTATTGATTATCATAGATAAATGTAATTTTGTAAAGCCACGTCCCATATTGTGTTGCATAAGGAAGTGGTGGGATTAGAATGCTGCATTATTGGAAGGTGATTTTGTCATGTAATCGTGAATAATTCACTTAGTTTTGAATCATACATATTATTGTGTTTATGAATATTACATTGTTTTGTTAAATATTATTGTATATATTTCTATAAATATAAATATATTTCTATAAATATAAATATTATTAATGTATATATTTTGATAGAAAATATATGTAAAGTGGGGAAGTATCAATAGAATTTTCTTTTGCATCGCTTAAATATATTTTATATTTCATTTCCAGTTGTTAGTAGACTACATGTCTTTCAAATTTTAAGATCCTATTAAAAATAATTTAATTTTAAGATCCTATTAAAAATAATTTAATTTTATATACATTGTCCTATTTTAGATAAGGAAAACTATAAACATTATTACAACATAAAAAAATTATTACCTTTTTACAACATAAAATGTTCCAATAATTCACATTATTACATTTTCACATTAATATTAACAATTATTAATAGTAACATTAGTTTTTTCCACATTTCTAACTGACTTTATTGCTTGATTAAACTTCTCATGTATTGACTGACTTTATTGCTTGATTAAACTTCTCCTGTATTGACTGATTTTATTGCTCATTGAAACTTCTCACGTATTGACGGGATTTATTGCTTCATTGAACCTTCTCATTTATAACTTCGTTCGTTCCTTGGTGATGATCTTTTAGAATGGAATGGCAGGGAGACTTAGTTATTAGATCCGCATTACTCTCCGAATGACAACGGTTTTTTTTTAATAATAACGGGTCTCCCTGGTCTCTACCCTAGACTTGTCGTAACTTGCTTTGCTGCGTTTTCATTAAATTTTGATCTTCGTATTATTATCCTTGGCAAGCAAACTTCGTTTGGTTTTCCCATTTTCATTGCAAATCATGCGTTTCTCTGATCTCTTCCCGATACTTTTCATTGCTCACTCTGCTGCGTTTTTCAACAAATTTTGTTATAGAGATGCTTATCCTTCATTTGAAACTTGTTCTCCTTTTTCCTGTAATAGTTGTACCATCAGATACCCTTTTCAAGCCTCAAATCGTATGACATCATGCAACGAAGTTGCTTTTGTTAACTACCAAGACGATCAGATCACTTTTCGGTCTCGTATAGGAGAGTTATGTTATGGTTAGTGTGCAGGGTATTGGGAGGTATCACAAAATCATCTTACTCCACTCGATTCATTCGAATCGCCCTTGATACCCCTCTCGATGATTGCTCTACTATTCCCATATGGACTGCTGATAAATATGATAAGTTTTATCTAGCTGATGAATACGAATGGGGAACCATTCTTATCTCTAAAACAAATCTACTTTACCTGGCCAACATCAAGAACATCAAGGAAGTCGAATGTTTGCACTGCAGAAGCACAAACGTTTCTTGTTTCTTTGTGCCTCCATCATATACCAGTGGTGTAGATTATAGTTGTAGAATATACTATGTTGTCCTTCGAACCGACCAAAAATATAACAGCAGTGATGAAAATAATCTACTGAAAGTCATGCAGACAGGTTTTGAAATCAAATGATTTCAAATTACATTATGGAGATAAGACTGATCCTAGGTTCTCTTCATTGCGTTTGAAAATATCAAGAAAAATCCAAAAGAATGTGTTTAAGATTTTAAAGCTAGGTTTAATAAAACCTTTACTATATTTCCAATCAATCTGAAACTTAGTGATGATTCTTTCTTGATCAAGTATTCATATGCCTTTGATAAAAAGGAATTTTATTATCTTAGAGACAATAATCCTAGAAATCTGGGGCAGGCTTTCTCTATGGTTGTCTAAATTGATAACAATATTAAAGCAGCTGGAAAGACAATGTATTTAAAGGAAGTGGTTAAAAATTTGGCCGGAGCATTCAAATAAATCTCCTATAAGCTTGCTATATAATATAAAGGATTAGTTACAAATCCACAAGTTCAGCAGTAGGCCCAGGGAAAAAATAGGTTCAGAAATCATCATAAAGATCATCGGGCTGATGACAGAGAAAATAAAGTTATGAGTGTAGGCCATAGGCAATAAGCCCCTAGAGAAAACAAAATCAGCACCTAATGCATTAATAGAAAGGGTATCACTAGTAGAGGAATATCACATCATTTAATGGTGTGATAAAAAAATTTGTTTCCACACTCCGCTTGTTGGAGACGAAGATGTTGCTGATGAAGTTGGTTTTGATGACATTTGCATCCTGGAGTGCCGAAAACATCTAATGCCACGCACTACTTCAACTGATGTCTTATATGCTAAAACTATGGAGGACTTTTGTGTTTGTATAAATCAGATATTTTACATTCCTTCTATTGTTAAGGTTGATATAGATATGGCCAAGTCATTTGAGCTTCCAAATCATGAATTTGAATGCTTAAGATCTTTAATGATCAATAAGCATGACGGTGGGATACCTTTTGAAGAAGATAGGAAGTTATTAATTAATGTTGTAGTGGCCGAAGAAAAGGAGTATAACCTTCGAAACATACAGGTTAAGGGGTATGTCCCTGCTAAACCAAAAAATCCTATCATGACCAATATCGTTAAGGATGCTCCTAGGAAAACTATTCCCGATAAAGGCCCTTCCATTGCTTCAAAGCCAAGTACCTATCTTGCTGCCCAAGCTATAAGAGATAACATCCCATCTGAAAAAATTGTTATCTCTTCGAGGCATAAACATAAACATAAACCATGAGATCACGTCTCTTCGATGCATCTAATCGAATGGTAGTGAAGTGCCTTACCAAACATCATTGCCAAACATCCTTGCCCTAAAGCTCCCATTTTCACACATGCACGGAGTAGGGTGACAAAGGTTGTGGAGTCTCACTTTACACCTTCAGATTTCTTTTGCTTCAAAGTTTAGAAGGTGTTTTAAACAGACCCATTTTGTGCACACCACGACCTACATTAAGATATCTTAATAAGACGGGACTGAAAAGAGTGGGGAGAGATAATTAATAGTCTCAATAGTGATCTCGGAAATGAAAAGCGTGGAATTGAATAATGTTATCTTGACAATAACCTAGACTTGAAAGGAGATGTCAGAGATATATTATTCCATAGGCACATCTATCCTCCTGAGCCAATAGGGATATGAACATCCTTGTATCTGCAAATGTAAGGAGCATGATGGCCAAACTAAGACTCTGCTCACCTTCCCTCATCAATGTAGCTTGCATTCAACACAGAGGAATACAAATACATGGGTTTGGATGGAAACCCATCTCCCTCCTATGGACAATAGATTATTCTGAGATTTCTTATGAAGATGAAGGTACTAAAGTAGCCCTCTAAATGTTTATCAAGATCCTTTAACGAACTGAATATTTTCCATCCTCTATAATTTTTTCCTTCATCAGAGGTAGAAAAATTTGAGACAAGTTCAGGATGATTATTCCAAACAGTCTGGCATTCCTCATCTCCAATCAAACTTTCTCTATATTGCAATGATCTTCACTTTTTGCAAGTTGTTCTTGCTTCATTTCTTCTTTCATTGCTCAGAAAGCTCTGACAATAACATCGCTGATTTCTTGTGTGATACTCATCCTTATTTTTCCTACTCGACGAGTTCCTGATGGTGAAAGATCACAGCAAGTAAAATCTCCACCAGTCCAAGTGTCATAGGTAGCTACTCTTCTCCTGTCATTTCTGCCACAAGGAAGGGAACACGAACTAATTGTTGTCCATTCATTACCAAAGCCATCCTTATAGCAATGTTAATATGCTGAGGAGACTAGTAAGGACTCGACATAGTCACATAAGCACCATATTCTCCAAACGACTGTCTGCACCCACTGAGCATAGAACGACCATGAGTCGTCAAAAAAGGATGCTATGGACTGGAACTACATGTGCGCTGATCCACAATGTTTTTCCACGTCGTGTTCCAAGGATCTTGTTTTTGCACAAGTGCGGAGTATGCTTGGAGATCTATTTGTTGCATTTGTGGGATAGTGTGATTGTCCCATGAAGAACCCCCATCTCCAAAATACTAGTGTTCCACATGGTTAAGGCCTACAAATCTCCAATAAAGTGATTGTATTATTATGCAAGGAAAATGACAGATAGCTGATTAGGAAGGGACGTGACAGGTCTTAATGGCTTAGAGAGTGCCTATGTGCCTGCCAAATTTCCTCCACATACCGCCCTCCATTCTTGCCACCACCAACTTGCACCTGCCCCCCCTTCAGTTCCCTTACGAACTCTTTTTAATTTTATTTTAATATTATTTTATGGTGGCATTACATACCACAAATATTCATTAATATAGAAATATTATAAAATAATTTTTGAAAAAAAGGCTTGTTTGTTTGTAATATAAAATATGTAAAAAAAAATTAAATTTGGGTTGTCCACAACAATATAATTTTAAATTAGTTTTACTAATATATATATATATAATAGATAAGAATGGAAGGTTATTATTATAATAAGTTCACAAAGAAGTATTTATAAAAATTAATGTGAAAACTCCACATTATTTAATTTCACATTTTCAATCTATAATAAAATTTATTAGTTTTTTATATATTTTTGGCAATTTTATATTTTTATAGTATTTCAATTTTAATTTTATACAAAAAAATTTAAAATATATAAAGGTAATGTGTCATTTTTAATGTATTTAATATGCAATTTCAACAGTAATATAATTTCGTGTTAATTCTCTTAAAATTCTTTGAAGCAGTAGGTGGTTAAATTGAGGATATATTAGTTATTAAATGTGGATTTTTTACAACGAAACTTTCCATATGTGTTTTTTTTACAAATTATTTTCACTATAATATAATTGTAGAGCATCTCCAATATTATGAATATGAAAAAAATTGTATCATAGAACTTCCACAAATATTTTACAATTCCTTTAAATTGTAGATTTTTTGTGGAATAATTGTGGTAAAAAGAACTTGTTTGTTGTAGTGTTTTCTTGATTTGAATGATGCTACTTAGTCATTTTTGTATAATTGTTGATATATCGTTATTTTTGCTTATCATTTTTGAATCAAAGCTATAGAATTTGAAGAAACTTGGCCATTTTTATTTATTTGTAGTTAGTTGGTTCTTATATGTTCATTTGTTAGTTTGTTCATCTCCATAAGTTGGATCTGATCTGTTTCCATCCATTACGAACTTTGGTCTTGATGTATTTACTTGAAGTTATAGAAAATTGTTTTTGATATAATTATATGGTTTTATGGTCTATACGGAATTATCATTATTTGATTATGACTAAAGTGTTTCAATTTCCATTTATTGTTTAATATTTTATGCCACTAGGTTAATAAAGCACATCTTTGCCACCATAGGTTTTCACATTGTCCCCATGCTTACATCAAGCACATATTCTTTTTTTTTTCAATATTATTGTTATATATTATGACAAATGAAAAGAATATATAATTTTAAGAAAATTATTGTGGAACAAAAACATACTATTTCTTCTCGAAACCACATCTATTGATTATCATAGATTTAAATGTAGTTTTGTAAAGCCGCACCCCATATTGTGTTGCGTAAAGAACTAGTGGGATTACAATGCTGTATTATGGAGAAGGTGATTCTGTCATCTAATCGTGAATAATTTGCTTAGTTTTAAATAATACATATTATTGTGTTTATGAATCTTACATTGTTTTGTTAAATATAATTGTATATATTTTATGAATAAAAATATTATTAATGTTTATATTCGTATAGAATATATATGTAAAATGGAAAAGTATGGATAGAATTTTTATTTTATTTTTAGCATTGCTTAGATATATTTTTCACCGGAGGCGTTTACTTTGAAGAAGGCATTGCTGGGAAGTGTCAAATTCCGGTGGCTTAACTTTACCGGTTGCCGGAATTTAGATATTTTTGTAAGTCCTAGATATTTTTGTAACTTTACAGGTGACCCCTTTCTTCCTTCAACCAGGAAAAAGAAATGGTTTTATTACCGTGGTAAAACTACAAACTTTGACAGTTCCTACAAACAGGGTGAGGATGAAAGGCCATCGAGGATAAGGATGGTGTGTGGGAGAATAACGATGGTGTTAGGGGAATTTCCATTGCCCCTCAAACACACTTCTCCATTGCCCAAACTCAGACTCAACATCATACGCAGGCTTACAGTCACTTGTGTGGGATGGGTAAGCACTTTTATCTTATTTCTTTGTTTTCAGACTTCCACAGTTCAGGATTCTGGGAAAAACCTGTCATCAATTTTAAAGAATTATTCTCTAAAATTGATAGGACCCTGAAGGCATACTGGGGCCTCCCCAAGGCGGGCACATTGCCAGAAGAGAAACGGAATAGAGGGAACACCTCCTTCGCCACGAACTAGACCGAAGGCGAGTTGCTCGACAGGTGAAAATATTCCTTCTGCCCTGTAAATATATATGGAATGATTTTAATTATGTCTCCAGGGGATCACAAATATCTCCTATCGTGCTTTAGGACATTGGTTGGTTTTCCTGAGATGATTAGGTTGTTTCATTAGGGTCGGGTGGTACTGGAGACTGTTGCAGATCTTGTAGAATTTATTTTAGAAATGGAAGCCCAAGAAATCGAATATGAAATTGCAAGATGCAGACCAACATATGTATTGGATTTGCTATGCACAAATACCTGTGCCTTCATCAAATAAACAACCTCGTAAAATGAAAATGAAACTAAAAAATGATGATGATGATGAGACAAGTAATGCATTAATGTCAACACCATCTTAAGCTGTGGCATGATTCATCTCCCAGTACCGTTACATCTTTCCTTTCTAGGCCAAAAACTTCCTCTGCTTTTTTGGCCAGAGAATGACCTCAGAAACATAAGCCAAAAACCCTCCCATGCTAAAGGACCAAGCTTCCGCTTATGTTTTTCATAGCGTACTACTTTTACAAATGCGTTCAAGCTCTATTAAAATAAGTTAAGGATAGATGATGAAATCACATTTATTTTTGTTTTTAGAATACTCGTTCTACAAATGCTCACAAACTCTATCTGATGACGATGACTTTTTACGTCTTTTAAACCAAATTGGCCTATAGGATCTGAAAAATTGTGTAAACAAGGAAAGGTAGGGTTTGGTGCGGTCACGCCGGGCTCCAAGGCGAAGCTGGACGCCATGTATGTCAAGTTGGTGAAGGAGATCCCTTACAATGTGTCTGTGTTGGAGATCAGCCAGGGTATCCTACCCTATGATCTCTTTGCTCTTGCTCCTTCACCGAACGGACAACTTGCATTTTGTAACTATATGAAGAAAATTCTACAAATATTTTGACATATTTTCAAAATAGAAGATAATTCTACAAAATTATTTTCTTACGAGACTATCTGATTTTGCAGTCTGTGTAAGTCTGGAAGATAAGCTACTGTAATGGAGTCCGTTTCATGTTTATTGTTAAACAGGATGGTGGCATTTCGTTACGGTAGTTATGGTCCATATACTCTGAAATTATTCATGGGGTACCGCTTAGGGGAAAAGTAGATATGGGTCCTGGTGATTTACAAAATGAAATTATTTTAATTACGACTGATTTGCGGGCCCATCAGTGTTTCTAGAAGGGATCCTTGTAACGCACCAAAAATACCAACACAAGGACAACACAGTGAAATACAGGATAACTTTTTTTTTTTGACTTGCTTTGACTCAACACGACACAACATGTCGTCACAAGGTTACAGCCAACACTTGGAACCACTTGTTAAAGGGAAGACCACAAGGTCAGCACGGAAACGTTCACACTTATCAAGGACAATTTATTTTTCTTTTTGACGAGACAACATGGAAGTCCAACCACATGACACACTCATAGCTAGGGCAAGCCACAGTAAGAAATGGTCAGGGTTTATTTATTTTGGTAAGACACCCTTTTAGCTCATGACTTAAGTTTTCAGAAGGAATCAATATATGGTTCGCACAAATTCATCTCACCAACTAAGTTAATTTCTTAGACACTGTGGAGTAGTTCACTTAAAGTCTTCTCCTACTTACTAAATCTTAATATCTTCCAGAAAATAACCATTGTTTTCCTTTAAGCTTGTTTAAGAGTTCACCCCAAAGGGATAGTGTTTGCTAGTTTAGCTAGGGGTATCAATTTATAAATGTTTACTTCACAAGGATGTTTTCATTTTGATCACTCATGGAAGTATTTGATTTCAAATAGATCACCTTTACATTTATTTGTTGAATATAAAATTATTATTTTTGTTTAGCTTCATTAAGGGTTAACCGACTCATTTTACTTTACTTATAAAATATTGTCACTAAGTCTTAGAAAGATTTAACTTAACAATTTATTCTCAAGATCAAAGTTTTACAATACTCATATCAATGTAAAGATTGAATGCCATTTCTCACAAGGATAATTTCAAGCTTAACTACACAAGAACAAGACACTTTATTTCACCATTACCAAACAATACCAGGCAAGAGGTCATATCAACTCTCTTTACAAGCAATGTTACACAATTTAAAACACATTGGACATTTTTACAAGGAACTTCATAATGGTATAGATGAAACTTTTACACTCTTTTCTTCTAGTCTACTCGCATAATCCATCTGCACAAATATTAACTAAAGTCAGTTCGCAAGAACTGAGCATGTTAAGGCTACACAATGCAATAATAAGCTAACAATTAACAATATCAAGAAAAGAATATTCTAAATTCAGAAATGGATTAGAACACAACTCACAACTCCAATATTAATCTCATGAGAGAGAAAACTAAATCATCCAACAAGGAGAAAGTCCAAATACTAGTAAGAACAAAATTACATAAATCAAGGCAAGACCTTATGGGTTGGAAACAAGAAAGTCAAGAGTGTTGATATCTCCTTCATGTAATGCTATGGGTTACGTGATAGGAATCTAAAATTTACTCCATCCAACTAAAGGGGTCCAAGAGAAGACAAGCGTAGTAATTATGATCGTAGGCGCGAAGCAAAAATGACGTTATCCAATTCTTCCAGGGGGCTCCAAAGTAATATGGGTTCAGTGCCCTTAAAAGAACGCAACTATAGTTTTGGTTTTAACCAAGGAGTTTACCACTACCTCCTTATCGGATTTCTTAAAACGTAGTACTAGTTAACCAAAACAAATCCACTTTTCCAAACGCGTACGAAAGAGACACGGAAAGGGCCATTAT
The DNA here is from genome assembly GCA_019776745.2 of Taxus chinensis. Classification (NCBI taxonomy): domain Eukaryota; kingdom Viridiplantae; phylum Streptophyta; class Pinopsida; order Cupressales; family Taxaceae; genus Taxus; species Taxus chinensis. Next base: position 183,489,398 of record CM034148.1, read on the forward strand.
TCTACCAACAAACCCTATCCTAATCGTAAACTTCTCTACATAATATAAGGGAAGACTAAACCCAAAAGTCGTTAATAATTTTTTTATATAATTCAGACAATGTCAATAAACATTAAAATAAAAATTGATTTCCCTAACAAGGCCACAAACTGGGACCTTTTTGTAACCAAGTTTGAAGTATACGGTATTCGAGTTCGAAAACAAAGGGATTCGATACGCAGAGGGCAAAACACCAACGATGCCCCAGAATCAAAAGACCTTACCCCGAGTACAAGCACAAAACCAAGAACCAACGCACATAGCTATCAGAAGGGTACAGCAGTGCAGTCAGGCCTAGAAGTTATATGGACTCCTTGAAAATAGGTATAGATGATGAAAATCACTTTATTTTTGTTTTTAGAATACCTCGTTCTACAAATGCTCACAAACTCTATCTGGAGACGAGGACTTTTTACGTCTTTTAAACCAAATTGGCCTATAGGATCTGAAAAAAATTGTGTAAACAAGGAAAGGTAGGGTTTGGTGCGGTCACGCCGGGCTCCAAGGCGAAGCTGGACGACCATGTATGTCAAGTTGGTGAAGGAGATCCCTTACAATGTGTTCTGTGTTGGAGATCAGCCAGGGTATCCTACCTATGATCTCTTTGCTCTTGCTCCTTCACCGAACGGACAACTTGCATTTTGTAACTATATGAAGAAAATTCTACAAATATTTTGACATATTTTCAAAATAAGAAGATAATTCTACAAAATTATTTTCTTACGAGACTATCTGATTTTGCAGTCTGCAGGATAACTTTTTTTTTTTTGACTTGCTTTGACTCAACACGACACAACATGTCGTCACAAGGTTACAATCAACACTTGGAATCATTTGTTACGGGGAAGACCACAAGGTCAGCACGGAAACGTTCACACTTATCAAAGACAATTTATTTTTCTTTTGACAAGACAACATGAAAGTCCAATCCACATGACACACTCACGGCTAGGGCAAGCCACAGTAAGAAATGGTTAGGGTTTATTTATTTTGGTAAGACGCCCTTTAGCTCATGACTTAAGTTTTCAGAAGGAAATCAATATATGGTTTGCACAAATTCATCTCACCAACTGAGTTAATTTCTTATACACTGAAGAGTAGTTCACTTAAAGTCTTCTCCTACTTACTAAATCTTAATATCTTCCAGAAACTAACCATTGTTTTCCTTTAAGCTTGTTTAAGAGTTCACCCCAAAGGGATAGTGTTCGCTAGTTTAGCTAGGGGTATCAATTAATAAATGTTTACCTCACAAAGGATGTTTTCATTTTGATCACTCATGGAATTATTTGATTTCAAATAGATCACCTTTACATTTATTTGTTGAATATAAAATCATTATTTTTGTTTAGCTTCTTTAAGGGTTAACCGACTCATTTTACTTTACTTATAAAATATTGTCGCTAAGTCTTAGAAAGATTTAACTTAATAATTTATTCTCAAGATCAAAGTTTTACAATACTCATATCAATGTAAAGATTGAATGCCATTTCTCACAAGGATAATTTCAAGCTTAACTACACAAGAACAAGACACTTTATTTCACCATTACCAAACAATACAAGGCAAGAGATCATATCAACTCTCTTTACAAGCAATGTTACACAATTTACAACACATTGGACATTTTTTTTTACAAGGAACTTCATAATGGTACAGATGAAACTTTTACACTCTTTTCTTCTAGTCTACTCGCATAATCCATCTGCACAAATATTAACTAAAGTCAGTTCGCAAGAACTGAGCATGTTAAGGCTACACAATGCAATAATAAGCTAACAATTAACAATATCAAGAAAAGAATATTCTAAATTCAGAAATGGATTAAAACACAACTCACAACTCCAATATTAATCTCATGAGAGAGAAAACTAAATCATCCAACAAGGAGAAAGTCCAAATACTAGTAAGAACAAAATTACATAAATCAAGGCAAGACCTTATGGGTTGGAAACAAGAAAGTCAAGAGTGTTGATATCTCCTTCATGTAATGCTATGGGTTACGTGATAGGAATCTAAAATTTACTCCATCCAACTAAAGGGGTCCAAGAGAAGACAAGCGTACTAATTATGATCGTAGGCGCGAAGCAAAAATGACGTTATCCAATTCTTCCAGGGGGCTCCAAAGTAATATGGGTTCGATGCCCTTAAAAGAACGCAACTATAGTTTTGGTTTTAACCAAGGAGTTTACCACTACCTCCTTATCGGATTTCTTAAAACGTAGTACTAGTTAACCAAAACAAATCCACTTTTCCAAACGCGTACGAAAGAGACACAGAAAGGGCCATTATTCTACCAACAAACCCTATCCTAATCGTCAACTTCTCTACATAATATAAGGGAAGACTAAACCCAAAAGTCGTTAATAATTTTTTTATATAATCCAGACAATGTCAATAAACATTAAAATAAAAATTGATTTCCCTAACAAGGCCACAAACTGGGACCTTTTTGTAACCAAGTTTGAAGTATACGGTATTCGAGTTCGAAAACAAAGGGATTCGATACGCAGAGGGCAAAACACCAACGATGCCCCAGACTCAAAAGACCTTACCACGAGTACAAGCACAAACCAAGAACCAACGCACATAGCTATCAGGAAGGTTACGCAGTGCAGTCAGGCCTAGAAGTTCTATGGACTCCTTGCCAAAGGTATAGAAGATGGAAAATTTTACCCGATCCATGTGGGCTTATCGAGGAAAAGTCTTAGCAAATATCAAACAGATAAATATAACAGCCACCTATGATATTATCACTGAAATCAGCTGTCATCTAACAGGAAACGAGTTCACGAGTCCAATACCATGGATTCACCTACAACTTTTGTTTCAGTCCAGCTAGTAATAGGTTGCTTGCGACCCTTAATAAAAATTGTAGAAATTTCATTCAGTTAAACTTACAATGTTTCCCCTTGCTTTAATCAAACAAGAGTTTACATCAAGAAATAGGTATAGTAATACTCTCAACACGTGGAGGCCAAATAGATGCCAGGTTATCCCTCATCTAGACTAGGTACAACAGTCAACCATGTACAGTTCTAAAACAAACCCCAAATGCCATTTTCTAATCAAACATAAAGTAAGGAATGCCCATAGGCTTAAACAAGTTTCAGACACAACGTCACTATTAATGTACCTTTTAGCAAGACAAGAGAGCCTTAAACAGGAAATGCGTATTTACTCAACCAAAAGAGGTATGTAGGCTTAACCTTCTATTTAGTAACCTTCAATTATAACTACCATCACAGAATTCTTTTAAAAGAGGGTCATATAAGCAAACCAAAACTCAATAATGTTTCCTTCCCTACGAACTAGACTGCCTCACTCAATATTGCAGTAACCCATTTAGACAAATATGAAATAGAGTAAGCTATAAGAGAGGAAGGAACATTCCAAGCAAAATCAGCGAAATTGGAATAAGATTTAAAGGAACAACCACACAATCAGGCAGTGATATAAACAACCATGAAAACATCTAGTCTAGGCGCCATTCAAGAGGAAAGAAAATTCATTTCAAGATACTGAAAGAAGGTAGAAAACTATTACAAGGGGTAGATTTAACATGCCTGGTTTAAAACGCCATCTCCACATGCCTATGATTGTTTCAATGATGTTGCTTGCCTTTAACCCAAAGTGCTTTGCGAGCTCGAGCTAGCGCCACAATCACGCAGTAAAAAACAGCTACAAACCAACCCCATGATTTGAAGCTCGGACACGAGACATATTGATTACACCACGCTCCTGGCTCGGGTAGGCATCTACCGTGATGATACACAACCTTTTCCTTCATCAGATTTGGGGATAGCGTCAAAATCTCGGTGCAAACATTGCAGCTGTAGCTTGCTAGATCTGGTTCCTCCATAAATTCCCTCAGACACACTGCATCTGTCATATATGTGAGAACTGTTTTATGATATGTACAGTCTTCAAACTCAACAGAATAACCCACATCATGACCTAGTTTAACACCCATTTCCTGTGCAACTCGAGAAGCCACACTCATTGTTGCGACTCCATGTGGCTGTGTGCACCCAATCTTCCCTAGTTTTGTATACCCTGCTTCATATAAATACTGAGGTATCTGTGTCGTCTTCCCTGATCCAGTCTCCCCCACAACAACAACAATCTGATGATCATTTATGACCTGAATCAACTCTTCTCTCAAAGCATCGATGGGAAGCATCTTCCTTTCTTGCTGGAGAGACATTGTTTTTAGCTTAGTATTATCATCATGGTCATCCTCATCCTTATCTCCTTCAAGTACTGATGCCATGATAAACTGAACTTCATCTTCGTCCTCATGTTTATTCAATTCAACACTTTTCTTATCGGCCTCAGCCATGATCTTGCTAATAAAAAAAATATCTACTTAAAACAAACACTAGAGCGAAATCCTAAATGTAAATACCTGTCCACCTGCTTCAGTATCATCAATGCCCTTTGACAAGAATCTGAGCCTTCACGTCCTGTAATAGTTTACTGTTTCCTTAAAAGAAAATCCCTGTGAAAGAAATCTCTAAAAATACATCTCTTTCCCCCCCCAGTGAAGAACACAAGAATATCTCCTAAAAGCTCTTGCAAGGCAAACTGTGCTTCATGAATATTCAGACAAGATACAGATCCACGACTGAGAGATTCTCTTCCATGCGTTACAGCGTAAAACAAGTAAAGTCTCAACAGAGAATCTCTGTAATAAATTTCATCGGGTCTCCTGGCAACACTCTCACTGTCACTTAATCGATTTTGATGAAAATATCTTAAAGGAGAGTCCCGAATTTTGAGGATGCGTTGATACTGAACAGATAACAGTGCAGTTGGACACCCTGCTCGTTGGAAGCACTTAAAACAGCGTCTGCCACAGCTGCAAGATTTGATCGAGCTCCTTCCATGATAAATTCACCACCTGGACAGAAGCGACTTTCCAAAACGAAAATGCAAGACAGCTCAACCAAAACTTTATCTCGTTCTTCTACTACAGCGGTGAGATTTTGCAACAGCTGGTCATGGCTGTGGTCGCGTGCAACCAGAACAGCATGATCAACACCCAAGGCTCCCTGGGGACGCCCTGCAGCACCTGTCACGCTTAACTCATTCTGACCTCTACGAGAAGGGAGGGAGGAACAGGCGGCTGCAACCAGAACAACATTTAGCAACAAAACACTCGGCCCCCATTCTAACCAGGACCCGCCAGGAGGAAAATCGTTGTGAAAACAGCCTGAGCGGCCATGGCAAGGAGAGGAACAGCAACAGAAAAGTTCCCAAACACCTGCGACTCCATTGGCCTGGGGTTTTTCCACACCATGGCCTCTCAAATCCCAACAAAACCAACCTCCTTGATCACGCGGCCAAAACAGGTCAAGGGGAGCAGTTAGCACGGGGCGCGAGAAATTTGCCAATCCAAGGAATTAAAGGAGGTGGGGCGGCTGGCAGAGGTAAGGCTGGCACCAGCAGATAGAATTTGACTTTAAAAATCATGTCCCCTCCAACCTGCGCCACACACCTACTCTCCCTTCTTTCCCACGCAAACCCTGCTTTCCTTCATTTATTATTTTTACTTATATTTTATTTCATTTCATTAACATCAATAGTAAGTTTGTAACTCAACTATAACATCCGAAGCGCTACTGCGAGCAAACAAGCATACAAAACTATAGAACAAAGTAATAGACCTGGTTTACGCTAAGTCGCATTTTAAATTTCGGCATTCTATCTATTTCTGAATTAAATATATCAATCAAACATACAATGACACGGTTCTATCGAACACGGTAGAATATTCATTTTATGACATTACAAATACAACAATAATATTATCTGAAGAAGAAGGTTCCCTCAATTTGGAACTCTATCTCCACGAATGAGAAACCGTCACATAAACAGCATGCGCGTTTACCTGCCATGAACATTATAAATACTAAAATCTTTAATCCATCCACGTTAGTTCACTGACTGGTTAAACTTCGTTGAATTAATATATATGTGATATATGGACAAGATTGCAGTTCAATGGTGAGGATGAAGGTTCGTTAAGTATAAATTCCTTACAATTTTTTTAGATAGATAAAGAAATAAATAAGATCCTGACTTTCCCTAGTCAAAGGAAGGCTTTCGTATACGATATAGATATACCTAAATTTAACGAGAGTAAACAACTGTATGTTAAAGGCTTCGAGTATAAATATACGCTTACTCAACAAGTATTAACAGTTATATATAGTAGGTTTTGATATAGAGATATGTTTATCACACAAATGTTATAAACTATATGTTAAAAGTTTCAATAGAAATATACACATAGTCAACATATACTGCAACGACCCAACAAGGAAAGGGTCACTACGCCATGAACCTGGGTAACTGCCAAATGGGGCATTACATTCTCCTCCCCTTAAGAAAGCATCGTCCTCGATGCTACATAACACAGAGGAAAGGAAAAAAAAAAGTACGTAACCAAGAACAGGTAAAGGGGAAATTACACCCTAGGGTTTGAAATTTAGCTGATTAAAGCACGGCCACAGGGTAGCCTTAGGAACATTTGGTAGAAATTTTAACTTTAAATGTTCTGTGAAGATTGGCAGTTCTTTCTTGTTTGTTATTTTCATTAGTCTCTTTCTATTAACATTATTCTTAGTTTAATTCCTTTTAAAAATCTCATCATTGAAGAGTTTTGGTTTATTCTTTATTGTGGGTGCCCAACATGAACTGCTACCACAACACCCTATCAGGTTCACAAGACACTACAGATTCACAAGCACACAAGTATATACTTCATGATTGTATCATACCACTAAAGGTTACTCAAATACGGAATAGAATAGGCACAGTCCACATAACGTAGTACTCAACACACATCAATGACTGACATACCAAATACTCAAACAAAAGAGTACTACAATCCACCAGACATTTCCTCAATTTGCATCAATGAAAAACTCACATAACAACAAACCATGCTACAGGTACATAGTGTCCACAAGGGAATCAATGACATGTCCACAACATCACAACACATAACCATCTGACATGAGTAACACATACATCAAAAGACCACTACCAAACATCACAATAACTCAACATATATCCTGAAACATCAACCATACCGACAAATATCATAAGCCTCCCTCAAACTCTTATGCCTCCCTCAAGTCTCTTATGCCTCCCTCAAACTCTTATGCCTCCCTCAAGTCTCTTATGCCTCCCTCAAACTCTTATGCCTCCCTCAAGTCCCTTATGCCTCCCTCAAACTCTTATGCCTCCCTCAAACTCTTTTGCCTCCCTCAAGGAGGCCGGTTGTCTCTCTGTGCCCAAGGCACATCGAGTTTGGACACTCCTAACCCAAGTGACATAATAACGCGTAGTTCTCCATAACCCGCTAGTCATATGTACCCCTTGGGGCGTACCCCCATACAACGAAGCGGGTCCATAGGTCCAACCAATCCATGGTGCATCCCATGACCCTATTCCACACATCACGACATTAGAACCAGCACAACAATCCAATCAAAGTGCCAAGTGGCAAAGTACAAGCCTTGGGCAAGGCGGTAAAAATTCCCAATTTAAAAGAAGACCCCAAAATCAAGCTAAAATAAATGACCAAATGGCCAAAGTTAGTATCAAATCCCCATGTTAGTGCCACAAACCAAGGAAATGCCCAAAATTGTAAAGCATTGCAATCAAGAAAAGATGCTGGTCCTTGCAAAAATAAAGTAAAAGCTCAATTTACGAATAAAATCAACTTATAATAATGTCACATTACGATAACTGTGTGGCCTTATCTAGCCACCAAAGGGGTACTCAACGAGTTGCTGGCACTCGGAACATCGAGCCTCAGCTCGTAAAATATATATATCAATCCCGCCACCCTTCGACAAGGCCAAACATAGTCATAGATACACTAGGGTTGCATACATACAACCACATAGGGAGAGAGGAAAGAGTCACATGTAATCTACTAAACCGAGTTTTGACTCGAGTTATTGACCCATGGTACACCATTCCTCACTCTTAACATACACTTCTACCGATCTCCCTCAGGGTCGGTTAGTGTAAGGCTCACAACATAACATGTAACTACATTACTAACACCATGGTGGTACACACATAGCTACCATAACGTCTCACGTATGGTAGGTATACGGGGTAGATCACAATTATACATTCACAGGGCACAATACATCACTTTACTACATTCTGCACCCAAGGTGCAATCACAATACGATAGGGTTCATACACTCACCGTATGACCCAAAATCACAACATGAAGCATTACATATTACACAACTCATATATACGATGAACATAATAACATCACAACATAACAATAATTACTTCATAACAAGGTAGTACACACATTTCTTCAGAACATGGTAAAAACATCATGATACAACTCATTTCTTTTAACATCAACTAGTCATACAACACATTGATACACCCACATATCACAATATGCCACAATGCTCCAACACTACGTCATCCACATTAGAATTCTTTTCACACATCACAAACAATAATTTACACGTGAATTCTTCTTAGAATCCACAAGAAGGAGAGAGAATACTCTCATCCCCAACACATCAACATGATGACAAATACGCACTGAGTGACATACACATCACGTGCGTTCACAATATCACAATTACGACAATAATCACATCACGCTTACAGCACATTACTCTTCCAATATAAATCATCATCATGCAACATCATCATCATCATGCAGTATCATCATATAACACCACCACCACCATGCAACATCACCATACAACACCAATCCGGCCCATAGGTTCGAGAGCATGAACCTACGCTCTGATACCAAACTGTAACGCACCAAAATTACCAACACAAGAACAACACAGTGAAATACAGGATAACTTTTTTTTTTTTTTTTTTGACTTGCTTTGACTCAACACGACACAACATGTCGTCACAAGGTTACAATCAACACTTGGAATCATTTGTTACGGGGAAGACCACAAGGTCAGCACGGAAACGTTCACACTTATCAAAGACAATTTATTTTTCTTTTGACAAGACAACATGAAAGTCCAATCCACATGACACACTCACGGCTAGGGCAAGCCACAGTAAGAAATGGTTAGGGTTTATTTATTTTGGTAAGACGCCCTTTAGCTCATGACTTAAGTTTTCAGAAGGAAATCAATATATGGTTTGCACAAATTCATCTCACCAACTGAGTTAATTTCTTATACACTGAAGAGTAGTTCACTTAAAGTCTTCTCCTACTTACTAAATCTTAATATCTTCCAGAAACTAACCATTGTTTTCCTTTAAGCTTGTTTAAGAGTTCACCCCAAAGGGATAGTGTTCGCTAGTTTAGCTAGGGGTATCAATTAATAAATGTTTACCTCACAAAGGATGTTTTCATTTTGATCACTCATGGAATTATTTGATTTCAAATAGATCACCTTTACATTTATTTGTTGAATATAAAATCATTATTTTTGTTTAGCTTCTTTAAGGGTTACCGACTCATTTTTCTTTACTTATAAAATATTGTCGCTAAGTCTTAGAAAGATTTAACTTAATAATTTATTCTCAAGATCAAAGTTTTACAATACTCATATCAATGTAAAGATTGAATGCCATTTCTCACAAGGATAATTTCAAGCTTAACTACACAAGAACAAGACACTTTATTTCACCATTACCAAACAATACAAGGCAAGAGATCATATCAACTCTCTTTACAAGCAATGTTACACAATTTACAACACATTGGACATTTTTTTACAAGGAACTTCATAATGGTACAGATGAAACTTTTACACTCTTTTCTTCTAGTCTACTCGCATAATCCATCTGCACAAATATTAACTAAAGTCAGTTCGCAAGAACTGAGCATGTTAAGGCTACACAATGCAATAATAAGCTAACAATTAACAATATCAAGAAAAGAATATTCTAAATTCAGAAATGGATTAAAACACAACTCACAACTCCAATATTAATCTCATGAGAGAGAAAACTAAATCATCCAACAAGGAGAAAGTCCAAATACTAGTAAGAACAAAATTACATAAATCAAGGCAAGACCTTATGGGTTGGAAACAAGAAAGTCAAGAGTGTTGATATCTCCTTCATGTAATGCTATGGGTTACGTGATAGGAATCTAAAATTTACTCCATCCAACTAAAGGGGTCCAAGAGAAGACAAGCGTACTAATTATGATCGTAGGCGCGAAGCAAAAATGACGTTATCCAATTCTTCCAGGGGGCTCCAAAGTAATATGGGTTCGATGCCCTTAAAAGAACGCAACTATAGTTTTGGTTTTAACCAAGGAGTTTACCACTACCTCCTTATCGGATTTCTTAAAACGTAGTACTAGTTAACCAAAACAAATCCACTTTTCCAAACGCGTACGAAAGAGACACAGAAAGGGCCATTATTCTACCAACAAACCCTATCCTAATCGTCAACTTCTCTACATAATATAAGGGAAGACTAAACCCAAAAGTCGTTAATAATTTTTTTATATAATCCAGACAATGTCAATAAACATTAAAATAAAAATTGATTTCCCTAACAAGGCCACAAACTGGGACCTTTTTGTAACCAAGTTTGAAGTATACGGTATTCGAGTTCGAAAACAAAGGGATTCGATACGCAGAGGGCAAAACACCAACGATGCCCCAGACTCAAAAGACCTTACCACGAGTACAAGCACAAACCAAGAACCAACGCACATAGCTATCAGGAAGGTTACGCAGTGCAGTCAGGCCTAGAAGTTCTATGGACTCCTTGCCAAAGGTATAGAAGATGGAAAATTTTACCCGATCCATGTGGGCTTATCGAGGAAAAGTCTTAGCAAATATCAAACAGATAAATATAACAGCCACCTATGATATTATCACTGAAATCAGCTGTCATCTAACAGGAAACGAGTTCACGAGTCCAATACCATGGATTCACCTACAACTTTTGTTTCAGTCCAGCTAGTAATAGGTTGCTTGCGACCCTTAATAAAAATTGTAGAAATTTCATTCAGTTAAACTTACAATGTTTCCCCTTGCTTTAATCAAACAAGAGTTTACATCAAGAAATAGGTATAGTAATACTCTCAACACGTGGAGGCCAAATAGATGCCAGGTTATCCCTCATCTAGACTAGGTACAACAGTCAACCATGTACAGTTCTAAAACAAACCCCAAATGCCATTTTCTAATCAAACATAAAGTAAGGAATGCCCATAGGCTTAAACAAGTTTCAGACACAACGTCACTATTAATGTACCTTTTAGCAAGACAAGAGAGCCTTAAACAGGAAATGCGTATTTACTCAACCAAAAGAGGTATGTAGGCTTAACCTTCTATTTAGTAACCTTCAATTATAACTACCATCACAGAATTCTTTTAAAAGAGGGTCATATAAGCAAACCAAAACTCAATAATGTTTCCTTCCCTACGAACTAGACTGCCTCACTCAATATTGCAGTAACCCATTTAGACAAATATGAAATAGAGTAAGCTATAAGAGAGGAAGGAACATTCCAAGCAAAATCAGCGAAATTGGAATAAGATTTAAAGGAACAACCACACAATCAGGCAGTGATATAAACAACCATGAAAACATCTAGTCTAGGCGCCATTCAAGAGGAAAGAAAATTCATTTCAAGATACTGAAAGAAGGTAGAAAACTATTACAAGGGGTAGATTTAACATGCCTGGTTTAAAACGCCATCTCCACATGCCTATGATTGTTTCAATGATGTTGCTTGCCTTTAACCCAAAGTGCTTTGCGAGCTCGAGCTAGCGCCACAATCACGCAGTAAAAAACAGCTACAAACCAACCCCATGATTTGAAGCTCGGACACGAGACATATTGATTACACCACGCTCCTGGCTCGGGTAGGCATCTACCGTGATGATACACAACCTTTTCCTTCATCAGATTTGGGGATAGCGTCAAAATCTCGGTGCAAACATTGCAGCTGTAGCTTGCTAGATCTGGTTCCTCCATAAATTCCCTCAGACACACTGCATCTGTCATATATGTGAGAACTGTTTTATGATATGTACAGTCTTCAAACTCAACAGAATAACCCACATCATGACCTAGTTTAACACCCATTTCCTGTGCAACTCGAGAAGCCACACTCATTGTTGCGACTCCATGTGGCTGTGTGCACCCAATCTTCCCTAGTTTTGTATACCCTGCTTCATATAAATACTGAGGTATCTGTGTCGTCTTCCCTGATCCAGTCTCCCCCACAACAACAACAATCTGATGATCATTTATGACCTGAATCAACTCTTCTCTCAAAGCATCGATGGGAAGCATCTTCCTTTCTTGCTGGAGAGACATTGTTTTTAGCTTAGTATTATCATCATGGTCATCCTCATCCTTATCTCCTTCAAGTACTGATGCCATGATAAACTGAACTTCATCTTCGTCCTCATGTTTATTCAATTCAACACTTTTCTTATCGGCCTCAGCCATGATCTTGCTAATAAAAAAAATATCTACTTAAAACAAACACTAGAGCGAAATCCTAAATGTAAATACCTGTCCACCTGCTTCAGTATCATCAATGCCCTTTGACAAGAATCTGAGCCTTCACGTCCTGTAATAGTTTACTGTTTCCTTAAAAGAAAATCCCTGTGAAAGAAATCTCTAAAAATACATCTCTTTCCCCCCCCCCAGTGAAGAACACAAGAATATCTCCTAAAAGCTCTTGCAAGGCAAACTGTGCTTCATGAATATTCAGACAAGATACAGATCCACGACTGAGAGATTCTCTTCCATGCGTTACAGCGTAAAACAAGTAAAGTCTCAACAGAGAATCTCTGTAATAAATTTCATCGGGTCTCCTGGCAACACTCTCACTGTCACTTAATCGATTTTGATGAAAATATCTTAAAGGAGAGTCCCGAATTTTGAGGATGCGTTGATACTGAACAGATAACAGTGCAGTTGGACACCCTGCTCGTTGGAAGCACTTAAAACAGCGTCTGCCACAGCTGCAAGATTTGATCGAGCTCCTTCCATGATAAATTCACCACCTGGACAGAAGCGACTTTCCAAAACGAAAATGCAAGACAGCTCAACCAAAACTTTATCTCGTTCTTCTACTACAGCGGTGAGATTTTGCAACAGCTGGTCATGGCTGTGGTCGCGTGCAACCAGAACAGCATGATCAACACCCAAGGCTCCCTGGGGACGCCCTGCAGCACCTGTCACGCTTAACTCATTCTGACCTCTACGAGAAGGGAGGGAGGAACAGGCGGCTGCAACCAGAACAGCATTTAGCAACAAAACACTCGGCCCCCATTCTAACCAGGACCCGCCAGGAGGAAAATCGTTGTGAAAACAGCCTGAGCGGCCATGGCAAGGAGAGGAACAACAACAGAGAAGTTCCCAAACACCTGCGACTCCATTGGCCTGGGGTTTTTCCACACCATGGCCTCTCAAATCCCAACAAAACCAACCTCCTTGATCACGCGGCCAAAACAGGTCAAGGGGAGCAGTTAGCACGGGGCGCGAGAAATTTGCCAATCCAAGGAATTAAAGGAGGTGGGGCGGCTGGCAGAGGTAAGGCTGGCACCAGCAGATAGAATTTGACTTTAAAAATCATGTCCCCTCCAACCTGCGCCACACACCTACTCTCCCTTCTTTCCCACGCAAACCCTGCTTTCCTTCATTTATTATTTTTACTTATATTTTATTTCATTTCATTAACATCAATAGTAAGTTTGTAACTCAACTATAACATCCGAAGCGCTACTGCGAGCAAACAAGCATACAAAACTATAGAACAAAGTAATAGACCTGGTTTACGCTAAGTCGCATTTTAAATTTCGGCATTCTATCTATTTCTGAATTAAATATATCAATCAAACATACAATGACACGGTTCTATCGAACACGGTAGAATATTCATTTTATGACATTACAAATACAACAATAATATTATCTGAAGAAGAAGGTTCCCTCAATTTGGAACTCTATCTCCACGAATGAGAAACCGTCACATAAACAGCATGCGCGTTTACCTGCCATGAACATTATAAATACTAAAATCTTTAATCCATCCACGTTAGTTCACTGACTGGTTAAACTTCGTTGAATTAATATATATGTGATATATGGACAAGATTGCAGTTCAATGGTGAGGATGAAGGTTCGTTAAGTATAAATTCCTTACAATTTTTTTAGATAGATAAAGAAATAAATAAGATCCTGACTTTCCCTAGTCAAAGGAAGGCTTTCGTATACGATATAGATATACCTAAATTTAACGAGAGTAAACAACTGTATGTTAAAGGCTTCGAGTATAAATATACGCTTACTCAACAAGTATTAACAGTTATATATAGTAGGTTTTGATATAGAGATATGTTTATCACACAAATGTTATAAACTATATGTTAAAAGTTTCAATAGAAATATACACATAGTCAACATATACTGCAATGACCCAACAAGGAAAGGGTCACTACGCCATGAACCTGGGTAACTGCCAAATGGGGCATTACAATCCTCTTTTTGCTGTATTGTTTTTATTCTTTTTTTCCTGACACAGTTCTATCATGGAATTAATATTTTTTTTTCCAAAAGAAGGTCGCTTCTCCTTTATTGAATTGAGATTTGTAATGTTCAAGGAAATTTCTTTAATATATCCTACCTATTTTAAACTATTATCATATATATTTCATCAATTTGAATAATTTTAATCATGTATGTTATGATTAGAAAATTGATGATAAATCAAAAAATAAAGACATGAATAGATGTTTTTTTTTTTGTTTTGGATGCTAAAACATTTTTATGATTGACAAAGGTGTCGCTCATGTAGAAGAATCCCGAACTCCTCTGTCAGAGGAAGAGTGCAGGGCAACAATAGATGAATTGTGGCCTAACAGATTTAAGTAAGCCATTAAGGAAACACTCTAGTTGAAGATATGACTTAAATCGACAAAGAACATTGCATTGATTTTGTGAAGGACCAAGAGAAATTTGATTCTCAAGCTTGACTCTAGAAGACACAACTACCAACTCTTTGTCTGTCAGTTTGTTGTAGACAGTCTCAAACTCTTTGAAAGTCTCTATTGATAGCATCTAGGGACTTCACAGACTGGGCCAGTTTTGCTAGGGATATGGCATATGACCCCACAACGTTGTCTTGCATAACAATATGAGTTCTATTTTTGCGAGCCACTTGAGAAACTTTGGAAGGGAAGGCACTGTGTGTCTTGAAGAGCTTTGTCCCAAAAGACCGGATTTTAAGGATATGTGGTAGTTTGATCCGTTAGCCCCTTTCAAAAGGGCTCTCATAGATGGCGCACACTATAAATTCAGGGCCACGGGACACTGTTTAAATGATTCCATATAACGAAAAACAGAACCAAATCTTTAGAGATCATGTATACACTGAGAAATTTTTGTCAGATCGTGTGAAGAACCAAGGTTAATTAAGAGCCAAAGCATTTTCTATGGAAGTCAATTAAAGAATCCGATGCAGTTCTAAATGAGTTGCAATTTACGCCGGAGAGGATAACAATGTTTAGTTTATTGGAGTTGTAAATTTACTATTTTAAGTTTGTGTGATGGGGAGAGAACAATATAGTAACTTCCAACAAAAAAAACATTGCCTACTATGCCTTGATGGATGTCTGTACGTTGTTATAAAGCTCGTATTTTGTTATGCACCACACGTATGTTTGTATAGGTGAGTTGATCGGGGTGAATATACAGTTGTTTTATTTGATGAAACAATCACAATGTCTCTTGATGATGACCATGTATTCTGTAAGATACAATTATGATATTCATTTAAAAGATAACATGTTGTATCATTTGGTTAAACACTTAACGTTTATTTACAAAAGTTCATATTTTGGCATTTATATGTTCCCAAAGCATAGACAGCAATCCCATTTTGTCAGTATCTGTCCGATTCTACTCCTGTTTACATTTGCCAGCATACTCGTCGCCTTGTTTCACCATATGCAACAAACAGGGCTCCAACCCAATTAGTTTAAATTTGCCAAAGTACTCCCAACCTGTGCCAAAGTATAGAGGAATTTTGTTAGATATAGTTGCAAATGTTTTGATAGACATGTATGCAGAATGTGGAACCTTACATAAAGACTTGTGAACTGTTTAACACAATGTAACTTATGTTCTTCACTCAAACATCTATCATAGATCATAGAATATATTTTACATCCAAACCATATTATACACATAAAATTCAAGCCCTCTCCGCTGTAACTTGCAACTCATTTGCAATTGCTAGTATATTTCATATTCAATTGTTAGTAGACTACATGTCATTCAAATTTTAATATCTTATTAATAAATATTTAATTTTATAAACATTGTAGTATTGTAGATAAAGAAAAACTAAAACCATTAACTAAAACAAAATTTTATAACTTTTTTATAGCATAAAATGTTCCAATAATTCACATTATTACATTTCCACATTAATATTGACAATGATTAATAGTAACACATAGCTAACTGACTTTATTGCTTGATTGAACCTTCTCATGTATTACTTCGTTCGTTCCTTGGGTGATGATCTTCTAGAAAGGAACGGCAGGGAGACTTCTGACATTTTTTTCATAATAATGGGTCTCCCTGCTCTCTACCCTAGACTTGTCGTTACTTGCTTTCCTGCGTTTTCAGTAAATTGTGATCGGCTGAGCCTATCTCTCACGCACGTTTGCAGAGAGATAGGCAGATTCGAACATGTGACCTGCAAAATACAAGGCAGGAGCCCCACCACTCTGCCACAGCATTGGTTGTTGAGAAATTTGAGTCTTTTTAATTAAATATTACCCCCGCGAACTTGCGTGAGGTTTAGGTAGATCCATTGTGATCTCCATATTATTATCCTTGGCAAGCAAACTTCGTTTGGTTTTCCCATTTTCATTGCGAATCATGCGTTTCTCTGATCTCTTCCCCATACTTTTCATTGCCTGCTTTGCTGCGTTTTTCAACAAATTTTGTTATACAGATGTTTATCCTTCATTTGAAACTTGTTCTCCTTTCGCCTGTAACAATTCTACCATTAGATACCCTTTTGAAACCTCAAATCGTACGAAATCATGCAACGAATTGGCTGTTGTTGACTGTCCCGATTATCAGACCACTTTGCTCTCTGGTATAGGAGAGTTATGTTATGACTATGTGTACAGGGTATTGGGAGGTATCACACAATCATCTTACTCCACTCGATCCATTCGAATCGCCCTTGATACCCGTCTCGATGATTGCTCTACTATTCCCATATGCACTAGTGATAACTATGATAAATTTTATCTAGCTGATGAATACGAATGGGGAACCATTCTTATCTGTAAAACAAAGCCACCTTACACGGCCAACATCAAGAACATCAAGGAAATCGAGTGTTCGCACTGCAGAAGCACAAACGTTTCTTGTTTCTTTGTGCCTCCACCATATATCGGTGATGTAGATGATAGTTGTAGCATATACTATGTTGTCGTTCCAGCCGACCAAAAATATAACAGCAGTGATGAAAAGAATCTACTGAAACTCATGCAGACAGGTTTTGAAATCAAATGGAACATCAGCGATGATTGTCATACTTGTGAGACTTCCGGTGGGCTATGTTATACTGACTTTATATTGACGGCACCTGTCTCGACTGCATCTGACTTGATTGCCTGCATTTGTACAGACGGCGCACACGAACACACCTGCCCTGATGGTAAGCACAAAGTAGCTCGTGGGTTTGTTTTAAAGGTTTTGTTTCAGTTGCAAATTCGCAACTTAGATTCAATATCTTACAGTAGAATATTTTGTGGTATTTTTGTTGAAGGAAAACTTCTGAACAAGAAGAAATGGTGGAAAACTCCTAGATATATAACAGGTAATTAACTTCTCATTATGCGATATTCCCAATTTTTTTCTTTTCGATATAAGTTTCCCGGTGACTGGGCAATTTCCCGGCGTATGGATTTTATTGCAGCAATATGTGTTCTATCTGGAATCTTCGCCACTGCAGCTATTATCACCATTTACGTCAAAATCAATGAAAAGAAAAGGGAGCAGAGAGAGGAGGAGCGTGACCTCAGAGCCTATATGGATCCCCTCGACTCCAGACCACCTTCCGTCGAAAATTTTTTACACGGAGGAATTCCCACCAGATACTCTTACCGTCAGATCAAACGATACACCAACAATTTTGCAGACAGACTTGGCCAAGGAGGATTCGGTACAGTTTACAAGGGTAAGCTTCCCAACGAAAGCCTGGTAGCTATTAAAGTTTTCGACAAATCTAAACATTGTCAAAATCAATTCATGAGTGAAGTTGCGACCTTGGGGAGGATCCACCATTTGCATTTGGTGAAGCTATTGGGTTATTGCTTTGAGGGATCTAAAAGAGCATTGGTCTACGAGTATATGGTGAATGGTTCGCTGGAGAAATATATACACGGAGGCTACCATATTAAATTGGACTGGAGACAATTATATTCCATTGCGATGGGAACAGCTCGTGGGATCGCATATTTACATGACGAATGCATAAGCCGCATCTTGCACTGTGATATAAAGCCTCACAATATACTCCTCGATGCAAATTTCTCCCCAAAGGTTGCAGATTTTGGTCTGGCGAAACTAATGGATAGAGAGGAAACCCATGTCTCCCTGACAGGTGCCAGAGGAACCCCTGGTTATGTGCCTCCAGAAGTGTGGTCCCGAAACAATGGATCGGTGACTGACAGATCAGATGTATACAGTTATGGTATGTTGCTGATGGAGATGGTCGGGGGAAGGAAGAACTTGGACATGAAAGCAACAAGGTCGAGCAGATTTTTCTACTCTGACTGGGCATTCAAACAAGTGGAAACTGGTGAATTTGGAACGCTGACAGAGGGAAATATATCAGATGATGAAGAAAAAAATGTGGCCAAAAAGTTGTGTTTGGTGGGACTGTGGTGCATTCAATACAGCCCCTCTCAACGGCCTTCAATGAGCAGAGTCATTCATATGTTGGAAGGAAGTGCTGAAATCACAATTCCTCCTCAGCCCTTTCCTGTGGAGACTTCAATCCAAACAACTGTCTCCACTGAATCATCCTCAACCATCTGATGTGCTCAATTTTTTTTTTTGTTTCTTCTAATAATTGTGTGTTTATGTTGGACATCGTAACATGCAAAATGTAATAGACTGGGTAGTGAGGTTAGGTGATATAGATGGTAGAGCAAAGTATTAAATTAGATAGGATATGGAATACTTTAAACAGGAACAATGAATATTTGATGGACATGATGCATAAATGGAATAGTTCCTTATTGCATATGTTAATGGCCCATCACCATGTAATTTCATCTTGTTCTGCAGCATTGCACAAATCATAGCTCTGATTCTCATAATATATGAGTGGATGATTAAGTAATCACTAGACTCATACTTCACAAATACGGTAAAATTATAAAGAGTTTTAGTATTTTTCTGTATTTTTTATTGGACGTCATAAAATTTTGTATTTTTCAGTTGCAATCAACGGATCATCAAGTATTGCTTATAAAGCTTTTAATAGTTCCAGGAAAATTAATGAGACCCCATTTTTTCTATAATTATCATATTTTTTTAGATCAAGTCTTTTTTCCATATTGAAAGACCATCATTTAATAGTCTTGGTACGAATGTTGCTACCTTCACTGCACTTTAAAACCCTGCTTTCCCTAATCAGTGTATTTATTATTGGTCCCTTAGATCAAATTTACTCTGATCAGTGTATTCATTATTGGTCCCTTAAATCTGTCAATAGTCTTTCGTCTCATAACTTTGATACATTACAAACAAACTCATTATAATTTGCAGAGTATAATTTTTCAAATTTGATGTATTTCGCATTTAGCAATAATGTTGTTTGATCTTTTTCTTGTTTCCCTGTTCGTTTGTTTCAATTTTACTTGATTGACTTTGGATAACAATATAGACTTCCACCAAAATATGTGTAGCATCTGTCCCCTCTTTCTTCTTCAGGTAAATTACTAAGCCATTTTTTATTCAGTTAAAAATAATACAAAATTACAATAGCTGAAAAAACAGCACAAACTGAAAACAACACAATTACAGTGCTATAATCTGGAAATCCGGATGTATTTGATGCGATGTTTTCATTATTTTCAATAACAAACCATAGATTAACTAGGGGTGGATACTAACTGTAACCTTCTTGGGCTCTATCACAGTGTTATTGACCTACTTAAGTTCAAGATCTGATTGTGTCATTGATTCTCCAACAATATCGATAAGATCTGATTGTGTCATTGAGTTCAGGTTGACCCTCAAGCAAAATGTATTAATGCCAGTCAATTTCTTGTTGACATTTACATGTTTTGTTTATAAAATTGAATGAAATCCATTCACTGTAAAGTCGTTGTATAGTTGTTGCAGTAATTAGATGGGTACGTAGGAGGACTAATAATTTTATTTATAAAATTGAATGAAATCCATTGACTCTCTAGTTGTTGCTGTAATTAGATGGGTACGTAGGAGGACTAATAATGGGTAGGTCGATTAATAATATGGAGGTCGTTGTTAAAATTCTAGTAAATTGTTTTTTTAACAAATTGTTGAAAAACCATAAGTATTATGAGGGTAAAAAGGATAAGACACTAGTATTTTAATGAAGGCGATGTACATAGCATTGGTATGTATGTATGTATGTAGAGAATAGTTAAAATCTGTTTATGTAAGGAATGGTGATTTCTCCAACTTAATATTCATATAACATAAAAAAAATTATTAGAAATGTAATAAAAATTGTAGAAAGTGTTAAGATAGATTATTGTACATATAGTAAAATTATTCCTTTTTTTTGTAGTTAGTGATATATGTAGTGCCCACTATTTCGACGTTGAAAACCACACCAAAATTTATTAATTCATTAGGGAAATTTTTGTGGGATTTTTTTTTTGTTTTAAAAGTCACAATGGTTATAAATATCGACTACGTTCAATTAATTCTCATTAACAAACTCTACCCATTTACAAGGTAGTCACAACTAAAAATTAAATAATTAAATATTGTTAGTCTATTTTCCAAATCAAACTCGGTCTATAATTCCCCTTCTAAAGTTTTTTTAAATTTTTTTAAAAATAATGACAACATTAATCTCATTCTTTACCCATTCAAAAATTCTTCTTAAGTTCATGATTTAATCATTTCCTAAGTTGATTTAAGTTTACTTTCCATAACCATTTAACACCCCTATCCATTATTTAGTTATCTAACTATATAGTTAAATTCTAAATAATCATTCGCAGTGCCTGAAACTAATAACCCTCTTCCTGGATGTTCAGAGCTTATGAGTGAGGAGATCCCCACCTAAGGTGGTTGTGTTAAAAGATCTCATATATCTGAATCTTCTGACTCCAACCCTGAGTGGGATTTCCCTCGTCCTGATGTGTTGTTAGTCTTGCCTCCACAACCTGGGACTTGGACATTTGTCACGAGATTTGAGGAGAAAAAAAACATTTTGAGCCTCTTGTTACTCAGTCAGCAACAACATTGGTTCCACCATTTACTTTTGGCGCTTTGGCAGGTTCTTCTGTGCCTCAATCATTTTTGTAGCTCTACCCTTGTGGATTTTTCTGTTGTGCTTTTTGGGCATTCTTTGTGGGACAATGAATTTTCGAGTCCCCCCCCTACTATCTAACCTTTTTTTTTTTTAATATAAAGGGTTGTTCCAATAGTAATTTCTAAATAATTCATTTCTTTTCTACTATTAACCAAATGACCATGCACAATATTATTGATTTAATTCCGAGCTAAACTTGTGTATTTATTTACCAAACCACAGTAAAAAGTAGTCATATCCTTTACTAACCCACTAAAAATCCCCTTTCCCATAATTCTCATACTATTAACTTAAATCATTGTATCCCACAAAAGGCCCACAAATTACTGTTTTTGGATTTAATCTCTACCATTACATTGATTCTTTTTGGGCCCTTAGATCTTAGGTAGTCACTACAACCCTAAAAATCCATATGAGTTTATGTAACGCCCACATTTTACACACACAAAAACAATACTAAAAATACCATAATATTTTTTTCTTGACTTCAATTTCCCACTACACAATGCCACAAGGGCTCCAAGTAAAGAAAATTCAACAAAGCACAAAACACATACATAAGTCATAAACTCACATAGACACACGACAATACCATATACATGTCGATGACACACTTTCTCCAATGAATCAAATGCTACCAATAACTCAGCCACAAGAAAAGGGACTTAAGGATTGACAAACCCACAAAACATCATTACCATGGTTACATCTAGGTTATGATTAACATTCCAATACCATTATTATGTAATTATAATTTTCTCCCTTTTCCACCTACAGATTCTTAAATCCGTTTCACATTCCACTTATTGTTTGACCATTTAATTTTGCTCTTTATCCCTTATGACAATCTCCATAACTTACATAAGTATTTTACATATTTCAAATTTCATACAAAGATCATAATTCTCTCATTCTTATGTTAAGATTATGCTTCTCAAATGCTTATTCAAAGTTTAAAATTTACCCTTTCTACACAAGTGAATCTAATGTGATGTGAAGATGAAATCTTAGGATTAAGGGAGACTGAGATTCAAGATAGATTTTTCCTAATAACATTCTTCGATCACAGTATAGTTATTTCCCTACCATAGTTATTATAGTTTAATATCTTGTTGAATTCCATATATATATATATATATATATATATATATCTTTTGATTTCTTTAAGTTTGATCGCACCAAGGCAATTCATATTCTTTGTAACACATGAAAAAGTTTAATTAATTTATAAGGACACCAAGAGTGACATTATTCCTAACCTCAAATCTTTTTTTACTCTTATATGATTTACTCTTACATCGCATTTTGGTCTCATTATTAGCATATTTTTATAATAGGAGTTCTAAAAGTATTTGACTAACATCTTGAAGAAGTATATGATTGGAAGAACTATAACTGCACACGAACCTCTAGTTAACCTCCCAATCAAATGAGGTTTAGTTTAATTCCAATTGCACCTAAGAATCTATGCCTCAAATATAAAAGAGTTTAAGGTGAAAGGACATGCTTATGATAGATAACCTTCATGAAATACCAAGGTGATATTTTGATTGAAACCAAGGTAACACATTTAGCTGAGAGTAACTAAGAAGTTCATTTATAAGATTTTAATACCTAGAAAAACTATTGCATGATCTCCATTTAAGTTGTCAGGATCCAACATGGATTTCATTCACTGATGAAGATAATTGCTAGATCTAATTTCGTAAGACCTGGCAATCCAATAGGATAATAAGGGAGTAATAACACTACTTAATCCACAGATGGTAAGGTTACACCACATAGTCGTTGCTTCAAACAAGGACTCTTTAGGTGACTTCCAATGTGGTCTTCACCACTCAACATGGTTTCAAACCTGAAGAGAAACCATTCTCCTCGTGGTTACCAAAACTTGAACAAAACCACTTACTCCAGATAAAGTTGGATCATGTTGTTCCTAAAAGATGGGTTCATGACAATGTCGCTAAACATAACATGTAACTCCCGTAAAAACAACCCATTTGAGACCCAAGAAACAACCTAGGATTAGATAGGAAAATTATGGAATAATTTTTTTTTGTTTAAAAGTGTCTTCAATCAGGTTACAAGACAACCGTTTTCACAAACAAGGTTCCAGATCAATACTAATTTACTAGACTATATTTTTTTTTCTCTATTAGCAATTATTAAAGGTCACAAGGTCAAAATTTAGGGTTGGAAAACTCAATTAGGTTAAGAGGGTAATTTCACACTACACCACTCTCTAATTGGCTTAAAAGATTCAACTTGTTTTTTCTTAGAATTAACGCTATCACAACTTCCTTAAAACATTCCCATTGCATAAGAAGTTTACTCACCTTTTAGGTGATATAAAGAAGGCCTCCTAACTCCTCATATTTCTCGAGTTATGGGCCGATGGGCCTTGGGGTGAAATTTTTTCCCAAGAGCAGGCATGTAGGCCTAGGGAAGAAACTTTTCCCATCTGCGGGCCGGCAGAGTAAGGAGAAAATTTTGCACATTTTCCTTTTTTGGGGAAAAAGCGTGATTTACCTCCATGTTCTTGCGAGCCCGAAGAGGACACGTGTCGGCTTTCCAACACCCCGGTAGAAAATCAGGCCATCGGAATGATTTAAGACATTATGTCTTTTCGGCAGAAAAGCACTAGGGATCAAAATGGTCTGCGCCTCTACCAATGTGCAGGTTGCTATGTGTCAAGCTATGATTGGTTGCAGGGAGGCAGAGGAAACTTGAAAAAAATTTATAAAAATTTTACTAAGCGCTAAGTTAAAAAGGGATCCGCTCCTCTGCCAATGCCTCGTAGTGCCACGTGGCAACATCTGATTGGCTGCAAGATGGTGGGGAAAATTAGGAAAAATTTCTGAAATTTTTTTAAAGGCTAAGTTTAATATTGCGGACCCATGAAAGACAACCAAAGGGAAAAAGTGGGGCAGTGGGTCTGCAGGGGAAATTTTCCAAAATTTTTCTTTCGGACTTAGGTGATTTCTGACCAAAAAGAAAGGCATGTGGGTTAGCGGAGTGGAAGTGGAATTCATTCCTTTGGTGTTTTTTGACCAAAAGTGCTAAGGGAAAATTTGGGCCCATGAGTCCACCAAGGAAATTTTTCCCAATTTTTTTTTTTTTACAATTGTTATATTTTTTTTACGCCAAATGAAGAAAAAACTTCAGAAGGCCATAACATTTGATAGAGAGCTTAGTTTTGGGAAAATGAGGACTTTATGGAAATATGTCGACGTCCTATTTACACAAGAATCACAATATTTTAATTTTGATAAATCTTAAGGGGTTAATTTCATGAAAATGATCTGCAGTCTTTTAAAAGGAAAATTGGTAAATTTTAGCTTATGAAATCTTACTCAATTGATCTTCTTCCTCCCTCAACTTGTCCATTAAACATGTAGAATTGTTCTTAGATGGATTTAGGATGGATTTGGAAGGTAAGTTTTTTTGATTGAGCTCTAATTTGAAATTCTACAACTTTTACAGCAAAACAACAGTGAAATGATTTAAGCCCGAGTTTCCTAAGTTTTCTAACAAATTACTTAAGTGTTAATGTCTAGATGAATTCGTTTAGATCTTATTATTTGCAATTTAATGTTTCATTTCTTATTTCTTTGTTTCAAGTGCGGTCTGTGTAGTTTGGATTAAATAATTGCTAGTTTGAAAATACAAAACAGAGATCAAATTTTAAAGGGTCTATTTTCCATTTTCTTCTTCCAAGTATTAGGATACGTTCCAATTCCAATATAATACATTTAGTTGATTCAAATAAAACTATTCAAACCAAAATGAAATTCTGATTTCAAATTTTACACATTTCAAAAGATAAAATTCTTTATTTTTCTCACACGCAGTTCTTCCTCTCAAACAAAGACTTCAAATAAATTTAAATGATCATATTAAATACAACAATGCAATTTGAGAAAGGCAATACATTCATTTATTGATTCTAAAAGACAAATTATAACTTATTTATTTCATTCCTCAAATTCATCATACAAAATACAATTCTTTCTTTCAAAAACAGAAACGAAGTATATCTCTTTCACATTTCAATTTACAACTTTTAGATTCAATACAACATATTTACATTACAAAACATATACGAGTTCATCCACTTCAAGTGGGAAGGTTACAATAATATTTATCTCAACAAGGGTCTGTCAACTATTTTATTTCATTTTCCTTTGCTCTAGAACAACAACATGTAGATTTATCATTCTTCTAATTCTGATCACAATAAGAGCAGAGAAAAGGCAACGCTCTCCAGCCAACCAAGACATTCAATGACAAGGAGAATCCATCCTTATTCATTTTCCCTTGAGCCCCAACACCAATGCAATAAAAGATGTGATCCAACTCATGGCAACAATAGGATTCCACAAACACACTAGTAACATTTTCACAATAAAAACATAGTCCAAAACAAAATATAGTTTACAACTACATTAAAGCATGACAAAAATTACTGAGGCTTCATCAAGCAAGCCAAAGGAGCAAGAAACTATGGGGATGCTTCTTATGCCTCCCAAAAGGGGAAAAGGGTATCACCACCTGAATTACAAACCACCAAAATATAGTATATCAAAACCCTGACATTGCTTATGCCTCCCCCAAGTACCCTTATTCCTCACATTTCCTTATGCTTCCCCAACCTCTTATGGCACCCCATAAAGAGTAAAGAAATGCAAGCTATTTCTTTGTAAGGTGGAACCCAAATCTCAACTCCCTGCACCCTTATACCTCCCTAAAACACACTTGTGCCTCCCACAAAATAAACCCCATAGTCTTATCCTACACCATTCCTAGGCCATCTACCCAATAGCCCACAAACATGCAAAAAAATTCACACAATAACATTTACATTCATAAAAGAAGAGCATTTCAAGAGCCAAGCTCTTACTTTAATGACCCATAACTCACACACGAACAACACAGTAAAAGACAGGATAATTTTTTTTTTGACTTGCTTCGACACATAACATGACACAACATGTCGTCATAAAGGATACAACTAACTCTGTGAACAACTTGTTACAGGGATGACTACAAGGTCAGCACGGAAATGTTCACACCCAAAAGGATAATACTTTTTTTTTTCTTTTTGACAAGACAACATAGAAGTCCAATCACAGAACACACTTACAGTTAGGGCCATCCACAATGAGATATTCTTGAGGGTTATTTATTTTAAAAATACATCTTGCAATGATTAGCTTACGTTTTCAAGGAGGCTCAAGATATGATTCGTATAAATCAACTTACCAAGCTAAGTTTACTCTTTTTACACTGAGTAAACATCTTTAATCTTCTCTATTATGACATTCATTTGCTTAATTCGTTTATTTCGAGAAAGGGGTAATTTTATTTCACAAGGCCATCTATTAACACTTACGCTACTAGAACTTGTTCATGTCCATATGACAACATGGGTTCACATTCAACAACTTAAGAGAAAATTACAAGGTACCTTGGATAAAGTTAAAGGAAGAAGGTCAATTGAGTTCATCCTTGAGACACCATTAGTTCTTACTGAGGTTTAATTGGAGCTTGAGGTTTTATACATAATCATTAATGCTCTTACTTAGGCTTCACCGAAAGAGCTTATCAAGAAGAAGCTACTTACTTTTAAATAGGCTGAGAGATAAATTGGGTGGTTTCTAAATTTTCTTCTCTTACTTATTAAATCTTATTAGAAACTAACCATTTTTTTCCTTTAAGTTTGTTTTAAGCATTCACCAAAAAGAGTAGTGTTTACTAGTTCAATTAGGGATAACACGTTATATAAAATCACTTTGCAGGGATAGTCTCACTATTAATTACTTAAGGCATTGTTTGTTTTCAAGGGGATCTCCTCCACAACATATTTCTTTGAATAAAACTTTTAGGTAACTTCTGTAAGGAAAAGCCACCCCATTAAAACTTACATATAACACATCAATACAAGGTCTTAGAAAGATTTAAATTAACACTTAATTCTCAAGATCAGAGTTTTACAATACTCATAACAATGTAAAGATTGAATACCATTTCTCACAAAGATAAGTTACCAGTTTACCTACAGAAGGACTAGACAACATCATCACACAATTTCTGAACAACCCAAGGCAAGAGGTCTTTTAAACACCTTTGCAAGCACTATTAAAAAAGTTACCTCACATTGGACATTTTTACAAGGAACCTCATAAATTGCACTGATGAAAACTTTACAACTCTTTCCTTTAATCTACTCGCATAATCCATCTGCACAAATACTAGCTAGAATTAGTTCGCGAGAACTGAGCATGTTAAGTCTATGCATTGAAATAATAAGCTAACATTTAACAAAGACATGAAAGGAATGTTCTACTTCATGAAAGGATCAAAGCACAAATCACTAATCAACTTTTTCACATGAGGTAAGGATCTACACCAGCCAACAATGAGGAAGTCAAACATTCCAGCAAGAAGTATATCACAAAACAAATAATCAATTCAAGAACTTGTGGGATAGGAATGAAAGGTCAATAGTATTAAGAATCTTGATCATGCAACCTATGGATTACGTGATTTAAATCTAATACTCAAACCATCCATCTTAAAAGGAAAAAAACTTGAGAGTCAAAGACATACTAGTTACGATCAAGACGCGAAACAAAACATAGTTACCCAATCCTTCCAGGAGGATGGTTTCATAGCAATAAAGGGATACGTGACCCCGAAGGAAACATTCCATCGTTACAGTCTAAACAAGAGGTCTACTGCCTCTTCCTTACAAGGTCTTTTAAAAGTAATAAACGTTAACAAAATCAAGCCACTCTTCAATTGCATTAAAAAATATTACAAACAGGCATTAATTCTAACAACAACCCCATCGAAAACAGAAACTTATCTATATAATAAAAAAAGGAAGAGTGATCCCCAAAAGTCATTAATAATTTTTTTTTTAAAAGAAAGACTTATTAGATCCCTATATACTCATCAGACAACAAAGAAAAAATATTCCTTGCAAAGATCGAAAAAGGCTCAGAAGATTCCTCCACTTTAAGCACAAATAGGGACATTCAAAGTTTTGCCTCATGTTTTCATTAACGCACATTTTTGGGTTTTATTGTTCACCCTTATTTGTTGTTTGCATTGGTTTCTTTGCCACTTCTGGTAGTGGCACTCTGCTCTATTTCATCTTTTGTACTTTATTTCTTGGGTTTGCAACTAGGATTCTCTCTTCCTAGAACTTTCTATTGCTAAGGGTTGTATCCTTAATCCCATTGATCTACTTTCGGTCATTTGAGGACATTAATGAAATTTCCTTCTTTCTTTCCTAGTGTCTGATACTAGATTAGATTATTGAATAAACCACAAGCCGCAAGCCTTAATAGGAAACGAGCCATATAAATAGCTCATAAATAAGCTACACTCTAGGTAGGTAAGCATGACAAATTTTGAATGGAAAGCCTAAAAAAAACTTCATCCATAATCTTCATAAATAGCATACATACTATTATCCAAGACAATATAGCACTATGTGTTAAATGTTGTACAATATCAATTTATTCCAACAGGACTCTCACTTATGCAACAATTACATTCAATAAAAAGGTAACCAAGGAGTAGTGTTACAACCAATAAAACAAGAGCCACCCTAGATAAGAACCCAGATTTCCATATTCTTGATATTCCCTATCAATGATGATAAAACACCGCCAAAGAAATATACATGCATTTGTGTTTTATCATGCGGTAAATCTACATTTAGTAGATTTGAAAGGTGATAACTATCTTGTCAGCAAAATCAAGGGGACAAGCCAAAGAGGGAAGAAGCATTCGAGTGGGACAGAAGTACTAATGAAGGCAACCCCTAAGGGAGCAATAAGCAAGAAGTATCTACTATCAAGCAGAAATCAGACCCAAGCATTTATGAGACTTTATTGATTTGATATCGCTTAGCGTAGCCATAACCAAGCATTTTGAAAGGTAATATTTTTTTTAGCTTCCATGTTCCATAAGAATGTCCTTTTTCCCATTTCAGATGATTTGATCCAAAACAAACAAAAGCAAGTAAAACATTGTTCTCAGCCATATAATTATAACAGAGTAAAGATAACAACAATTTTCCCCTATGCAAACCAATCATGAAAGGAAAAGCAATAAAATCAACCACAATATTCCATCTCAAGGCGTCATTTCAGGTAGGAGATCATTTATTTCATGAAGTTGAAAAAGGATAGCAAAATATTTCAGGGCTAGTCTTAACATGCCTGTATTAAAATCTATTTCCCATGGCCATGCCCTGGCAGACCTCCTTCTCCTAGCAATCCACACGGCCCACACTTTCTTCACTAGCGTTCTCATCCAGCCCACGAACAACTAAAACACGTGCTGGTCCAGATTCTGATCCTTTCTTTCCACTTGGTGTTGGATTAGAGGTAACTACAAACAATATGCATCCATTCAACTGCAGCACTAGAGCCTTTGTCACTTCCTTGAGTCGACCCTTTTGTTGTGTTGTTATTCCCTAGACTTAGCACCCTCGATTAAGGTTGACCAGTCACTAGATTGCTTCAATGCAGCTACTTTGCCCTTAACCCAAAGTGCTCTGTGAGCTCGGACACAAGACATAATGATTACATCACTCCTGGCTCAGGAAGGCATCTACCGTAATGATAAATAAACCCTTTTCTTCAGCAGATTTGAGGACAGAATCAAACTCTCGGTGCAAACATTACAGCTGAAGCTTCAAAGGTGTGATAAATCCAACAGAAACCCTTATGCCTGCCAACTTAGTGACTCGCTGAAGAAGCTCATAAAATTGCAAAGCAAAATGTGCTTCATGAATATTCTGATATGAAACAGATCGGCCTCTATGAGGTTCTCTTCCATGAGTTACATCGTAAAACAAGTAAGGTCTCAGTAGAGAATCTCTGTAATAAATTTCATCGAGTCTCCTGGTAACACTCTTACTGTCACTTAATCAATTTTGATAAAAATATCTTGAAGGATAATCCCGAATTTGAGGATGCAGTCGATACTGAACCGAAAGCAACATAGTTGGACAACCTGCCTGTTGGGAGCACTCAAAAATGCCTCTACTACTTTGCAACCTGTCTGCTGCCATGGCTACTTACTGTCACCGGCTGTTGCTGAGGATCACCGACAAGAACACACCCCACAGCACCCAATGAAAGTGCAGGTAACACATCTACTTCACTAGTTGAAGCTTCACTTAGCCGCCATACCAAACCCAAAGCTGCACCCAAGTCGCAGAGAAGGAGATAACAAAAGAAAAAGAAAGAGGGTTCGTTTAGCAGGAGAAGGAACAAAACATGTTTCCCTCCTTCCAAGGGCCTGCATCCCAAGAAAAACATGCCCAACCCTCCACCTAACACATTGAACTTTCTCCCAGCGTGAACCACATAGTCAACAACCAGAGTAACGTGTTGCAGGTAGTCAACCAGAACAAGGAAGATTTGCAAATAAAAAAAAAATCAATGAGTGTGGCCACCAGCCAGAAGGACTCCACCGACTCCTCATGCAAGGTACAACATGACAGTCATAATAGTTGGCAGGTTGGGTGGTTGGGAGGAGGCCAAGGTGGCAGTGGAGGGCAGGTAGCAGAAATGGAAGCCGATGCCCAATGGGGCATTACACTTACCTCTCCATGATGGAGTTTCCCAAGTTCCAAACAACAGTTGTTTCCAAGAAAAAAATCCAAAAATTCACCATACAATAAGCATGCAACAATATTCAAACTTCTCCAAAAGCAAGAGCTCCCAAAACAACAAGGAATTCACCCAAGAATGAAGTCTCCAAAGTGAAGCAACTCAAAACAAGGCAAGGAATTCAAATTTTATAGTAGAGGGAAGGGAAGAGGATGAGGTGGATCCATGTAGGATGCCACATCACACATCCTCAACCCCAACCCAAAATTCAACTTCATTCTCCAATGCATAATAAATAGGTGGGTGAAAAATATAACAGTTTACTTACATACTCAAATCAAACCCATGTAAGAAAAGTGCAAATAAAACTTACAATTCAACTTACACAAATGCATTATAAAAGTCTAAAATCAACCCTCCAACCATAGGTATGGTTGGTAAATGAATTTAAGAGGTATCAGACAAGTTTAATTTGTCCCACAAGCCTCCAAAATCAGCCTCCAAGGACAAATTCGAATTTCCAAGAAGACAAAGTGTTTCACACTCCAAAATCAACTTACACATTACTTACAAAATCAGTTACACATTACTTACACATTCTTTCAAAACTTTAAATCATAACCAACAACCCTATTAATTACATTTTCATGATATATTTTAATTAATAAAATTAACAACATGTTTACCAACAATATTAATACAACTTTTAATAAATAAAGGAACGGGAAAATGAATCACAAAATAAACACATGCAAACATTAAACAAAGAGTCAAATAAAAGAAAAATACATAAAACCCCTTGGTCACATTTAAAGGTGATCCCCCCAATGGGAATCCCTAACAACCACAAACACACACAACAAATACAATTGCCATGGTGACCTTGTTGAATTCTTCTAGAATTCTAATGTGGTTGGTCTCCAATCTCCCAATATTTTTTGTGATGTTTTGACCTACAAAACACGAATACCTCCTTCAGCCTTGTGGCCATATTACAACATCCAAAATAATATAAATAAAATTCTGAAACCATCTAGATATATGGATCACAACAGCATCCAAGAAACCAACAAGATCATTTGAAATTTTACTCAACAACTATATCATCATCAAATAATTTCCATTTCTAGGTCTACTCACAATATCCAAATATCACATGTCGGAACAACATCCATAGTATAACCTTGTCAAACAATATATCAACATTAATATCCAAAATGTCTCTAATAATCATCATGCATCATAACTGAATCAAGTCAACAATAATCCATGATCTCACATCTAACATCACACTATAATAGAGATCATAATCATGTCCATAATACAATCAGCAGTATCATGATCAGTATCAAAAGGTGTCAAAGGGAAGTGGGCACTACATAATGACTATGACGGTAAACTCAAACTAGGGGTTTTACTTACCTAAACTAGGAGGTTCCATCAAGTGAAAATTTTAAGTTCATTCTATGGTTTTCAATTTCTTATATGGTAAAAAGGATCACACATGAAGACATGTTATGCACAAATCTTATATTAGGCTTAACTGTTCCGATTAAATCTCTTTATTACATTTACAAGGTAAGATTACAACATATTAATTAATTAATCATTTATTGAACACTGAAAATGCACTACAATATATTAATATATATATATATATATATATATCAAACCCTTTTTCCATACGCAACTGTGAATTAAATTGAACCTATGATTAAATGCTCATTTCCTAAGATATCCCTAAAACTACCATCCCATACATATTATCAAATTTCAAATATAAAATTTATGTAGAAGGAGACTACATTATACATATGTTCACTTTACAATGACCTATAAAAATTTCAATAATAAATAATGAATTACACATCGTCTTTTCGCCATCTTTCTTGCATCTTGCAAAACCATGTGAGCATGAAATCAACGACAAATCACTAGCATGGAATCCACCATAATCTAACACAATTGATGTCTTTAGTTTCTCATTTACATGTAATAGTAATTAGAATTTTCATTCGAAAGAAAATGTTTAGAGTCATGTAATTGTTTCATTTCCTTTCACTTCATTTCGTAACCGAGGAGAGAGAAAGAGAAAGGAAGGGAGAGAAACACTATTTTGTCAAAAGTTCTATGTAATGAAATTACTTGTATAATTCAGATTAAGAGCAATAGTAGAGCACCAAATAACACAATACTTCGTAATAATGATCTCAATATGCAATTAGAATAGCTTTGCCACTTCGAGGGGGCAACCTCCAAACCATATAACAAGACTCAAATGCTCAAATGATAATGAAATACTACCTATAATCCCCTATATATACTATTCATATGCTATGGCCATCACCAAGGCTGACCTATTAAGCATGAAAAAGTATAATTGATATAATAAAATGATATGGTAAGCCACAAGTCGGCTACTCATATCCTAATACAAGTAATAGGTTAAGGGCGTAGCATGCCCTTCCCCTTCAAACCAATGTTGTCCTCAACATTGAATAATCCTGGATGTTGATGCAGAAAACCTTCATCCTCCTAGGTGGTGTCTTCTATGCTCAGATTCTTCCACTTGATCAGATATTCCTTAATGTCTCTAGTTCTCAACCTCTTAGTACATGTTTGCAGAATCTTCTCTGGCTCCAAAATGATTCTTCCTTCCTCATTAAGTTCTGGTAACTCTGTCTGGGCTTCAAATTTCTGTCCAATAACCTTCTTCAGGCATGAAAAATGGAATACTGGGTGTATGTGTGAAGATGGAGGCAACTCTAGTTTATATACAACATTACCAATTTTCTGTAGAACCTGATAAGGGCCATAATATTTAGGAGCAAGTTTGTTTTCCTTTTTCTGTTGCTTTAGGGACATCTTTTTGTAAGGTTGGAGATGTACAAAAACCCAGTCACCCATTTCAAAATGTCTTTCACTACGGTGTTGATCTGCTTGTTGTTTCATCCTCTTTTGTGCTAATGCTAAATTCTCCTTCAAACTAGCCAAAACCTGTTGTTGATGTTGAATGTGTTCCTCAACATCTCTGACCTTAGTTTGCACCCTCAAGGAAGAAGTGATAGAAGGTGGATGGTAACCATATAATGCTAAAAATGGGGTCATTTGAGAAGAGGTATGAAAAGATGTGTTATACTACCATTCAGCCAGTGGTAGCCATTTAATCCACCTTTCTTGCTTATCTGATACAAAACAACGTAAATACCCCTCTGAGCATTTGTTGACCACTTCTGTTTGCCCATCAGTTTGAGGATGATAAGATGAACTGTGAGCTAGCTAAGTACCCAAACATGAAAATAATTCCGTCCGAAAATTACTTGTGAAAATAGGATCCCGATCACTCACAATTATCTTTGGGGTTCCATGTAGCCTTTGAACTGTCTCCAAAAAAATAGTTGTGACTGTATTGGCTACAAACGAATGTGATAGGGCACAAAAATGGCCATATTTTTTGAGCCTATCCACAATCACGAAAATAACATTCTTACCCTCCGAACAAGGCAATCCGGTGATGAAATCCATGGAGACTTCCTCCCATCTCTGGCTAGGAATTCGTAAGGGTTGCAAAAGACCTGGTGTCTTAAGTGTTTCTCCTTTGTTCTGTTGGCACACTAAATACTCTGATACAAAATTTTGTACCTCCCCCTTGAGTCCTTCCCAAAAGAATTCTCTTTTTATTTTATGATATGTCTTCAAAAACCCAGAGTGTCCTCCAACAGGTGAGGCATGTAGCTCTGCAAGAATCTTATGCTTCAACTTAGAATCTTTGCTCAAGTATAACCTATCCTTATACCATAGGGCATTACCTTTCCACTCAAATTTTTTAGATGTCATAGATCCTTTCTTGATATTTTGTATTAGAGATTGTGTATCCTTATCTTGATTCCATTCCAATATTGCTTCCTCCACCCAATCAGCTGTCAACATAGACATTCCACATAGTAAGGCATCAGAAGATGTATCCCTTCTAGACAATGCATCAGCTACTACATTTTCTTGACCTTTTTTGTATATGATTTCAAAATCATAACCCGACATTTTTGTTACCCACTTTTGTTGTTCCTCAGATGATAAACTTTGCTCCAAAAAGTATTTGAGACTATCGTGATCATTTTTTACCTTGAAGTTTCTACCCATGAGATATGGCCTCCATTGCTTGACTGCATGAAGATTAGCCATCATTTCTTTCTCATAGACAGGTTTGAGTAGATCTTTTCCTTTGAATTTATGACTCTCAAATGCAATTGGTCTTCCTTCCTTCATTAGAACTGCTCCCAATCCTGATCCTGAAGCGTCACATTCAACAATGATGGTTTTTGAGAAGTTGGGAGTAGCCAAAATTGGGGTGCTGCACATGGCTTCCTTCAGCTGCTGAAAGGATTTAGTGGCTACGTCTGTCCAATGGAAGGCAACCTTCTTTATCAATGCAGTGAGTGGGGTTGCTATTCTACCATATCCCCGCACAAATCTTCTGTAGTACCTTGTTAGTCCTAGGAACCCACGCAGATTTTTGAGATTTTTGGGCCTTGGCCATTCCACCATAGCTTTGATCTTTTGAGGATCAACTTTGACACCTTCATGGGATACAATATGACCCAAATAGTCTACCTCTTGTACACCAAAAGAACATTTGGATGGCTTTGCATACAGAGTATGTTTCTCCAAAACTTCCAACATGTTATTTACATGTTGTAAGTGTTCTTCCCATGTCTTACTGTAAATCAATATGTCATCAAAGAAAACTAATACAAATTTTCTTAAAAAGGGCCTAAAAATAGTGTCCATCAAGCTTTGAAAGGTTTAGGGCGCATTTGTAAGACCAAATGGCATTACCAAAAACTCATAATGGCCCTCATGAGTCCTAAAATCCATTTTATGAAAATCTTCCTCTTTTATCCTAATTTGATGGTACCTCGAACGAAGATCTAATTTTGTGAAATAAATAGCACCATGCAATTCATCAAGTAAATCATCAATTATTGGAAAATGAAACTTATCTTTGATGGTGTACTTGTTGAGTTCTTAGTAATCTGGACACATCCTCCTTGTTTCATCCTTTTTACGTACCATGACCACTGGTGAAGAATATGCACTCTGGCTATTCCTGATGATACCTGCCTTCAACATTTCCTCCACCATTTTCTCGATCTCACTTTTCTGGGAATATAGGTATCTTTATGGTCTGATGTTAGGTATTTGGCTCCCTGGAATCAATTGAATTTCATGATCATGATCCCTAACTGGTGGTAGTCCCTTTGGAATTGCATAAAAAGCAAATGAGTGAGAATCCACAATCTTTTGAAGATCGGGTGGCATTGAAGACTTTGTATTTTGTAATTCTATGGAAAATAGCTTTGCTATAAAGCCATCCACTCATTTTCTGAGAACCTTCTGCATCTGATGAGAGCTAATAATCTGTGGGGACTTAGCTACCATCTCATTCAATTGTATTGTCCTTCCATCTGAATGAAATCGCATGAACAATTCTTGGAAATTCATCTCAATAGTACCTAAGGTTGTGAGCCATTGGACCCCCAAAACAATATTTGCCCCTCCCATAGAAATAGCAAACATAGGTGAGTCTAACATGTAGTCTTCCATGGAAAGATTGATACTATGGAACTTTCTTGTGCACTTGACTATCCCACCATCCGTAATCATAACTTGCATTTCTGGAGCTAGGTAAATAAAACAATTGAGGTGGGCAGCTAACTTTCTATTTATGAGCTTATGAGTACTCCCTGAGTCAATCAACACCGTCACCTTCTGTTTTTTGAGATAGCCAATAACCTTGAGTGTTTGAGGAGTACTAATACCTGAAAATGCATGGCAAGAAATTATAGGTTGGTGATCCTCTACTTGACCTTCTACTGGTTCCTCAGCTTCTCCTTTAATTTCAGCTTCCTCATCATCCTCATTACCTCCGTCAATATAGAAAAACTTCTTCTTAGCACATTTATGTCCCGGTCCATATTTTCTATCACAGTGAAAACATAATACTTTTGCTCTCTTTTCTTCCATTTTTTGAGGAGTCAGTCTAATTGGCCTAAAAAATGAAAGGGAAGAGATACTACGGTCTCTGGTGTTAATGAAAGGTGGCCTCCTACTACAAAGATTTTTTTCCTCTGCACGACGTGCCATGATAATAGAATCAGACAGCTTGATTGGATTAAACATTCATACCTCATGCTCGATGTGGTCCTTAAGACCCCCAAGAAACAATTCATTCAGATTCTCTTCTGGAATATTCTCCACCCTTAAGGATAGGTTTTGGAATTGATGCACATAATCTTTAACTGATCCTGTTTTCTGTAACTTTGCTAATTGACTAAAGTAGTTCTCTGAAACACTGGAACTATAGTGCAATTGCAACTCCTCGGTAAAAATTGTCCAAGTGACACCTAGACCATTCTTCTGCCTCTGAGCACATAACCAATGATACCAAACAAATTGGTGGGGTTCAAGATATAGGGATGCCAATGTCACCTTTTATCCTGATGGTGTTTGATGTAACTCAAAGAATTTCTCCATTTGATTTATCCAATTCAGGGGATCCTTACCATCAAGTTTGCGCATATCCACTTTCGGCATCATGTTCCGTGGTTGTGGATAAGTTTGATTCTGATGGGACTGGAAAAGCGATCCCATATGGTTAGTTTGTCCATGATTTTGAACTGAAGGTCCTCCTTGGTTGATATGGGCCGGATTTGGGCCATACTGGTTAACCTTTACATATTGCATGATATCATCTAGCCGATGATTGATTTGGGCTATGTCTCCTTTAGAGGCCATCTCAGATTGTACAATTCACAACTCATACTCAAGTTGCCAAACCTTATGATCAACTGAGATAAACCTTAGTGCTGAGGAATTTGTATTTACACATTCTAACTCCATCTCTTCAATCACTACCCCCTCTTTATCTGGGGTTTTACCCGGAGTAACCGGATTCTTTTTTGCTCTTGTGGAAGGCCCTGCCATGATGCCAAATCTTAGGGTTTAGGGTTTCGATAAAATTTCAGCCGAACAGGAAAAAACACAGAGAATATAATAATACAATTTTTTTGAGATATTTCTGAAAATGTAAAGAACTTAAATTTTTTCCACAATTTCCACCCTAGGGAGCGATTTTATGAAAAACACTAAATTTGTAATAAATTTTGTAAAATAAATCAAAAGATTCTAAAATTTTCAGGAAACCTTACTTGAAATGCTTTGCAACTCTAGTAAAACTATCTCCCACCAATTAGCTTTGGTTCGCAATATGTGGTGGAAACAAAAAATTAGGGTTTTTTCCCTAATTTCGGCCCGGATCACAGCTCTGATACCACTTGTAATGAAATTACTTGTATAATTCAGATTAAGAGAAAAATTAGAGCACCAAATAACACAATACTTCAGAATAATGATCTCAATATGCAATTAGAATAGCTTCGCCACTTCGAGGGGGCAACCTCCAAAGCATATAACAAGACTCAAATGCTCAAATGATAATGAAATACTACCTATAATCCCCTATGTATACTATTCATATGCTATGGCCATCACCAAGGCTGACCTATTAAGCATGAGAAAGTAGAAATGATATAATAAAATGATATGGTAATCCACAATTCGGATACTCATATCTTAATACAAGTAATAGGTTAAGGGCGTAACATTCTATTTCACACAACAAGTTACACTATAGAGTTTTCAAACAGTTATTTACATGTGTAAAAAGTTTCCATGGTGGTTTGGAAACTAGACAAGGGTCCTAAAACATTCTTTTTACATTTTCCTGCTAGCTACAAAAACGTTCAAATCATGCTCAGAGGCTAAGAATCCACTTTCAAACGTTTTCTTCTAATGAGAAAACACACCACAGTTAAATTTATACGTGTCCACTTATATACCAAGAGTTCATAGGAACTGATGAAATTCAGAACTAGCGAATGGTTTACGATTGGTGGCTAGTTTTCTAGGGCCATCGGTCATAATTGGCCTAGTTACAAGTGATTAAAATTTATCTCAAGGGATTAGAAAACCACGTCCAAAACTAACATTCAATGGATGAATGTGCCACAGTAAATTTCCTATGAGTTCCACCATATATGGAGAATTCATCAGAGTCATCAGAACTGAAAACTAGAACACGGTTTTCAAACGATGACATGATTTCTAAAGCCACCTCTCCTAATTGGTCCAGTTTAACCTAGTCAAACTGTGACTAGAGGCCTACAAAATGGCTTTGCCAAAATATATAGAAAAGTTTTTTTCCCTAAACTAAATATTCCATGCAACTTTCTAGTAAAAACATTAGAGGTTTGTGAAGATGGATAATAATTTTTCTATCCAGGTTTTTAATAGTGGTTCAAAACAAAAGCCAAATTTTTAGATTTAGTAGCTTCTTACCGCTAGAAAACAGTGTAACAAGGCTTCTATAAGGGCGTCAAAAATATCACATACAATCATTCGAGGTAGATTCAAAGATTAAAGTGACTCCTCACATGATAAGGTACATGATGGAAGCTTAACATCCCCTTTCTAGAGTTACGAATGTTTTCTTGTGATTCTCTAGAAATCATAATGTATCTATTTAAACCAAGAGATGGTCGACATATTTACCAGGAAATCAAATTTAACTTGTCGATAAAAAAATATTGTGGTGATCTAGTTTGGTCAGGTAGTTTTCTGAATCACCTCAAAATGAGGGTTGAAGTTCATGGTTGTCTACAAAATTGTTATTTTGATTGTCTGAGTTACAATACGACATTTTATAATTTGCAACAAGTTATTATAAAACAATTAAATGTATGATAGTCCTAAGATTTAAAAATTATATTTCGTTGCAAAAGAAAACCTGAAGTATGAGAATTATGAAAGATAAGGAGAGATGAACCATGCCTTCTTTAAGCATAATCTACCAGAACACTTGCAACTACAAAAATCAACAAAATTCCTCTAACTCTTATGCTTTGTTGGATGACCACGCCTTGGACCAGAGGTTCCATTTTGACACAGGTTGGGAGTATGCAGGAAACTGTGAACTGATTGGTTTGATGCCTGTTTGTTGCTTTAGGAAAAAAAATTCCCCCCGTAAAATCCTCTTTATCCAACCCTCCCACTACAACTATCCTATTACTGTTACATTTGCAATGTTAACTCTCATTTCTCTATGGTTGAGGCCTCTAGATCTCAAGTACAACACTTTTATTACTATGCAAGGAACGACACATCTTTGAAACATCTAGATCAGTTATGACAAGGAGAAAACATTGGTCAAATGTTGTGGTGGCGCGAAGCTTTGGGTTTGACAAGGCATTTTCTACAAATCTCCAAAGATTTTTTCAAAATTTAATTGTATAGACACTCCACCGCCAATCAATAATTTCTACGAACTCTTCCTTAATACCACCATCACAATCACATCAATTCTCACCTGTTCCTCCGCTAGTACGTGTCCAAAGCTTCCAAATAGTTTATTATTATTATTATCATTATTATTATTATTTTATTTATATACATGTTGGGCACTACAG
The DNA here is from genome assembly GCA_019776745.2 of Taxus chinensis. NCBI lineage: Eukaryota > Viridiplantae > Streptophyta > Pinopsida > Cupressales > Taxaceae > Taxus > Taxus chinensis. Next base: position 183,530,176 of record CM034148.1, read on the forward strand.
TTTTTCTTTTATTCTTTCCTTGCCATATTCTTATCATTTTCTCTATATTTTTTTTACAGGTTAAGGAATAGTGGAGGCCATGGAGTCAATGAGTGATTCACTACAAGATAATGGGCCATGTATCCACAAATTTTCCACAAATTTGTTGTGGATAAGATAGTTAAAATTGTGAATCTGAATTTGTGGACTCCACCTACAAATTTATTGTGAAAAAATTAAATTGTATAAATTTTGTAGAACTACTACAATTCAAATTTTGTTGCAATTACCACAATTAAAAATCGTGAGAATTGCTACAATTGAAGAAATTGTAGCATTACTACAACATTACAAATTGTGACTTAACTACAAATCAACATTTGAGATGTATTACTACAAAATCAAGTATCTCAAAATTAATATTTTAAAATTAAATTTAACTATCTTTTAAATATATTTTCATTATGTAAAATTTCATAAATATATTATTTATTAATTCTTTTAATTTTAAAAATGTAAAACTTTATTAATATTGTTATAAAAATACTAACGAATTACAAAGTATTAATATATAATATTCATTTCTAAGATATAATAATTTTGAATTACAATAGCTTTCAAATTGCAAATTTAATTCTTATTGTTAGTCTGAATTTTAAACTAATAAATATGATCTTATTTTAATTTTAAAATATATTAAAGTAATATACAAATATTCATGTGAGACGATTAATGGGCATTTAATATATTAAAAAAGGAGTTGAATGCATGCAAATTTTGGCTGCATGAAATTATTCTATCAAATGTTCTTTTGGAAAGCAGTAAGATTAATACTGTGGGAAAATGCATGTACCATAAAAATATGTACTATTTATTTTTGTACTTTTCAAATAGAATACACAATCGTTTTCAATAATTAACCATCATAATCTCACCTCCTTGTAGATTAGGTGAAAGCCAAAAAATTTAAAATAAAAAAATATGCACACCCTAATAAAGGAAATGAAGAAAAGAAAAATAGGAAAAACGTCACAAACTAACAGCAGCTCCAAGACTGCAGTTGCAATGAAACCCTATCTACAACATGGGAAAACAGAGACACATAAATACTATTCAGAGACTAGCATTGGAAGATGAAAGACATCAGATCTATTCTCAGATCTACACCGATATATGCTAAAAACTTCCACTATATGTTCAGATCTACACCACAACCAAACAAAATCTAGGAAAATACACAGCTACCTCGAAAAAAAAGTTGAACCAAAACAGCAGCCACCAAAAACACATTAAAAAATAAAACCGCCAAGAGTATTGAACGTCTTCACATCCTTAATGATATTGATCAAAACCATGAGAAACATGAACATGGTTATCCATTAGCTTGAAAGGGATTTACCTCACAACATGTCGTTAGTTTATGCCAACATAAAACCCTAAAACAACATGTCTCACTCACATGTGAGAGTAATGCCTATTTAATTTAGCCAATATTATGAAGGAATAAAACTCAACCATTCAATATAATCGACGGCTATGAAGATTTTTTTCATTAATCCATGTAGCCTGAGATCTATGATGTTTATGACGAGTTTTACCTGATCCGGACTAACTTTGATTTATACATCTAAAACATAGAATAAAAAGAAATGCTGGAGCTAAATTCAATATTTTAAAATGAAAGATGCTTCCATAAAATTAATTAACCACGACCATCTTTAAAATAATCTGGCCCCACGTGGAAGTTTCAATATGGAATGAATATCATAGTTAAAATTAAACTATTAAATATATTTATTTTGAAAATCTGAAAAAGGTATGATTGAGTTTCAACTTTACTCCCATCATTGACAAATTATTATTTTATAATTAATATTTTTAAATTATAGTTTTTTTAAAGAAAAATTTAAAGTTAAGATTTTATGTAATAAATAAATGGATATCTAATTTAAAGTTGAAAATCAATTTTAAATTTATAGCCATTTATTATTGTAGAATATCTATTGAAATTATAATAATAAAAATTTTAAGTTATACTAATATAAATATTTAAGTATATCTATTTGATTTTTTTTAATAGATCTTGAAAGTACATATTTTGTAATTTTTTTCAAATGACATTGATGTATAAATGTATGAATTTTTATCCACTCTTACATTGTGAAAAAAATATAGTTTATTTATTAAAAATGAAATGATATTGTGGATATTTCAAATGTTTGGATATAAGATCACTTTTTTTATGAATGCAATTTGGTTAAAACATCAAATTTTGAAAACTAAATCATAGATTGAATATTATTGTGTGTGTGGATCCTATAATATGTAAATTGTAAAATCTTAATTATCTTTGACATTTTAGGATAATGTAGATTATCCACAACTATTATTTGCGAATATGAAGTTCCCAATTTGGTTAGTTTGGTAGGTTAGTTTGGAATAAGGGAATACAAATAGAAAATATTTTGATTTTTTTAGCAAAGTATTTACAATTAATTTCTAATTGATTATGTGTATTATTCACAAGACAAATTATGTTTTGATTGATTATGTGGATTATTCACAAAACAATTTTTGTAATTGAGGTCCTACAATGTTAATTTATATATTTTTAATTTTTTTAATTATTATCAATACTAGTTATAGTTGCTAGATTATCACAACTAAAAAGTATTTTGTTTTATTAATATAAATTATAAATATCTAGATTTGAAGCATGAATTGAATTCCCCATTAATATATTTTTCATTTTAAAAATTTGGATTAAAAAATTAAATTTTTAGTGATGTATATTTTAGTAAGATTTGTTTGAATTTTAGAAGTGGAGAAATAAATTGAAATTGTGATATATTATTTTTGGGTTGCTTAGACAATTGATGATTCTAGTTTCAAAAGTCTATTGTTTTTGAAACTACATAAACAAAATGTGATTTATCCACTATAGAATTTTAATAAAATAGATTTTCCACAACTCTAAGATTGAAGATTACAAAATTGTGGAATATCTACATTATAATCATAAAAGTAATTATTTAGTGTTAATAATTCACATTTTTTCCACAAAATATTTATTTTGTGGAAAACATTGTGGATACATGAACCTACTTCTAGTAGTGATTGTAAAGGATTTTTCTTATCTTTGAATGATATAAACATAAATTTGGGATTTTAGTTTATTTACATCCCTCTCCTAGAATTTGCTTTACATTTTATTTGTGATTTGTCTCAATACGGAGAGTCTACCCCATTTGGGTATGGACATTTTTACTCCATTTTACTTTTATTTTTTAAGTGAGGTATACACACAAATGTAAGATTGTATATGTATGTGTGTGTCTATATACACTACAACAAATCAATCCTTTTGTCAAAAATTTTCAACAATAATATTGTAGTTATATAGTTTATCAAAAACTAAAATTGTGGCATTAAAATTGTTGTTAATTTACATTTCGATATTGTAACGCACCAAAATTACCAACACAAGAACAACACAGTGAAATACAGGATAACTTTTTTTTTTGACTTGCTTTGACTCAACACGACACAACATGTCGTCACAAGGTTACAATCATCACTTGGAATCATTTGTTACGGGGAAGACTACAAGGTCAGCACGGAAACGTTCACACTTATCAAAGACAATTTATTTTTCTTTTGACAAGACAACATGAAAGTCCAATCCACATGACACACTCACGGCTAGGGCAAGCCACAGTAAGAAATGGTTAGGGTTTATTTATTTTGGTAAGACGCCCTTTAGCTCATGACTTAAGTTTTCAGAAGGAAATCAATATATGGTTTGCACAAATTCATCTCACCAACTGAGTTAATTTCTTATACACTGAAGAGTAGTTCACTTAAAGTCTTCTCCTACTTACTAAATCTTAATATCTTCCAGAAACTAACCATTGTTTTCCTTTAAGCTTGTTTAAGAGTTCACCCCAAAGGGATAGTGTTCGCTAGTTTAGCTAGGGGTATCGATTAATAAAAGTTTACCTCACAAAGGATGTTTTCATTTTGATCACTCATGGAATTATTTGATTTCAAATAGATCACCTTTACATTTGTTTGTTGAATATAAAATCATTATTTTTGTTTAGCTTCTTTAAGGGTTAACCGACTCATTTTTCTTTACTTATAAAATATTGTCGCTAAGTCTTAGAAAGATTTAACTTAATAATTTATTCTCAAGATCAAAGTTTTACAATACTCATATCAATGTAAAGATTGAATGCCATTTCTCACAAGGATAATTTCAAGCTTAACTACACAAGAACAAGACACTTTATTTCACCATTACCAAACAATACAAGGCAAGAGGTCATATCAACTCTTTACAAGCAATGTTACACAATTTACAACACATTGGACATTTTTTTACAAGGAACTTCATAATGGTATAGATGAAACTTTTACACTCTTTTCTTCTAGTCTACTCGCATAATCCATCTACACATTTGTTAGCACATGTCAGTTCGCAAGAACTGAGCACGATAAAAGCTATAACATTAAGACAATATGTTGTTATCTAACTGTTTCAAGGAAGAAAAGCACTGTGAAGAAGAAAACAATAATCCAAGAGTCTAACAAGAGCAATTAAAGAGCGGTCCAAAAACATAAAATGCCTAAATAAAAGGGATGGCACTAACTCTATTCAATTATCATTTTCACATAGGAGCAGTTAATAAACATCATAGTGAATTACACCCATATCACAATAATGACCGTCATTTAAACAAGATAACATTTCGAAACAAAAACAATTACAGGAAGAGAATTAATTTCAAACGTAATCTATCCCTATTTGTTTAAGTTAGTTCACCAAGCCAAGGATTCACTATGCCACTGGAAGATCCCAAACAATCAATCGACATGAGGATATCTAAACCAACATGACTTATTAATATTAAGATGATGTGCCTATAACAGTTAATTTTATGTCAGTACAGTTTAAAAAAAATGGAAAGAAAGGGATGAAACGCACAAATGACCTCGCATGGGTCACATCCTATCCTAACAATCCTTCTGTTATACTTTCTTCTAATCAAGAGAATGTATTAAGAAAAAGGACAAACTTGACAAGACCAAACATATCCATTATAAATCTTACAGGAGGGTTACTCAATCATTCGCAAGAACACGACACAAGATACATAGCTTCCAAAGGATCTGTCGTCAACAACAAGTTGACTTAAACCTTTCTGGTCAATACATAACCATTCTACTACAATGACAGCAAGGAAGTCGTATCACAACGATCACCACGAAAACCAGTCAACCAAAGAGTTTCCAAACACACCAACCTATGAGTCACAGGAGGATGAAATTTAAGCATCTTTACGGAGCAAAACGTAGAGTAATTTCTTACGCATAAAACCCACATCCCAATTTTAAGATTTGAAAAAAAAACTCCTCACTAATGATCCAGTAGATCTCGTATCCTCCAACATGTGTGAAACAAAATCAAGGTACGAAGAAGAGTATTTCCTCTGACATTTTAAACTATCCAAAAGAAATGTGAGTATCGTCAAAAGAAGACATTCCATAGGATCAACTACATTCCTCAAAACATACAACAGTTACCAAGGGAGAGAAGGTGATTCCAAAGACGACAATCTCCAAACGGTGAACATGAATTGATATCAAATTATGACGATCAACCATGACACTCGAAGAATAAAAGTATTTCTTTGAGCGATTCAAACAAGTAACAAAAGCAACTAACCTAGTTCAGAGTAATATCAACTTGGCTCAAATCGATAATCAGTCAAGCTAAGCACACACCAAGCCAACCGGGAAGGGTTACTAGAAACTAAAAGAAAAGAATAGAGACAGGAAAAGCATCATTCACCTGTACACAATGCACTTGTAGTACTCAATCCCTAATTCGTAAATACTCGACATAACCCAGAACTAAAGATCTCGAACCGAAACAAGAATAAGAACAAAATAGGAACTGTAAGGTTGAGTCCAACAACAATGTTTGATAAAACATTCAAATCGTGAGACCAACATAAGGAACTAGGGGGTGTTCATTACAGGACCCCACCTCTTTTGCTTTATTAGACTTAAGAACAAAGTTCACCCAACTAAAATTTATTAAAACCTAGAAACAATATAGAGGCTTCAACCAGCGCAATCATTTCTAACGCCAAAAAAAAGAATACAAATGAGCAAGGGAACTGGAAACCAAACAGTAGACCATCACACGAGACATTAATATGAAGAGTAGAGTTATTTAGTGATTCAATTAAATAATAGCATAAGAATTAATGGTATAGAGAATATCGTGCCTGATTAAGCTCCCGTAGTCGATAACAAGATGGACGGGGCCTGCAACAGCAACCGAAGCCTAAATCCATTTTCTTCAAGCTCGTTGGGCGCCCAAACATTGAACATCTTCATCTTGGCACAGGTAGGAGTTCATAGCCAGGGTGGGTGGTCTAAATTACTTGCCATCATTCTCCCAACACCGCTCCAAGATCAGCCCTAGAACTTCTGTAGGCCCCATTTTTGGCAAATGAACTTAATCCTTCGTCATACATCCAAACACCTCCACCATCTCCATATGCATCTGATTGTTTCTAATTTGGACCTCCTAACCTTGGTGTTCTCATGTTAGGAGCAGCCTTAGTTTGGGACAAAGCAAAA